>JAODKN010000002.1:11936003-11964215 GCA_026774425.1 Petrocephalus zakoni
GCCAGCCCCCCACACGTGCCTGCTGGGTCTGGGAATGTTCACTGTTTGTGCGCCATGCTGCAATCTTCCGAACCCCAGGTCCCCCCCCACAGCGCCCCCCTGCAGGTGCTCCTCATCTTTAACAAGGCACCGCAGGAGCTCCGACCCATGGACTATCTACAGAATGTCTTACATTCTTACGAAGCATCCGTCTTCTAGCACCTTTCTTCCTGAAAATGTGTACAATAGCAGCAGTAAAAAACAAATCAGCGGTAATACCTGATATAAAAATGTTAATCAATGATTTTTTGATTTTGTATAAATTTGTGTAAAGATTATTGATACTTATGCAAGGTTTCTCAATGAATCTTTGAAAGCGGTCATTATTTGCCAAAATATTGCCTTGTGCAGCCTTGGACAGCCTAGTACAGGAAACTGGCACAATGAGATGAAAAGCAGGCAATAGGTGTCGACTAGGAGATTAGGCAGGATTACCAAGGCTGTGTTCATCCATGTCTGATGCAAAAAGCCTTTGCAAAGTGGCTGAAGGAAATGAGGTGAAAATATCAATGGATGAACTTCACAGAGCGATCGAGGCTATGCACAGGAGCACTGAGGTGGCAGAGAGCACGGGTAATGCACCACCACCACTCATCATGCAAATGCCATCAATACCCCAAATCATACTGAAGACTGACAGACAGCTAAATTTCCAGGATAAGTGATTTACGAATGTGCCAGAGGAATCACAGAACGCCCAGAACTCCAGTACCGTTAAGCTAAGGCACACGACAAAACCATACCGGGGGTGGAGCACACAGTCAATGCATCACGACCCTCGCCGCACTTCAGAATGTATGTACTTTGCCAGGGCTGACTTGTCAAAGTTATTACAGTAGAGTCCTGCAGAGATGATGTCAAGGAGGCACTAGGGCGAATGCAAGATATACATATTTGCAGCCAGGGTTGTGGCTTCTGATGCTCTGACAGGTGATTAGCTGCCGCGTGACTTCCTGCCAACACAGCTGAAGGAAAAAATATGACCGGAATGTAGCAGAACTCAAGAGATTTCTGCATAAAGAATGTCAGAGGATGGGCAGAGTGACTTAATTAACAAAAATTCAGCAGCTCAAACAAAAGGACAAGCAGTGAGCTGAAACTAGGTTTGTCTCACGGAAAGGAGATCATGAAGAATGAACAGGACACCTGCAGCGGAGCCGTGAGCAGCTGGGTCAGGCTCCTCAGCAGGCCATCTGGGAGCAGGGGCATGCGAGACAAGAAAAAAAAACGTTAAATGGAAGATGTGTGCCAGGAAGTGAACACAGGAGCAAAAGCCACAGGCTCAACCCCCCCAACCCCAAACACCTGCTCATTTCCTCGCTAAGAAATTAATCACCCGTCTACCAGCTTAGGAATTATATGGGAGAGCTCTTCTGTAGGAATGGTGAGTGATCACTTCTGGTTAATAAAATCCTGTCACCCCCCCCCCCCCAGCTTAAATACGTCCTTAGGGTCAGCTGAAGATCTGATGGGTGGAAAGAGGGAGAGATGTAGGAGTTGTAGGAGAGATGCCAGGAGGAAGGCTTATGTGGTTATGAGTGTCAGCTGTTTCTTTGTGTTTGGCTGGTTTTAATCCCTTTGGTCTTGCTTTTCAGTTTGCCTTTCCAGGACAAGCCATTGAATAACAACTACAACTGTTGTCCCCCATGCACCTGATCCCTTGCCTGTAACTGTAGCATAAGAATTTCACTGTAGTCCTTGGAACACTAGGAAACTGTCTACCCTGAAGCCTACTACTGAACAATGAGCTTATGAGGACATCCCATTTCTCACTGAGAAGTAACACGGAATAATAATCACTAACTAACATAATGAAGTTACAAACGCAGGACCGGATGTGTGAACAGCTTCTGGAGCAGTACAGGGAATAATTTTTGTATCTTTTAGGTATTTTCTAGGTGGAAGTGAACCAGTGTAAGAACTAACACCCTGTAAATAACATCATATTGATTATAGATGCACTGATTATAAAAAATACTATTTATTAGGGATGCACCAAATGGAAAAAATTGTGGAGTCAGTTCAGACCCTTCGTCATTGAAGGTGACGATATCCCCTGGTGGCTATTGCTTGGATAAAGCTGTAGAGCTGTTGTAGTGACTCAAGCGGGTATAGCACACAAGGGAGGCTACTTCCAGCAAGAAATGGCAACAGACCATTCTATTGTGTTCCCAACTGGAAAAAAGGTATGAATCTTGACAACTTCCATAACTGAAGACTGAAGAAAAGCCTTAATGCGTCATAAAGGCTTGAGATCAAATAAAGCCAACAGGCCCACTGTTTCCCATCTCAGATTTTCTCTGGGCATCAATATAAACTTAAACATCTTTTTCAACAAGTCCCTGAAGGCTTTGAAAGAATGGGCTTGTTTGGTCATGGAGAAAAGTGTAGCGATCATAAATAACAATAGAAATGTGTATGTGTGTTGGCAAGGAGGGTATATCAAACAACATAGAAGGCTGAAATTCTGTCTAAAATATTTTGGGACAGTTGTATGATTTAAAGAGACAATCACTTAGCCTGTCACGTGACAAAGAAAGTGACCGCTATAGCAGACCTCCAAGGGATCGCAATAAAACAGGGTATTCTGGAATGACAGCTTTCTGGGAAAGGAGAAGGACAGGAACTAAGTGAATCCACTTGCCTAATGTTACCTTTGAATGTTACCTTTGAACGATTCATCCATCCATCTTCTGTAATGCTTATCATTTACAAGCTTATCATGCTTATCAAGTTATGTAGTGAGACTGGTACCTATCCCAAAAACAAAGGTCGCAATCCGGAAAACACCCCGGATGGGATGCCAGTCAGAAGACATGTACTCATAATAACACATTACAGGAAATGTCGAGACAACAATTCACCTAGCAACAAGGTTTTAGGCTGTGGAATGAAACCCAGAGTACTTAAATGTGAAGCTCCCAAACCTGGACATGTGAGCCAGCAGAGCTACTCACGGAAATACCACATTGTCCCAAGACCATTATAAGAAACGGTATATTTTTGGAAACACAAAGAGCGGCATATTTTCTCTGACAGATGCCAGACGGAGAGAGACGAGGCCCTGAAACTTGGGACAGAACAATAGCAGATTGAGCCTCAAGGAATCAGTCAGGAAAACCGATCCTGCCCTGATTGCGTTGATTATCACATCCCAGATGAAAAGGCCCAGTTAGGTGGAATCCAGGGCAATATTCCTTCTTTATTTCCAGATCTGGAGGCTCGTCATAACTCATCTGACACCAAATATATTTCAGTGATAACAAAATATTAAGTATCGAGGTTTGTGTGTGCACACAACACACAAAGATGGTCTGCATAGTATCGTTCCTTGATGCAAATACACTCCCAGTCCCTCATGTTCTGAGGGTAAGGAGGAGGGGCTTATTTTTGTACTGTCACTATAAATGCGAGTGCCAGCGCTAGGTCGAAATCATATTAATTGGCAGGGGAATGGGGTAGAAATGCCTTCCAGCCACTGGCCTATGAATATCCACTGTGCCCAAAATTGTATTCAGAATATTAGATTACATTCTGCAGTAATCTGGAACATTATACATTTCTATTGCTTCTCAATTCAATTCAATTAAAAGTTTTAAAATCAGATCTTATGCATATTTCTAGCATACCCCCCAACCCCCCCCCCCAAAAAAAAGCATGAACCGTTGTAATTGTGCATCCAGTAAAGCCCTTATTGAAAATGGAAGCAACATGGCTATTCTCTTACCATCCCTGGGTTGGTAGCTCATTCCTGTATCTTTTTCAAATACCTGCAGAAATGCTTCTCAGCTTTACGGGCCAGACTCAGCCACCATGATGCAGAGCCGTTATGCCCCTGTGTTGCTAATGAGCTACGGTGAATGATGTTCATCTGTGTTGGAGTGTAGATGAAACCATCTATGGACCATGACTTTCCGGCAAGGGTAACTATTTGGGGCTCGTTGTGACTAAACCAAAGTGAGAAATAAATACTTAGGTCCCCAGTCGCACATCCGGTTTGACTGAATTCTAAAGCCTTGCCTTTGTTCTCATAGTTTTATAGTTACCTTTTGCTCATTAATAGAATTCGGAAATGCAATTCCAATAATTATGGCAACTGCTGTAAACAGCCAAAAAGGTACGGCTGTCAGATTATGTCAAACCCAGAAAGAAAATGACAACATAGAAAAGGCATTCAGCAAGACTTGCATGTTTTGTCAAGGTGAATACACCTTACAGCAGTGTAAGAAATTCCAGAAATCATTGCATATAGACAAGGTGTAATTCTTGAAGAGCAAGGGCTTGTGTTATGGGTGCATGAAAAGGTGGCCTTGGCAAGAGAGATTCAGCTGTCAGCTCTGCTCTCAGAGGCATCCTACAGTGTTGTATATTAAGTATAAGGAAGAGTCATCCAAGGATGGAAAGAAACTGGCACTGAAGTGCTATACTTTCCTTGAGTAATGCCTCCTTCTGTATAGAAGAGCCTTTGGTTAAACGTAACCTCCGTGGGCAAAGAGTTAGTGTGCTTCTAAACACTATGAGAGACCAAAGGATTGTGCCTAGTCACGTGGCAACAGACTTAGATGTGAGTGGATAGGAGGATGATGAGTTCATTGAACTCAGAGAGGATTTCTTACAGAGAGCGATCCCTGTAAGCAGAGAGGAAGATGTGAATAGGTGGTCTCATTTAAAGGATGGATGTATTCTGTATTGATGCAGAAACAGGTCTACTGATTTGGATAAATATACCAAGGACGTTAGAACCACAGGACATAATCTACAGTGTAAAGAATGGGCCTTATGCAGTACGTACTGCTCTGGGGTGGATAATTAATACCACTGCCATAGGGCAAAGCATGGGGAAGCAGAGGTTTTGTCAAATTGAATATCTGTGGCTAGACTAGGAGAGTTAAGGAGTCAGCAGTTTAAGTATGAGCTAAGTAGAGTGGGCTAAACTGAATGGGTACTACAGTATTTGTTTACCATGGAAGGATATGAATGTCATACATCCTCAACTTCCTCAAGGAAGAAACTTCTCAAGAATCATTTGTTTCATGAGGACTATAAGACCTTTATGAGTGACATGAACAGACCTATGCAGTGAAGGTTCCAAAAAAATCTAAGTATCAAGGATCTAAACTGTTGTAATGGAAAGGTGTAGTACATTCAACACCATGGAGTGTACTACCCCAAGAAGCGCAAATTCCATGTGGTATTTGAAAGCAGTGCTTCATACCAAGGAACCACACTGAATGATAGCTGATGTGGAAGTTATGTTCCACAAAGTATTGGTTCCCTTAGAGGATGCTGACTTGCTCAGGTTCTTATTGTGGCCAAACGTTGATGTCCGTCAGATGCCACAGAAGGACAGAATGGAAGTTCACTTATTCGGTGCCACGCCATCACCAAGCTGTGATAGTTATGCTTTGAGGAAATGTGCTGAAGACAACAGGCACATGTTTGATGTAACTGTAGTTAACACAGTCTTGCACAATGGAAAGGGCCTTCGGAGTGTGATAGTGTACCCAGATGACTGTTCGTCAGCTGTTTCACGTTCACTATGCACACCCAACCCCTTACTAGATAATCCATGTCATCCTGGACACTTTGAGCTACTTCAGGTTTTACAAACTACATTAAACCTGAAAGACTCCTTCGCTTGGCTAATAGTTAATTTCTTCTGTTTCACATTAACATTAGTGATAAGTGCATTATTATAGGAGGCTGACCAATCAGCACACAGCATGAATGCAGCGCTTAAGTGAAATCCACGTCCTTTTAATTGAAATGGAAGTTTACAAATCCTGTCCTAGCTCAAAGTGTCTGGGATGAAATGGATTATCTGGTGATCCTACATATAAACAAACTATATACACTTAAATTAATGCACAAAACTTCTGCCAATAATGATTTTAATATCCATCCTTAACATTACCTGTAAGAAAAGTCAGTAAAAATAGGGGCCAATGTACTGTGTTAATATGAAGGAATTTTCCGTTCATAGGTGTTTTACACTTTAATTTGAATTTCGTGTTGAATCGTGGGAGCGAGCACACCCGCTAATGTAAATTTAACAAAAAAAAAAATCTGTAAGAAAATGGAGAATGTCCTGGCAGAAAATTACCAGTACATTACAGTATATGTTTTCATACGGATTTTTTTTACGGTGTAGAGCTGGTTGATGGCTCGCTAGCATTACGCCAGTTCCCGACGTTCTTTCAAAGCAACACTGCATAGCAAACCAATAAAGATCAGGGGCGGGTCGCACAAAACACTTAGAGTTCTTCCCTTAAGTATGATACTGCCAATGACACTAAACATACTTTGCGTCTGTCAAATATAAATAAAATAAAAACAAAAGCCGGATTTCCACCGGTGGCAACTTAGAAGTTACGCAAAAGTGTGGGGAAAAGAGAGAGAAGCAGGCGAACAAAACGTGAGCAGATGGATTTATTTTTGCATCTCAGTTACATTAAATGCATGAATGAATACCTTTTTATGCATGTGTCTACATATTTCTGCATCGAAAATTCGATCAAATAACCAATATACTTCCGTCTCTGTCTTTTTGCTGGTGCGGTGAAACTTACCAGTGTTCGCCAGATTAAATAATGAATTATAAACATGTCATTTAAGCCGTTCTGTTCTCTCCCAGGACTCTTATGAAAGTTCTAACTGGGGTCCTGCAGAGGGGGCAACATGGGTCACATACCTGTCTGTAAATCGGCATACTACTGTACACTCGGATATCGGCCGATGCCGATATATAAAATGCCAAATATCGGCCGATATATCGACCGACCAATATGTCGGTCGACCTCCACTTCACAAGGTTGTAGAATACAGGGAGAGGGATCTTTTACCTTTCCTCTTTACACAATCTCTCTAGATCGTCCAGAGTCCTGGGTCCTCTCTTATGCAGTCTCCTCTTCAGCTTACCCCACAGGTTTTTCATGGGATTTGTGGTGACTGAGATGTCCATGGGAGAATGTTGATTTTGTGTCTTGTGAACCATTTCTGTGTTAATTTGGCCATGTGTTTTGTATCACTATCCTGTTGAAAGACCCAATGACGACCCATTTTCAGTTTTCTGGCATAGTCCATTAAATTCTTATTTAAAATGTCTTGGTATTTCAAAGCGTTCATGATGCCATGCACTCTACCAAGGTTCCCAGGGCCACTGGAAGAGAGACATACCCACAGCATCACAGCTCCTCCACCATACTTAAAAGTGGCCATGAGGTGCTTTTCTGCATATTCATCCTTTGTTTTATGCCAGACCCACCAGGAGTGTTTGTTGTCAGAAAGCTCAGTCTTAGTCTCATCTGACCAAAGCACATGGTTCCAGTTAAAGTTAGGACAGCAAAGCCTTTTTCCTGGCATGCCTCCCAAACAACCTGCTGGCATGTAGATGATGTCTAATGGTTGTTGTGGAGATTTGGTGACCCCAAGATGCCACTCTTTACTGCGGTTCTCTAGCAGTGAGCTTTGGAGATTTTCTTTACCACCCTTACCATCCTCCTCACTGTGCGTGGTGGCTCTTCGTCCAGGCTTGTTTGTCACAGTACCAGTTGATTTAAACTCTTTAATTATTGCTCCGAGTGTAGATATAGGCAAGTTTAGGCAAGTAGCTACTTTCTTGTAACCATTTCCTGACTTATGAAGATCAACACACCTCTGCCTTACTTGAATGCCATGTTCTCTAATCTTTCCCATTTTGAAGAGTGGCTAAGAGAAATGGGCCTCTGTGCCATGTCATATTTATACCCCAGGGAAACAGCAAGTCATGGATTACTAACTAAAAGTTCCTAGACACTCTGATCAACTTAAGAAAGTAAAGTAAAAATTACAAATATGCTTCAGGACATGTTAGGGGTGCCAATAATTGTGGCACTGGTGACTTTATTATAATGAATTATTTCTTAATGTGGGATATTTTCTAATGAATAAATGTACTGAAATAATTATTCAAAAAAATTCAGTGTGAGATATACTACTGCAATACAAAATGAATTTGTTTTAAGGCTTTTTACACATCTTTACTAAGTGTGGAGGGCGCTCTAGCACCAGATTCTGGGCCATCATGTTGTAGTGAGAGGAATCTCTGCCGATTAGAGGGTGCCGCACAGAGTGAGAGCACCAGGCTCTGAGGACAGTGCAAGATACACGCACATAATCGTGACGATATACCCCTCCAAATGTAAACCCAGCTCGCCTACCAGCCATCAATCACAGACTTGCTGCATGATATGTGGCAGACTGATAACAGGCTAAACCCATGTCCGTTAATGCATGCGAGGCAGGACAAGGAAGGGACACAGTACGTCACCAAGCAACAATTACAAGGGAGCATCACATCTGGCCCACACAGACACCACCAGTGGGGGAGAGGGGTGCAAAACTGCTTAATAAGTTATGCACAAAAAGTATCCCCGTTGTTATTTGTTTTGTGAAGCGCTTAAAAGATTTTCAGGGTTCCGCAGGGTGCACCAGAGGAGCAAAAAGCCTCAATAATGTAATCCAGTGGATGAGGCTTGTAGGATCCAGTCATGTGATCATGGACCAGAGATTTCACAGACATAGTTTGGCAGTGTACATGTCTATGGCCTAAAGATGTACCAACACTTCTACAACTTATATAACCACTACAAAACATCCATGGTTAAATGGAAAACAGCACAGGTTGATTATTTGTATACTGTCATCCATTTTCAAGGACATTCTTTTTCTCTTGCTTGACAGAATCAATTTGCCACATTTTTACCTTGTGTGAATTGCTAATAAAGTCAATTTGTTCCCTTACTTGTCACTATATCGGCCAATTGTTTACACTAAACGGTTCATTAAGGCTTTTACATCTGTTTTGTAGATTAACTCAGCTACATCTTCCATTTGCTGCAGGGCTTACTGCCCGTGGTCATATATGGATTTATGGAGATATGGATTTATAACCAGGGGGGTATTCTCCGTACGTGGATTATTCGTTTAGCCGGATGAAACAGCTGATGATTTACCATAATCCTGGATCTGTCGGTTGTTCAAAACTCTCGCTGGATGTGCTGTTATACCAACACATCCTAATTGTCAAACCTGCTCAGAGCAGGTTTGTTCTGTGTAAACAAGGATTAGCTCGCACACTTAATTAGTGTCCGTGCGTGTAAATCCAATCAGCATTGGCCTCGCCTTTCATGGATAAGCGACCGATTGCAATCGGTGCGCAAATAATAAGAAGAATTTATCCTACCCTTTATTGTTTCCGCTTAATATTCTTTTCGAGAGATACGGCTTTAACCAAGTTGGAATGTTAACCCTCAACAATAAAAAAAACCCTGAAATACATCCTGTGTGTGTGTGTCGGTGTGTGTATATATATATATATATATATATATATATATATACTTGAACTTTTCAAATGTGTCACATTAATTATAATTTAATTGTCATGATTCCAGATGAAATGGAAGCCCAGTCAGGACATGGGAACAAGTTAAAGTGAAGTAAAAAACTATACTTCACATTGGTAAAGAGTGTGTGTGTATGTACGGAATGTATATTTTATATGTATGTATATTTAAAAAATTTTATCCTTTATGTGGCTAGTTTGTAGTTCTTTCATCATATAAAGGCTAAAATACTCAGTGATTTCTTGTCATTTATATGGCAAGTGCGTACTTGTATACCAGCTATGTACACCCCTGTTTATAACACACTATACCAACAGTTTTTTGTGTCTTTGTACAGGCTTGAGGTGCACTGTGCCCTCTTTTACAGGCTAGGCTTCAGGTTACTCAGACCCCAGCCCGATAAGAGGGCGGATGGAATAACAGTGAATCAGGGTACAGGGTCCTATTTGAACACAATTTAATTTGATTTATAAATCTGGAACAGTGTGACATTATCATTTCAGGGACGTTGTGTCCGTTAAGCAGAGGTTGACATATGATGTAATGCATCCTGAGTGACAACTATTTTTCACATTAAGAATGGATCTTCACACTCAAGAGCTGACAACAGAAAATGTTGGAAAATTCAGTCTGGCCTTAACTTTCGGCCTCAGAAGCCCATATAGATTATCTGCTCAACTGATGGCCTCACCTTCCTGAATCAGGACATCTCACTTCATGTTTGATGTCAGCTGTTTGTTACATGTCTTTCGGCTTTATTGCACTACCGCCGGCCTCGTGAGTTACATCCTGTGAAGTTCCCCGCCTCTTGTTAGCTCAGCCAACGCAAAACCTTTACGCCATGTGTCATCCTTTTTCACTTGGCTCTTTTTCATTTGGCTTCCATAGCCCACTGCGGCTCCTCCACTCCAGCCTTGACAGTCCACTTCTCCACTCTATTGGACTCAGCATGAAAAAAACAGAGCCTGCTGCCTGTCCCTTTAACGGGATGTAGATGGCCAGTGTGCAGGTATTGAAATGCAGGTAGGATTTCTGCTGAGATTTATATGTGATTGACTCCTTAATTTTCAAATCTTGCTGGCGAAATCACTATGGCAACAGCAGTGATGACATCACACATCAGCAGCCAGTAGCGTGCGGGCCAGAGAGAGGGACCTGTATTGAGGGGGAAAAGTTTTGCCACCATGGAGTAGGAGCAACCTGGGTGGGGAGGAAATTTTGCCTCCCCTTCATCAGCAGTCCATTTTGTGTCCAGTTATTACTTTCAGCCATCTTTGCTTGTAGCTGTCTCTTCTGGGCCTGAGCACAGGTGTTGAGGAACGGACATCTTGATGCTGGCCGGAGGTGGCAGAGGCAGGGGGTGGCAAAAATTGAAGACAGCTAATGTTTTATATATAATATAGTATTAATGTTTAGGATGTGGTCAATGGCTGTTAGAGGCATTCTCTCTAACATTACTCCATCGATTCCATCACAGCAAAAGTCAATCTTATGACCTTTCCAAAGACACAAAGAAGATGGATATTAATTTGCCTGATATTAACCGGCGGCCCAGAAAGTAGCAGGGAAGCGCCTGGCACTGGGCAGGGAGCAGCTGGAGATGGGGAGGTGGGTAAGGATGGCCTTGAAGGCTGGCAGTGGCAGATCTTGCATCTTTCCAACTTCCGTCCTGCTCTCTGAGGGTCCAGGGCACTGGATGAGGTTTCCATCTGCCAGTGCTTCATGCCACAGCCATCCACTGGTTGACAATTGCCTGACGTGTCTCAGTAACCTTCTAGGCCGGAGGAGGGTGCTCTGCAGGTGAGCATAGACCCTCATGAAAAGATGTGATGATCCATGTGATGGGAGCTGGCCTCTGCTCCCGCTGCGCCAGTAAAATTCAGCAGATTTTATGTCCCCGGTGTTGATGTTACATCCTAACTCTGAGCTACCTGCGCACAAGCATAGGGAGCACAGGCAGATTTCTAAAAGCGAGTCCTTTCAGGGGCTTCTCGAAACAACACCTCCCGCATGGCTCTTCAGCTCTTACCATTTCTTCATACATCCCCTTAAATGATTGAGGCTCACATGTGGGTAAGACGGGCGCGGGAGCAGCAGGCACACATCACCGTCTATCGAATTCCACTCTTCCGGCCGAGTGGGATCAGATACAGCCAAGCGTGCGGCGTTCTGCTGCCCGCTACACTCGAGCGAGCCTCAGGGGTCTCCGCCGTCCATCGATCGGCGGGTCTTAATTACGCGCGAAGCGCCTGATTGTTTGGCGTCCTCTAATCTCCATCTAGGCGGCGGTAAAATGTGCCGATCGATCAGGGAAGAAGGCTTGGTGAGTGCGGTCTAGTGGAAAGGCAGATCAGACTCGCTCCCCTGCACTGCCTCGCCAAGTCTCATCAATGCAGGATGTGGCAGAGAGGCATGATGGCCACTGCTTACACACTCTCCTCAGACCTTGAAGCGAGATTGCTTGGGGATTTTCAAAGTTTCTTCCAAGACTGTTCTGAGGCAGGGAAAAGAGGATACAGATATCTCTTCTGTGGGACATCCCTGCAGTCAGTTCATGTGGTTTGGAGATACTGAGTGCCAGAGCTGAGCATTTATAAAGGAGAGTGTCTGTAAGGCTTGGAGTTAAACAAACTGGGCCCCTTTGATAGTCACACGAAACAAGCTCGGCTTTGATCTTCCAAGACCAAGGAGCGGCAAACTTCAAAGTGGGAAGCGTCAGTCATCCAAGAAAGGCCAGCAGCACAGGTTTGGCATGCCTGGATGGTGGCACAAAATGTTGTTCTGCACTGGCTGCTGTCAGATTTTTTATGACACAGCCAGATATGGCATTTAACCATGAATACAGTTCTAATTAAATTCAGTAAGCAGCCAAATCAAGGAAGGAAAATGCATTGCCATCACCTGACAGCCCTTGGATATTTTGACCTTTATTCTTGTATAACCATAGCTTTGTTTGACCAGTTGTATAATGATGGATTACCAGCCCTACAGAGGAATACAGCCAGTCCTTTTATTATGAACAACCAGTGCAGCTGCTCAGGAATTCTGGTGACTGACTGTTGCAGGCGAACATCTGTCACGTTTCCCACTCTAATTTCGTAACGACGCCGTAATTCCCACTCTGACCATTTCCCAGTATCATCTGCACATGAACACATGCAGAACCAGGACATATCTTCGTTCCTAAAATACGTCACTTTGTGACCTTTCTGCCAGATGGTCTGTTGGGACAAGTTACGGCATTCCTTCACATGCTTTATAGCACCAGTGAAATGTGGCAACCCATTACATACAGGAATGGTTCTGAATCTATGTTGAGAAGCTAGAGATATCAGACCGGCTGCATTTGCTGACTCACATTGTCTCACAGAGACAGGGCTCACTTAATGTTTATATAATGTTATAATGTTAATGTTAATACCAGAACAGGCAGACTAAATCAAATATGTCCTCACACAGCAGGCTGAGGAAAGCATGAAAACAAGCATCACTGCAAGATGCATCAACATGAAGTGATCTGCATATCTCCAGAATGTCCCAGAATGCCATTGTCATGGTTTTGCAAATGAACGGGGGTCTGTCCAAAGAGTAGGGTCATGTAGAGCAGCGCAGGGGAACAAACAGACAGTGATTTGAACTGCTGTGCTGGAAAAAAAATCTCTGGAGAATCTGACATAAGATGAAAGTGATTTAGAGGGACAGGCCGCCAAAGACATGCTTTCTATCAGGCAGCGGTGGGGCAGCTGCCAGGTGACGGATGCTGAGTCGAGCCCTCAAACATATCGACTGAAACTGCTCTTTGAAACAAGGAAGTGGATGTGGTCCTGATCATGTGAGGACCACAGTCCCAGTATCACTGACGAAGTGGCCCTGATGGAGAAAGAAAGGCAATTCAGTGCCTGCTAGAGGTCTTCAGGGTGGGTATAATCTTGTAATTGAAACTGTAGTGCCTAATTGTCACTCCGGTCAGGAACACTCATATTCATTCATGTGACTTTATTAATTTAATTAGTCGAGAACTAAATTCATTTTTAACAGGGTATTTGCCATAATGCTCCATAGCAGGGCAGTAACCGTCTAATTGTGTGGTGGTATATGTATGTATGTGTGAGTGGGGGGGGGGGATTATGTTTATATTACATTGTGGGGACCAAATGTTATTTTGACCATTTTTCAGGTCCCCACAAAGATCTGTGAATGCAATCATAAAATCAAAAAATGCCAAGTCTTATGGCTAAGGTTAGGGTTGGGTAGGGGTTAGGGTTGTTATGTTGGGAATAGAGTTTTCCCCATAGATTAGATTCTCCACAAAGACATAATTACATACGTGTGCTTGGGTAACGAGAAAGTGGAATAGATCTCACAAAGCCAGCATGACTGTCAGTACAGAGCATCACACACACAAGTCACATACTCTTTAACTGGAGAAAACATTTTTGTCTCAAAAGACATTAAATCCCTCCTCTAAGGTACAGACTTTTCTTGTCTTATAAGTTTTAATTTCTCCCAGGCCGTCAGAGACAGCAGGCTTGGATACTGCTATGTGGCATCAGGTTAGAGGTGATGATTAAACATTCTTCAGTGGTGATAGGAAACTCAGGAAGGTTTCCAGCTTTCTACCAGGCATTTTTATTCAGCCTTGACAGATGCAATTTGGGAGACATCAGGAATAAATTCAACACCATAACTATAGAGTGTAGAATTGCTTTTCAAAATCACTACTTCCTCAATTTGAGTATTCACTGATTTTTTTCTTAGCTTTTATAACTTAAGGGATCATAACATGGGTGGAAGTCCTTTACAATGTACCCAAACTGGAAAAAGCAATTTACTTTATATCACTCTATTTTGCAGACACTGGAATAACAATCTGGTATGTGTGCTATGACTTAAAATCATCACTGGAATTCATAAAAACAAGCAGACTGCATCTTTGCAGGCATGTGGAGCCACAAAGGAACAGAGAGGCAAATTAACCTTCACACTGGACAACATGTGCTGAGCTGACCTACTGTATGACCTATTGACCTGACCAGCTTGTGTTGATGTCATGGAAGGGATTTGAGACCCGCACCTTCCCTTACCTGGTGGGTCAGTGAAAAATGCTAACATTTGAAAGAACCAGAGTGCAAAAAAACGCACCAGCCTCTAGCCGGAAACTAAGTGACACATATGGAAAGCGGGCTCGTGACTGACCTATAGTCACTCTGACTCCAGAGGCATGCATTTCATTCGTGATAGTCCATATGTCTTATTACAAGTTTAGAGAGAGACACTTGAAACCATGCAGAGATATTTGTTTTATATTTAGCTTATGATTCATTAATAAGTAGCACCCACTGCAGACAAAAGGTAGAAGAATCTGAGCAAGGCCAGAAGAGTGGACGAAAAGATCAGATCAACATCAGCAGGTCCAGGAAGTGGCAGACTAGGGAATACATATACCGAAAATGACAAAAAAAAACACAGAAAAGAGAGAAACTTTTTAAAAATAAGGACCCTAATGAATAGAAGAAACCTTTAAGAGGAAAGGGAATTCTTCAATACAAACAGCTCATTTCTGTACAAATTGGACCTATTGTTTTTATGTACCAACCGGTTTTCATTGATTCCTCGTTGAAGTGAAAACATATTTAAATGACAAATCAAAAAACACACCCAGGTGCCCGACATTACTCTCAGGGACCATTCTCAAGTTCACACTTTCTTATTGATGCTAATGCTGAAAAATTGCAAGATCACATTCAAGAAAGGTGAAAGAAATATGAGAATGTGTTGCGTTAGCGGTGCTCCATCCCAGCAGAGTCCATAAAAGTGGGGTCACACTGCTTCTTCAATCAGGAACACACCTGAGCTGGTGCTTACTCTCAGTGACCTCCTAATTTCTTGTTATCATCCGTCTTAGAATGATCCACTCTAATTCATGGCAAGTGCATGAGAAACGCTAGTGTGTCGGCAGATCGATGGCCGTAGGGAATGGCAAACGGCTCGCTTCACCGGATCAGTACCGTGCGCCAGGACAGCAGTCAGGTAAACCGCTCTGACTGCATGACTTTAGAGAAGTTTGCTGTTTCGTCTGTGCCACAGACCCTCTGGAAGACGGCCCGCCTGGAATAGGGCCACGGGCTCCTCCCCTTGTTCGGCTAGCACTCTCTAGGGGGGAATTATGTTCTTTTGCTCCCACTGGCTCTTACTTCCCCTGCTGTGTGTGCATGTTTTTGCTATTCTTTCCTTTCACCGGCCATTTGTTTCCCAACTTCAATAAAGACACCCCAGCAGGGATTTTGGCACCAAGCTTGACTGCTGAGTCCTTCCGTCCATCTGCATGGGAATATCTCAGCATTTCCTGGAGAAACAGAATGTGAGAAATCACAGAATCCAAAGAAATTCCCCAGGTTGAACCAACGGTAACTTCCCTATGTATTTAGAGATGGTCTTAATGACCAAAATACATGATTTAATGTTGCTCTGCCCTTAATGTTATTTTGAGATGTAAATGCAGAGCCATCAAGATATTTGTGCAACATACTATACGCATGAGAGGCTTAGCCATCAAATTCACTTGCCTCACAGTAAATACTTCAGTGTAGCAATTGTCGGATCCCTGTGTCACTTTGCATTGTGCAGAATGCATAGAAAGTAATCAGCTTGGCTCAGTGTACTGGAATACTGCAAACACAAGTAATCTATTTCACAGGATGTGCTTCAAACAAAAGGATGATAGATGGTAGAATTCTCTTTTCCCTCTGACCTGTGCATGGATTTGTCTAACACATGCTATCTTCAGCAGGAACAAGGGTGGATTCTGCCCTGGATTTATAAAAATCTTGTTGTTAGGCCTTAACTCAGAACTGTGCGGCCACCAATGCGTACGGAGCGCTGGCAAGCAGAGATCCTCATGAGCACTGACATACTGCATAGTAGGCGAGGTTACAAATGGACCAGAGGGAGCTAAGGGTGTCGCGGGGAGTTCCTGTCTTCCCTCTTTAGCTGAAATGTCAGCACCCTTTCAGTTGATGGCATAAGGAAAAAAAACACACCCTGCAGGTGTCTGACCTAAGCACTGATGTTGCCGTCATGTGCATTTACCTTGTGCACTCAGAGAAAATAACTTGCTAACACATGTGCATTCACACACATACACACACATTCTAGGAAATTACGTCATCGCCACTGACCTTCAGTGTCTACTTTCTATCTGAACTAGCCCCAAACACAGTTGTTTCTGCTTCTTTATGGTCCAATTGGACCCTATAAACAGTGCCTGCAATCAGACTAAAGTGGTGGATCAGAAACCCCGTCACTCAGTGTCACACTGAATAGGCTTCAGTTGTTTCTCATGACCTTTAAATTCAGCCTTGGCTGAAACAAATCAGAGTTTATTCACCTCGGGTTAAATTACACTGGGCCTGGCTTCACGGGGTGGGGGGCAGGGTGGGCCTGGACCACCAAATCACAAGGCTGGCCCACCCAGCCAAGAGGGGGAAGTATATTTTTTTATATGTACAGCTGTAATTGCCCCAAAAAAAAAATCTCCCTGGCCCACCCTGTTATCGAGGGCTGGAGCTGAGCCTGAATTACAGGTTGAATTTAACCAGAATACAAATGAATGTAGCTAGAATTCTTTGATGACCGTGGAATCACAGTGAGCCTGGGGTCTATGCAGGTAACCATTCAGTATTAAAACACAGGGAACTACAGGCATTAGAGAGCAGAATGAATGTTATCTACAGAGCTGTGACACAGAGATCTGATAACCCCTAACAGCCCACAGACATAGTTGACTCCTGAGCTGTGCAGGGCATAAAAACCCCATACCCATCCAGAAGCTGGTGGCCATGCAGAACTCTAATGGTAGTCTGATGGGATCATCAGAGACCTTCGTATTTTGTACAGATGCAGCAGGTCTGCAAATGCTGAGAAAGTCCATCTCTGAGAAGAAGAGCGCACCTTCATTCAACCCCATGTCGGATTGCAGCTTTGAGAAGCACATTCGTTGCCCTGTATTTGAATATTTAAAATTGACTAGAAAAGGCCAACTGAATAATGGATATGCCTCTCTTTCTCCCAGGAATATTTTTTTACACTCAATTTATCAGTTGCCCCCTCACCGGTAATGGGGGTGACGTGGCAGACTGCCCCGGAGAATGTATTGGGAGCAGGGTCACTGGTCCTTTTAACCTCCATGGCAGAAGGCCATATCACACATCAGTTCTAGTTAAATCACCTCCTAAACACTTGTCCAACTTCAGGGAGCACTGCTCTCAACTGGAGCATTAATACCGAGAATGACTATCAGCCTGATCCTGTGTCGAACATGAGAGTGCCGAACTGGAAAACAGGCCATGTACTGGTGGACTAAATGTATAAACTAAACCAATTAATGACAATGACAAAGACAAATAATCCATGCTTTATAACACCTATACTGAAGTTTATCCCATGAAGTACAGGGCATGAGGGAAGGCGACCCTGTACAGAACACTAGTCCATCACAAAACACACACACAGTCACATACAAAGGCAACTCAGAGATGCCAGTGTTTATGGAGCGCTGGATGAAACCTGCCCCACCACAAAGATCACAATGGAACTCCACACAGAGACCCAGGGGTGGCATTCCAACCACCACCTTCAAGGCAGAAGGTGAAAGTGCTACCCACTCAGCTACTATGATACAATACCATTTAATCGTTGTAAATGCAGTGTTACATGGGGTTCAAAGCTGGAGGAAGGAAATGAGTCTTAGCATGACCAACAAAGGCCCCGGCATCATAAACAAAGGGGGTAGATTTGATTTAGCAGACCAAAAATCAGTCAGGTTAAGGGAAGACCAAGATCTTTTTGTTCACTTCCAGGCTAACAGTTATAAGCCTGTTATAGTCTTCCCTTTTATCAAAATGCCCCTTTTTTGTTAGATAAAAGATCAAGACATATTGCAAAGTTAACTTTTAGTGACATTACGATGTCCTCTGAGGATGGCTTTTGATACTAATACTGGTACATAATTTTATGCAAGCGGCGAACAATGATCACATATTAGTGTCCTTAGTCAGAGGATGCAGATAAAGTCCTTATCCGCACATTTTATTCTCCTAGGGATTGGTATCGGTCTTTTTTCCTCACTGGTCAATTTGCTGTTGGTTCCTGCAATTCCTGCCAGCGACGCAGAGCCCAGGACCAATAAAAACCATCAGATGTCAGATAAAAATGCCAACAGGAGCTCTAAAGATACCACACCCCATGAGCCCTGGTGGGGCAGTGAGAGCAGGGCTGGGACATCTTGTCCTACCTGTCAGCTACAGCAGGGACAGCAGTGCCAGGAAATGCTACAAGCACGTTCAGAGAGCATCATGTGATTCTTGCAGGTAGCTGGAGTCTGACTTTTGATTGCTGCTTCCCCTTAGTGATAATGACAACATTTCAGAGCAGAAAGGGGACCTGGTGAGGGATGGGGAGGCAGGGGGCATCCTCACGTGCTGATATGTTAGTTAAAGTGAAGCTGGTCAGGGGTAGATGAAGGGCTTTAATAAAAGGTCTTTTGGCTCTGAGCTACTATTCTAACAGCATCCCCAGCACTGTGGTAAAAAGGGGAAATCTATTAATTCCAAGAAGAGGAGATGCTATTATCCATAATGTTGTGATGGCAGTTGTAATTTTAATTTATTTCCCCCTTCCATGCTGTGAAAGTGACTTCGAGGAAGCCAAGATTTCTTGAGCTGCCATTCATTAGATGGGGTTCACTGAATCCACTACTGGTACCTCCAAGGCGCTGCTGGCCTGGCACATCAAAGTGCGTAAGCGATTATGTCGATGAAGTTCAGCGTAGAAATGCTTACAGGCACGCATGGCCTCGCACAGCTTTATTAAAAGTCAGAACGAGATGATAGAAGACGGGAAGGCCCAGGATCAGTCGTTACTTCGCTGTCTCCTGGAGCATGCTGGGAAGTAGCAGCGTGGAGGTGGTACCACAGTTCTGGTTCTCACTAGCGCGGCTGTGTGGTGCCGATGTGTCTAGTAAGGTGTAAAGAAAGTGGGCCACCTGACAAGCATTGCAAACGGAAGAGACGCGCTCAAATTAGGACAGGAGCAGACCAAGTCATTCACTGTAACGCCACAGTGGGCAGTTCTTCAGTTATGAACAATTTCAGTTGAACTATTAAAAGGCTGAGGCAGAAAAAAGAAGAATTACCCTGCAATGTCCTAAGCCCTCATCTCCCTGCTTCCCAGTGGGAGTGAAAAGTGCGCGTTACACTGAGCCTAAGTGTGATGTATCATTTAAGGAACAGTAGCCACCTCCCTGTTAGACAATTCAACCAGACACCCTCAGGTGCTCCATGCCTCTGGTACCAAAAGATTAACAGAATGAAACAAGTTGCAAATTGCAATTACACTTGCTGTTACAGTAATCCACCCGCTAGGGTGGGCTGGGGGAAATGGGTAGGTGTTGGCCTGGTTGGGATCACAGAAAATCATTTGGTTTGCCCTGCCACTGGTTTGGGGTCAAGGGGGAGGTGGGGGTTACATGAACAGCTTGTGGCAGGTTAACTCGCATCTGACAAAAACAGCTTATTTATTTTTAAGGGACAATTTAATTAGCTCAAGAACTATTTACCCTCCTCCCAGCAAAACCCCACTTAAACTACTTGGGTTGTTTTCCTGTGGCATGGATTCCATGCTCTACAAAACTCCAGTAGGGATGTAACGATACACTCAACTCACGATTCGACACGATTCTGAGTTCACGATACGAGCACATACATGTGCTCTTTTTAAAAGTGCAACTGAAATTTTTTTTAAAAATATTGTTTTTTAAAACAAATCCCACATCAAAATAACTCAATTTCAAATACAACTTCAAATAAATAAACTAATGCTTGCATGTGCAGCTTCGAATTTACATGTTTTTTTAAGGAAAATTAACATGTCAACATTCTCAGGCAGAAGCTGAGATCTCTGTAAATTCACAATGTTCCCTGCAGTCGAAAAAACCCTTTCACTAGGGACAGAGGTGGCTGGTGTGGTGAGGTATGCCTTCGCTAGAGGAGAAAGCAGTGGGTACATCTTAGCATTCTCCTTCCAGGGAAATAGGCGTTTCTATATAGACGTATATTTCTATGTTGATAGGGTGACCAGATAACCCATGTCATCCGGGACACTTTGAGCTATTACGGAATTTGTAAACTTCCATTTCAATTAAAAGAACATGGATTTCACTTAAACACTGCATTCTGGCTGTGTGCTGATTGGTAAGTCTCCGATATTCATGCACATATCACTAATGTTAATGCGAAACCGGATGAGTCTTTCAATCAAGGAAACAAACCAGTCAAAGCACAAGAAGAACTAAACTATTTAGCCAAGCACAGGAGCCTTTCAGGTTTAAAGTAGTTTGTAAAACCTGAAGTAGCTCAAAGTGTTCGGGGTGAGTATGGTCATCGTTTGGTCAGACGTTTCTAGGTTATCAGTATTTTACAATGTTTGCACGCCGTCTTTGTCATGCCTGTAATTTTCTAGCCGTTTTAGTATGAGATTGCCGAAAACTCAGAATGCTGCCACACTGCCGATTTAAAGCTGGGCGGCGCATCATCAGTTTCAAAATTTACTTGCCATCTCGCGTTCTGTCTGAACCAAAAACAGACGTTGACGCCGAATACGCAGTGACGTCTGACGTGGAACTGATGTAGTGAAATCAAATATAATGTTACACCGTTCTTTCTGTTAAGTACTTGTTCTCATAAAAAGTAGCGATTTATTTTCCACGTCAGTTGATTTGATTCGGCATATATTTATACTGATTTTTAACCGATTCGCGATGCATCGTTACATGCCTAGAAGCCAGGAAACTGAATTTGGGGTTCTACTAGATATTCACAAAGCAGCTATCACTTCCAGAATGCCACCCTTAAGGAGATCTGGGGTTGGGGGCTTCCACGCTCCACACTGAAGACCATGTTTGTTAAACTCTCTGTATTAAAACAGAAAATGTAAATTTGACACATAGAGCCATGCAGACATACAGACTCCGTGGGCAATTGAAACAGACAGACTGGGGCAGTCAGGCAGAAATCCTCCTCCTTATCAGTAAGCAGATACATCCGATAGAGACAAATGTATTCCCACAAAATTGTAACATGACAAATGTTCTAAGTTCAAAGCCACCCAAAACGCTAGAGTAGCTCATCAACATTCTAATTAATGTCCGTTGGTAATTAGTTTTTGTTGACTTCCTTGGGGCAGATTGAATTAGTTGCCATGTGAAAACTTCAGCCCAGCCACAGTGATGGGACTGTTTCTCTCAGACGTAATTGTTATCTTCATTATAAACAAGCCTGGGTTTCTGTAGGTGAAGTCCCACGCCTATGGGAGCCAGTTGATAGCATAATGATAACACGTACGGCAATGCAGGAGGTAGCCATTAGCTGGAAGAGGCATGAACTGGCAGATAGAGAGGAGTGTGGCACCCAGCTGTCAGTACTTACTGTTTGTTTGAACCACCGTGCTCCTCATACATATGAAGCAGGCAGATATATGAATGTATACTATGATGTCATCATGCGAATGAGAAGGCAAAGAGGCATTATGGTGATAATTACATGCGTAAAAACGAAAATGCCCATCCTTTATGAGGGAGAACAAAAGGCGTTATCACGCAGCTTGGTCATCTCACTCTCACAAATTGATTAATAAATAAATACATAAGGGACAAGTTGTGTGGTGGCTTAGTGGGAAACACGTACATATCTTCATACTTCAGGGTTGTGAGTTCAGTTCTGGTTACTCCTCTTTTAGTCTAAAAACATGCCGATAGTGGGAACACGGGCCCTGAAATAGACTGGTGTCCCCCTGGGATAGGCTCCAGACTCACTGCAGCCTATGGCTAGAATGCTACACCTGCTTGTTGCTAAATCGTTTTGTTTTAGCACACAAGTATGTGTTCACTATGGAAAACATTATGCTAATTGTGGCTGCGAGTTTTGTTAATGCTAGTTGCAGTTAGGGTTGGGCGATATGTCGATTTTATCGTGGCAATGTTGGCAGCCTTCACTAACGATATCAACTTTCGCTTTAAAACATAACCGTCAAACACGTGTTACACACGCACTGAAGAAAACAAAGGTGGCTGACCTGCTCATTAAGAAATACTAGATGGTTTTCTTGCTTATTATCAGCCCTTGCTGATGCTTGTAGTTAAAGCCATGTTCATACATGAACTCCGGACATTTTCTGGAGTTGCATTTACAACATTTAGAAACATTCCGGTTGGTCTGCGGGGTCGCGCTGGAGTAGAGCATGCAGCAGGCATAATAATATATCTTATCTAATAAATATATCTTTCTGCAATTACCACGGTTTTAGTTTTGATATCAGTTCTACATTTATTTATGACGTACCTGCAATATCAGCGAAATAATGAAAGCCATATATTACGGAAGCATTCGTTTGGGGAAAAAAACGGTTTCTTTTTCTGAATTAATGAGTCATCCCGTGTCATCCTATTAGTTTGATAAACTAGTAATTCCATCTGCACTACTTAGAAACATTAATATTGCTCAATGTCTCAAACCAAGATAAAAAATTAAAAGCGGATTGAACTACGCAGATCGCGCATCGTGAAAAACAGGAAAATATTACTCGTAAAAAACATGATGACTATGTCATTCATTCGGAAAAAACAAAACCGTTTTTTTCCAGATGAATGCAATATGCTTCCGTTATATACCGGCACGAAGCAGCTACATAGATCTATACCAGCGGCATATATGATAGAAACCTCATTAACACGCCCACTCGCTCGCGCTGAATTCTCCTGCTCCATTCACACCTGAGGATCAACTGGAAATTATCCAGACTTTGTATTATGGATCTAGCAGAGTAAAGTCTGTTAAATGTCCAGTACAACTGTTTCGGACATTTCTGTTCACATATACAGTACAGCCACTCTAGGTAATGTCTAAAAAAGTACCAGGTGGCAGTGCATGTCTGAAAGGGGCTTAAGAGCGACTCCAGCTAAGTGCCCCTTTGTAGCCAAATCCTGCAATTTCTCTTAATGAGTGACGCTTTTTAAAGTAAAGTAGTGCTGGGGGGGCGGGGATTAGCATATATCCCAGCATGCTCGCTGGCGATGTGTACATAGTGCCCTGTTCTGTTGTTGTTATAAATAATAGTTGTATTTCCTGATTGTGGTGTGTATGTTACCCGTGTCATATATGAATCCTAATTGATCCTCCTGTGTCCCTAGCTTTGTATAAATCCCCCACTGTGTGTGTACTCGACAATCCGGCATCTGACTTCCTAATGATTCCGACGTTGTAAGTGGTTCAGTAGTTCAATAGAAGAGTTCCGTTTCACAACATTTGCTGCTTTCATCGGTCTGCTCTGTGCTGTGAATGTTCCATACTATTACACCCCTACAGCAACCCGATACTTGATAAAAATGTATGAAAGCTGGATGGATATATGGGAAGGGTTCATTAGGTTGGACACAGCTGCCTGATGTCCCAGTATGAACAGGGTCATGTGAGCACATGCTGTTATTTACCGGTCTGAGGTCTGATTTCTTCCTATCAGTTTCCTAGTATTGAAACGTGAAGTGGGAAGCTTAATTTTTTCTCTCACTTTTTGTGAGAGATTAGGGTTCTTCTTGGTTTCCTTGCTTTGTCATTTTCAAATTCCACCCCAAAGACAGGAAAATGAACAATCACGTAATGCAATACAAAATTACAGAGATGGGCCGATAACTCTACTTTTGCAAGTTAAATTTTAAATAATGTTCATGATAGACCAAATGACTTGTCAGCAAACCAATATAGCAACCAGATTGTTTTATACCTATAGTACACAGCAAAGAATATCTAGTATGAAACATCTTTGCTAAATCAATAACATTCCTCCTGGTAAATGATAAATGACGAAGCTTTAGGTTACCATGACGTTAATTTTTGTATAACTGTGATCAGTGAATCAGTCCTCATGGCCTCTCAGCAATGCTCGGTTATTTCAAACATTCTACGCCTTCTTCCCCAAAATGCACTGACTAACTGCAGACTAAAAAGCAAATTAAAACCTGTCATACTGCTGTCAAGGACCAGGGAAGTTTAGCCTGAGTAGAGCAGCACACTCATAGAGCTGTGAATTCATGTGTCCAAACAATGAGCACCAATGGGCTGAGGCTAGAGCTGCATCCTGCGTTTGACAATTAGGCAGGCACTGATGACATATTGGCCACTCCCACCATTGCACCCATATGATGAACCTATCCATGTCATCTTCAAATATACAGTGCATTCAGAATGTATTCAGACACCTTCACTTTTTTACATTTTGTGTTGCAGCCTTATGCTAGAATTGTAATTTTTTTCCTGATTAGTCCATCAATACTCCTTAATGACAAAGCAAAATAGTATTTTAGAGTATTTTTAGTATTTTTTATTGCAGATTTATTAAAAATAAAAACTGAAGTATCCCATTTCTATTAATCATCTCTGATATGTTTATATACCTTTTTAGTTTTGGAGTCCAGCAAAGGTTAATTCAATTGATTAGACATGATTTGAAAAGACACAGAACTGTTTATATAATGGTCCCAAAAACTGACAATATCAAAGCAAAAACCAAGTCATGATGGATAAAAATGAATTTAAACAACTTTTGCACAAGACTTCAACATAGCAAAATGGGAAAAATAAATTGGTCTAAATACTTTCTGAAGTATATACAACAATTAAAAACAAAATAATGTTAAATTTGCCAAGGTTTCTGAAATGGTTTATTTTAGAAAACTGAAAAACATCACCGTCAAAATAACAGCTGGGCAATTTCAGAGAAATAAAGCTAGCGGTGAGGCATAGGAGGAGAATGAATCATGAGAAGAGTTACCGCTGTTCCACAGGGGAAGCGCAGTCGGTACTTGGTGGGCATGAGCAGAGTCAAGATGAGAGCGATAAACAGAGAGCTTTACACACTGCCCAGAAAATGGTCCTGGACTGAATCCAGCACTGATGCCGACAAGCCAGATTAAAGGATGCGAGGCAGTCTCTCTGTTTCTGGGCTTTCTCGGATGATGATCAATCTTCCGGTACCAAGGCCACCTTCCCGATTATGTGCAAACAGTTCAGCCAGCCCTCTGCTTACACCATGTTGCAACCGGGATGTTTCCTTCACAATTTCTCTGTGCCAATTTGTTCCATATGAATGAGTTCCACCAGTATTAACCACAGGGTGTGAGTACTCTCATTCTAGCAGCGTTTCCTGCTCAGCCATGGATCAAGCATGGCCTCGTAATGTTACACATCAACAGGTCAACTGCCAAGGAGCCCTTCTGATGTTAGCAACATTCTTAGATTCAATTACTCCAGTTAAATATCCTTACGTGAAAACAAAAGATTAATAGATCAGCTAAGCATTTTAATGTACCAACTGAGAGTTTTTAGGACTCCCGCTCTCTTCACGTTGAGAACTTGAATGCAAAACAAGCTAGTTAAAAGTTCCAGGAAGGCTGATGCTTTTTGTCTTTGAAGTACTTAACCTTAAATTACGCCACAGAATTATGGAATACAGGTACTCCACCACTACACGGGTAAATTATGACTCATCTGCCAGTAGGACATACTTCGGCTTCAGTACTATATAATGTTTGACTTAGGAGTTGGTTGTCAGAACCTAACTCCCATCATAAGTGTAGGAGCATATGTATAAGGGCATCAAAGACACATACAATTTATCATCACCACTGATCACTCGATCTTTCTGTTTTTGTTATACAACCCCAAATCAGAAAAGGTTTATTTTTACAAAATAAACACGTATTCCAATTTTGATCCTTGCAACACATTTCAAAACGTTGGGACAGGGGCAATTTAGGGCTAGTAATGAAGTAAATTGGTTAACCCGCTGAGGTCGGCGGTCCCGAAAATTTGCTGCACTGTTTAAAGTACTCTGCGAGTGTTTGTCATAGAAACATTTTAAAAACACGGCCAGAAACCTTGAACGGTCTACTTTTAAAAAATATTTAGGAAGAAACTAAATATATTTTCACGACTTTGCAAAGAGTATAAAAAGTAGAAGGGGGGGGGGTGACTCGGGTGTCTGAGTCGAGATCGCCCCTCCCTTTGCGAATCGCGCTATGCACATGCTAATGATAGGCTAATCCGGCGCTCCTTACTGGGTAAGGAAATGTGTGCAAATGCCCAGCGCACGTGGCCGCTTGTGTTTACACTGACTGACTGCAAACACCGCGCGTCCTCCTCCGCTGGCGAAGCTCTGCGCCAGATCCAGCAAAGTCGAACTTGAAAGCGCTGGGGACAGTGAGGAAAAACTGCAGCATTTTGAGCAGAGACTGGATTCTGATAAGTAAGTAAAATTTGCTTTGTTTATTATGATAATGCTGCACAGGAACAACATTGTATGTATCGCTTTCCACAGCTAAAATGCCAGTGCAGTAATACTTGTGTTTTTACTGCCGTCAGCTGCACTGGAACAGGATCGTATTTATCGCTTTCCACAGCTAAAACGTCGGTGCACTAATACTTATGTTTTTATGCGTTGTTACGCGTTCTCTCACTGAAGAATTATTTTACTGTGCATATGTATCATGGCTGCTGCAATGTGTAAATGGTTAATTCTGAAGAGAGGGCAACTGTTCACATTGTTTTCATTGTTATTTTACGGGGATTTGCTCCTGCAGGTCCACCAACACTGCGGTTTCTTCCAGCGAGGGAGCCTGGCGCACAGCTGAGGAGAGGAGGCAATCACACACCTGCACGTTGTGTTGCATTGAAATTGTATTGTTGTATTGTATTGTATTGTTACTTGGTCAACTGACTGACTTTTGTAACATTCTATGTACCGTATCTATTGCATGTAATAAACTGTAAAAAGACTTGTCTTTTTGTCTCAAATTGATGGGTCCAATCTGATGCATTTCTGACAGTGACAGCTACCTTTGACAGTATGCCAGTCATTACAGGTGTAGTAACGCCTACCTTATTAATATAATTAATTATTCATTTATACTTTGATAAAAATAGGGTCCCCCCAAACTTCTGACACTGTAGCAATCAAACCACATAAAATTTCTGAATGTCTCATTCACCAATGTGTAGCCAACACCTATGTCTATAACCTCCAAAGCTCAAAAGTCTTGGCTAGAAATGTTTATAATGTGATTTTTTACAATTTCTTAGCACCTCTGAAAATAGGTTTTTGAAAGGTGTATGTTTAAAGTTGCATTTAACAAAAAAATGTAATAATCACATTCTAAATGGCCTTATTGGTGCTGAGTTTGTGCTGAATAAAATCTGCAGCACTTCATGATAAATGTTTTTTAGAAATATTTGAAAATGTTAAGGCCAGTCTGACTACCCTGAAACTGGCCAAGAGGCCTCAGACTCCAGAGGGTTAAATAATGATGTGATTTGAAGCAGGTGATGTCACAGGTGATTGTAATTATGATTTGCTACAAAAGCAGCATCCAAGAAAGGTCTTGTCCTTTAGGAGCAAAGATGGGCCGAGGATCGCCAGTTTGCCAACAGATACATGAGAAAATTATTGAAATGTTTAAAAACAATGTTCCTCAATGAAAGATAGGAAGAGATTTGGATATTTCACCTTCAACTGTGCATGACATAATTAAAAGATTCAAGGAATTTCAGTGTATAAAGGACAAGGGCGCAAGTCTAAGCTGAACAACCAGATCTCGGATCCCTCAGGCGGCACTGCATCAACAATCGTCATTCATCTATAAGCGATATCACCACATGGGCTCAGGACTACTTTGGCAAACCTTTGT
>JAODKN010000002.1:11970706-11982101 GCA_026774425.1 Petrocephalus zakoni
GCAAGAAGCACAACCCACACAAGTGCCCTACATCAGCTGCCTGCATATATATACAGTATATGTATATACATATACACGGTCCAATTTGTCTCTCTGCACTATGATACTTGCTGCTCATTTTGCACAACTGTTTATATGCTTATTGTGTAATACACCTTCTCACTATTCTTTTGCACTATTGGCTCTATTACTGATTCTACCTGCTCAAAATGTTTATTTATTTATTATATGTCATATGTGTGTGTGTGTGTTTGTTTCTGTTCCTATTTCTGTTTTTTAAGACCGTATAGGCACTAATACTAAGAGAAGAGAGACACAGCATTTCGATTCTCCTGTATGTTCTGCACATATAGTGAATTGACAATAAAAAAGACTATTTGATTTGATTTGATTCTCCATATAAGCCTTATATTTTGTAGACAATGTCAGACTGGTACCTTAAACCTACACTCTGGGACTTAAGAGGACAAGGACGCAAGAGGGATGGCAAGAGATATGTTCCCTCCAACCTATATTCCATAACACATAAGTGTTCCATGATAAATATCCAGCCCCACTGCTGAAATGGGACGTATGTGTATTACCATGTAAAGTCCAGGCACTGCAGAGATATAATCAGGGCCAGAGTGGAGCAGGTATAATCTACTGTAATGCAGCTCCTTAGTGGACAAGTACTTTTCCATATCTGTAAGAAGATAGCCACTATAAAGAGACCTCACAAGGCCTTGCAGTTTCCCTATCACCTATCAAGATGTTCCAGCAATATCTCCATCCCCTGTCCTATTTGCTGGGAATGCCATAAATTTTCAAAAATCTATGCACACTTCCACGTTTCATAACCACACATCTAAAGCAGGGTCACAGTGAACCTGGAGCCAATCACCAGATACATAGGACACAAGGCAAGGAACACTGATGAAATGCCAGTCCATCACCGCAGGAACTTGGCTCAACTGTTGTTCCTCGGAGGTAGTTCCTAAACCTTTTTTTAGTCCTACTCTACCCGACCAAGAACGACTGAGGTGGGGCTTATACTGATAAACTTGCTGATTTGTTAACCACAAGTAACAGTGCTAACTTGGAAGCTATGCAAGGGAAAGGGATAGTAATACAGAAAAAATCGAGCAGATGGAACTATTTTTATATAGCAGTTATATTAAATGCATTAACAAAAACTTTTTTGAATGCATATCCATATTTCTGCATTGGAAAATGTGATGGATAACTGATATCTAATATTTCCAGTGCCGTCAATGAAACTTGCTAGAGCTTATTAGAGCAATAAAGTTATATTGTTTTGTATTCTGTGGAAAATGAAAGATCAACCTGCTGGGCAGATTTAATTATGAATTATAAACATGTCACAGGCCATATAAATAAAATGCCATGTCCTGTTTTTAACCAATACGGGACAAAAGAGGTGAGCTTTTAATCTTGGTTTAAAACATTCAGTAGCGGGTGCTGCTCGAACATGTAGCGGCAGGTGGTTCCGCAATTTCAGCCGTAACACAGAGAAAGCATGTTCCTCTTTTTGCTGCAAGTGACCTTCTGAGACAGAAAGCAGGAACTTGCTTAAACCTGGACAGTTTGGGTGGATAAGCTCACGCAAATAATCTGGTGCTGGCCCATTTAGTGCTTTAAACACAACAAAAGCAACACTACATTTCACTGGCAGCCAGTGCAGTGAAGCTAAAACTGGAATAATGTGGCATGACTTCTTGGATTTAGTTAATAAATGTACCACAGCATTTTGCACCAGCTGAGACAATGAGACAATAAAGTGTGCGATGAAATAAAATCATAGATTATGGTCTCAAACTCTTTAAAGGAAAACATAGTCTTAGCCTTACTTAAGACTCTAAGACAGCTTAACCCCACACAGATACACAGAACTAGACTGGGAATCAAACAGACCCACATCCTTTAAAGTGTGTGGTTACATTATTATCCACTATACCGCTGTGCCGAAATCTGACCATTTAACCTTCTTGCTATAGTGAGGCAGTTACGTCACACAATATGAATCAATGGCCTAACTGAAAAGCCTAATGAAACATCAGCTCACACCCATATACTAATATTCAGTCTGCTCAACATTCCACTCCTTTGCAGAGTTATGTTAATCTATGTATTTCTATTAGCTGAGGGGAATCTGTACTTCAACACAGATGTCTCTCACACATGAAAGCAATACATTTACATTTATGGCATTTAGCTGACACCCTTATCCAGAGTGACTTACATTACCCAATTAAAGGGAATTACAATCTCCCTGGAGCAATGTGGGGTTAAGGATCTTGCGGCAAACCGGCGACCTCTTGATCCATAACCGGAGCCTCATACCACTAGGCTAACACCGTCACCAATACTGTGGCCAATCAGCAGAGTTAATTTGCATGATCTGTACCAGCAGGTGAGAAAAGGGGAGAGAGAAAGGTTAATTTCACTAGTCAACCCTTACAAACGTTTCAGGCTTCTGTGCATCTTAAAAACCAGGGAAAAAGTTCATTTTCACAGTAGGCCTTGCTAAAAATTATGCAAGATTATCTGGCTCACATATATTTTGCATACAATCTATTGTTAAGGACATAATATTATAACAGCTTTACTGTATTGTTATACAACCAGAAAAAGTTTTTATTTTGTCTTTGAGGACAATTCATTTTAGAAGAAGCTGTTTAAAAATAAGATTCCCATGATATAGAGTCAAATCTCCCTTATCCAGGCAGAATGGGACCAAGGGGTGCCCGTAAGTAAGAAATACCCGTAACTTAGAACATGAACAGTACAGTACAACGTACATGTGTACACATACAAACTACATGGTGCAAGACTTATAATAGTTATTTCAGTCTGAGCTAGTGAATCATCCCATTTTATTCTTGCAGTTTTATTCGCTTTGGTTTACTTGCTATTAGGCTTCAAACTCTTGCCCGGTTTTTGGTTACCGTCCTCGCGCGCCCCTCGGACTTTGACGCTTTGATCTCTGTGTGTGTGTGTCAGGTGCATAGGGAGCGACTGCAGTTTCTGTTTTGCGAGCGTTTGCTGTATGCGGTTGTTTGGATAGGGAGTAAGGTGTAGAATTTGTTGTTGTGTATATTGGAGGTCCAGATAAGGGAGGTTTGACTGTACTTCAAGCAGGCATTGATGCAGGTCTGCTTGGGTAGTGTGGGATGTGAGGGGGGCATGGGAGGGCTGAGGTCAGGCAACACACCTGTAATTAATTAATTGTTTAGGATATAAAGCAGCCTTTTTCAGAAGATGCACTCCATCTTCTTCCTGTCAGTTAGTCTTTCATTAGCGTCGACATGGCTGCCTTGGATGTCGGCAGTGCTCAGCCAGCCTGTTATATCCCAAGGTTGCTAATAAACTCCCTGTTCCATCCTACAGACCCCGAGTTGCTCCCCATTCAGCAGACGCACATCTTACAGACGGATAACTGACAGTAACAATCCAGCGGGGAGCCCTCCTGTTGAATGGGATCCTTTAATAAATTAAAAAACATGAGACAAATTATATGCGACACCCAGAGGCCACTCAATCCTGACCCCGGTGACTCTTTCTAATAAAAACGAACCATCTGGCAAATCTGCTCCCCCCCCTTCTCCTGTTTAAACAAGGAAGCAGTTTGTTGCATTTGATAAAGGTGTACTCAGTACAAACAAGGCAGAAAAAAAATCACAGCAAAGTAGCCTGTGAAATTCCAGAGCAGATGCCATGTGACTAAAGCAGCGATGCCCCAAACTATGCCTGACATGCTCCGACAGAACACATTGGCTACGGATAAGGGCTGAATGGTAATGGTACACTACATCACAGTGGCCAGGAGTTTAATAAGCATTGGGCTCAAGATTCCAACATCAAAGGGAAGAGACTGAACCATGGAGAGATTGAGGGGAGGCATCTTCGGGGTGCTGGTACAAGGCAGCTGAGCCCTGAGTTGGCACAGGAGCTGGCGCAAGAACAGTGTAAGTGGTGCTTGAAGCCACATCCTTAGGGTGCGTCTGCATGGAAGTGACTGGAGTGCCTCGGCCGGGGAACACAGTCGCGATGGACCCCTGCGAGCCTCCAGACAATGCCAGACCCCGTTTCCCCAAGCTGATAATGCAGGACACTTCAGACCTGGCATGTGTGATTCTTACAGGCTTCTGATTCTTTCCAGGTGCGTTTGTTACCTTTCCAAGGAAAACCCACAAAATCCAGAAAAACAAAAAGGCCTCAGCACAGAGCAAAAAGCAATTTATGCACGGGACTCAGATCTGATCCCCATTGTATAATGTCACCCAAGAGGAGATCCTGGGAACATAAGATGTCTCACGTTTTAGCAAGTGGGTTCAGATGGCCAGGTTCCTCTTCTACTGACAGCTGGGCATCTATGGTGCTGGCAGGGGAATAAGGCAAGTTCCGCTCTTTTCCAAGCATGTTACATCACTCAACAAAGACTGAGGAGACTAAAAGTTGTGGGTGTCTGACAGCACACACGTGACAGGAGGTCTCTGCCAGTTCTGCTGAGGAAATATGGGAAGATCTACTATAAGACTAACTGTAAAAGAAGAAGGAATAAAATGAAGCTGTGAAAACTGTATGATTTTTGTGGCGGTACAAAAAAGTCCAAAAAGTTGATGTGCAAACACAATCATACCTCATCAAATGGATGCAACACCAGCAAAATTACAGACTGCAGCTTTCCAGGAATAATGCCACACAGGAATACGAAGCATTTCAGTAGGGCCCTCAGGCTGTTCATAGTAGGGGTGGGCGGTATAAACGGTATACGGTATAAATTTGGCCAATGGGAGAGATTTTTACTATAGTGGCCTACCGCAGTAGCGGTTGTTGATGACCAGAACATGTGAGGGGAGCGGTGAGAATTTCGGCTGTTGGCTCTGCCTGCTCCTCCGCTCCACGCTCCATTAAAATTAATCCCACTCCAGTCAAATCGCTCCACGCTCGTTTAGATTTAGGTATGCCTCAAACTTGGTATCAAACTGAGACAGAGCGACCGCTCCTGCCTTTAAATGAAACACTACTCCGCGGTCCGAGGCAGTGTTGCCAAGTATTTCCAATAGAAAGTCGCTAGATGACGTATATGATTTGCATGTTAATGACGGCATCATGTCGTCTTTACGTTCAGCCAACAGCCACTGCATTTTAATGCAGCTCAAAGTATTTTGAGTCCCCGAGTCCCCGAGTCCCCGACCAGCAAGTACTGCTGAGGTACCCTAAGCAAGGTGCCATCCCCAAGCACTGCTCGTGTAGCTGCCCCCTGCTGTGTCACGATGTCACATGGGTTAAAAGCAGAGGATACATTTTTGTTGTTGCGTGCTGTGGAGTGTCAACAATGACGATTAATCATCTTCATCATTCTCTTATTAGGAGAATAGTCGAGGAACATGGAGCCACTTTCACCACAGCTGCCAGACCCATGGGGACTGATACAATCTTCATAGTCAATCCTCAGCAAAACACCCAGAGAGTGCCCTAGCATAAGGCTCGTGATACTATGTTTGATAGGGCCTACCTCATCTAAAAGATGCTGGGCTGCTAGAAATCCCAGGTGATCCATCGTTATCTCCATTACCACTGGTAATGCTAACAGGAATGCTAACAAGCTCGAGTTTGCAGCCCCAGGATGAGAAGAGTCACTCCACTGGCGAAAGGCAATTCCACGCTCATGCATTCATCTGGTCACTTCATCCTTATTGCCTTTCCCTTTTCCCCCACACAGCTCCATTCAGAAATTCTCAGAAGCGCTCCAAGTCAACCCTCATTTCCATCACGCTAAGAGCAGTGCAGCTGCAGCCACATACAAAAGCAGAAAAGAATTAAGTTACAAATGATTTCCTTCATTTTGTTTGATTTCACTGCCTGACTGCCTTTATCCTTTCATAGAAACACCAAACCCTATAAAAACCACAACTTAAAAACACTCACAACAATAAAGGAAACAGAAAAAAAGGAAAAGACCACTTTTCATGTATGTGACGGAAAGCACAGGGTACAGCAGTTCGTTCAGGGTAAACAGAAGAAGTTTTTCAGGAATAATTTAATTAGTTTTAGCGTTTAGTTTTGTTTTGCATGAACTGATGGTAATACAGATAATTCTAAAAGCAAATAAGAAACAAACAGGATATTTCTGTGAAGTCACTGGTTTTGTGAACCCAAACACTTGAATGAATTCCACTAAAATCACCTGGTGTACCGTGTTCCATCCAAAGGTGAAACACACTGACTGCCTCCACCCTTTTTTAGGTACTGACCAAACACCTTTAACCAGTATGATTTACAGGTATTACAATATTACCCGATTTTACACACCTTAAGGTATTGGTAGAACCTGCAGTCTTGGATAAATAAATGATTACTGTGCTCTGTCAGCTTGGGTGGGTTCATCCCTGGTTATGTTAGTTTACTTTACTGATTTTCACCAGGTTAAACCAGCGGGTGACTGAGAGCATGCTGTAATCCCATATAATGCTGCATTTCTTCCAAGAGTATTTTACCCTACAAGCTTTTAGTCAAGAGCTGAGCTTCCCCACCATTGAGAAGGTGAGACATGAGGTAAAAATCAGTACAAACTATGGCTGAAATTTCCTAATTAGGATCTTACAGTTAAACTCTGCCAGCTACCCTGCACACCATTATAGAAAAACACATAAACTTTAGATACTTCGAAGCCACTGTATTTTTCATAGTGAGAAACAAACAGAATCAACTGGGAAGGTTTTAAAGAGACATGATAAGCTGATTGTGTGACTTGGACACAATAATGAGGCTATACCCTCAAGGGTCTACCAACTGTACCCTTAGCTGTAGGGAAATACACCTACATGTTCCTCAAAGCCCATTTCTGTACCTTAAAAGATACAATTACCTACTGCTATAGGGTACAATTGGCAGACCTATGAAGGCACAGCCCCAGTGACAAGCAAAGGTACAAACTGGTACCATTTTTCTGAGAATGTATTACGCATATCCTAAATCGCAGCCTTGGTGATTTGCTAATTGTATCTGATCATCTGATCCAGGGTTTAAAACTGCCGTGAGAATAGTTTTACAAATTCATATCATCCTCCTTGTATAACAGTCATCCTTGCCAATCAGAAGTGCCATGCTCGTCGTCTCCCAGTCATGCTCACCAAACAGAAGTGGCCCAAGGTGACTGTGTATATGCCCACAAACAACGAACGTGAAACCCAAGGAAAACGTTATACTCGCATGTGAAAAAAATATTGATTCTGCTGCTGAGCTATAAGTGAATTACCTACCAATTTCATGGTGAGAGATTGTTTACAGAAAGCTCCCATCATTAGGGGTATAAGCAGCATCAGCTGCAGGATCCCCACTGTTTTGGTTTTCTTACTGGAATTGTTTTATTTGTATTATTATTACTTAATACAGTAACAGCTTTTCTGATAATGTTTTATTAATTGTTCGATTGCTCTCTGCTAATGTAATCCTTGTGTCATGCATTGCTGGACAAAGGACACGGGGCATAAAAAACAGGGTTTTATTTAACTTGTAAACAAGAATCCAGAAATGAACAGGATCACGTGGGATCAGAATTGGGAGGATGGAAACAAGGGAAACCACAGGCACCACGCAGGTTTGACTTTAATGAGGGACCTGGCAAGCACAGGACTAGGAAGCACTTAAATACACGAATAACAAGGGATCAAACAAGAGGCTGCAGGGAGTGGTTAACAAGAGGGCAGGAATGAGAGGTGAGACAAATGAGTAGCAGGCGTGGCTCATTTAGGCCTGCTAGGAGAAAACAGGAGGGGCAGATAGGCAGGGCGTGACACCAGGTGTACATGGGACTTTTAGGGAAAACTGATGTTACTAAGGGCAAAAAGCGATGGAGTGCCATTTGCAAACGCAGCACTTAAAATGCGCATGTAAAAAATACAATCACTTTGCCATGTCTGGGTCTGACACTTTTGTTGGCAAAAAAATTACCATAAAAGAATAGTTTTAAGCTATTAAAATGCCTTAAATTTATAGGAAATTGTTGAGGATGAACAGTATGTGGGACAATCTGGGAACAGCATCCACACTGAATCATATGACCATCATTATCATATGGCGATGTAAAAAGTGCAGTTTTGAAACTGTCCTTTGTGTTCAGGAACGAGGTATTCAATAAAAGTTTCCACAGTTACAATTACCTGTGGCTTGATTTTAAATGTATATGGCAGGTCACTAAAGGGCCAAAGTATGTACACCAAGGTTCAAAAAAGTAATAAATACACATTGGAAGCAATTCATATCTCATGAGTTGACATGATTGCTTTACAATACAGATCAGACAATATTTTCATGGTATCTCATGAGGTACTGCTGCTTCATATGTTTAAATCTATTACACCCTGAAGCTTGACAAAAAAAATTGAGATTAGATATTTTCCCCAAATTGTTCAGCCCCCTAACTTAAACAGAGGATGGGCTGACAGGGCAAGCATACATGCCAGACCTCGCCCCTAACCAATGCCCCCAAAAGTCCCAATTCTCAGCAGCCTTGTCACTAGCCAGAGGGCTTCCATACACTGGCTCACAGCACACTCAGAGCACTAGCAGACCACCACAACACAGACAGCAGTAAGAAGCTCTATCCAATCGACTGGCGCTTGGCTACAGACAGAAGTAAATGCGTTTGTCTGAACTAGTGATGGGGTAAGAGGTCTTAACTGTGTGCAAGCAGCCGAAAGAGGCAAAAGCCCAGTGCGACCCTCATCTTTCACCAAGTGAAAGAGCACTAATTGAGATGAACTCGAGCTGAAAGAAACCAAGTTCTGCGTCTTCAAAAATTCAATTTTCAAAAATGATTAAATATGATTCACGGCTGAGAAAGAAAAATGCCAACCCATCACAGCACGATTGGCTTGAGGGGTCCAGGCAGATTGTGCCACAGTCCCTGAGCCCTGGAGTCGGTGGAGCCCCCGAGCTGAGCTGCAGTGCCTGGCTTTGTATTGTAGTGTTCCTATGGAACTTTGCTGCAACACTCGCATTTGAGGCAGCAAGGCCTTCAAATTGTATTACACCAACCCTGGAATACCAGCAAGAACCATCTCATTCTGGCCAGACAGCTGCATTGTAGTTGGGATAATGTTATCCCCAGTTTGTGACCAGGGGTTGTACAGTGGAAATGCAGAATGGTAGATGCATGCCATGTGAACCTGCGAGATTGTGAGGAATTTTAAGATAGGCAAAGCAGTAAGACACTAGCATTCAAAAGCAAAGTAGAGAAATGAGCCCCCACAGCAAGAGCATTAAAAGAGGGGGGCTGATGGGGATAAAAGGCATGAGTGTGGTCTGGGAGACAGAAGAGATAAAGACTGTGTAAACCTACAATTCTCTATCAAACAAACACCAAAATCAGGTTGTTTTCGCGAGTCAGGGATATTTTCACAGACACCCAGCAGGTGCTAGCCTGGGGGGTAGAGATAACTTCATAAAGTCTTTGAAAAGGTCACATTAAAGTGCATGACTGTAGGATAAGTCCTACCTCATTGACAGTACATGTCCCCTTTTTAAATATTGATGCCCAGACTCCACAGCGAATGCAGCAGCAATGGACATAACATACTGGTCTTGGCCATACAAATGCAGCTGGCTCTGATCGTTTTATTTCTTGCCAGTCTGACAGCCATACCTACTGTACATTTACTGATACATTGTGTGCTTTTACATTTAAGTCCTGATGAACTTTATTGTCCCCAAGTGGAAAACAGAACTGTTTTGAACTGAAATCATGGAATTACACAAAGACATAAAAAGTGCACCAAACATCTCACTAGTCCAAGAGATCTATGATTGTTCCTCCTGTCTGCCATAATTACTTATGCAGAACAGGGGCGCCATGAGCCAGGAGCCTATCGCAGGAAATATTCAGCAAAGCAAACAGTGGAGGCCAGTTCATTACTAGGCACAGTCACTTGACCAAAAAACAAAAAAACAAAATGCTGGGAACAGGCCTTCATTTATCAAAATGAGCGTAGAGTCGGGTGCAAAAAATCGGCATACCATGTTTGATTAATGAAACTGGGTATACCTGGACAATTCTGGTGTACGCACATTCCTGCGTTGATAAATCCGGCAACTAGAAACAAGCGTAATTCTCGTTCCGCACCCCAACTTATTCCTAGTTTACGTGGCTGCGACCACAGAATTTGTGACGTGAAGGAACGGAAGCCGGCAAAAAAGAGAAGTTTCACTCAGCTGGAAATCGACGTCATTACAACCGAGGTGGAATTTGACTGCTGTGCGCTATCCGCAGCACGGGACACCGCAGCGTATTATACTGACTGCTGTGCGCGATCACGCACGGGGCACCGCAGCGTATTATACTGACTGCTGTGCGCGATCACGCACGGGGCACCGCAGCGTATTATACTGACTGCTGTGTGCGATCACGCACGGGGCACCGCAGCGTATTATAATGACTGCTGTGCGCGATCACGCACGGGACACCGCAGCGTATTATATTGACTGCTGTGTGCGATCACGCACGGGACACCGCAGCATTATACTGACTGCTGTGTGCGATTACGCACGGGGCACCGCAGCGTATTATAATGACTGCTGTGCGCGATCACGCACGGGACACCGCAGCGTATTATACTGACTGCTGTGCGCTATCACGCACGGGACACCGCAGCGTATTATACTGACTGCTGTGCGTGATCACGCACGGGACACCGCAGCGTATTATACTGACTGTACGTGTCGGTTGTCATGATCTTGTGGTGTTTAATATTCTGTGTAAATGGTCAAGAATTAAAGACGGCAAGAAAATAAACTAAAAAATCAATACACTGTAACATTGTTTTAAGTAAAACATCTTCCTGAGAAATCCTGAGCTCCAGCACAGATATCAAAAATATTTCATTTTTTAATTTAGCATCCTCCGTCCTGTGGTTTTTCTGCTTAACTTTCCCATAATATTGAGGGCACTGCAATCAAGGCCATAGCAAGGATTTCTCAAATTCTGAGGTCAAAAATGGCCAACGAGCTGCGTTTATGTGCGGATAATTATCATTTTCATCAAGTTACACGAACAAAATTTATGAAAAAATACTGAAGACATGCAATGCAATGCAATTGTAATCTAATCCTATCCAGCTTTATTTGTAAAGCACCTTATGCAACCACACTGGGCCAAAGTGCTGTGCAGAGGAATGACAGACATAACAGCTCTCACAAGGCATAAAATACACATAAAATACAAATGAAGTAAATAACAGTCATAAGACAAATAAGATAACAGCCATAAGAATAAAATAAAATAAAAAATAATATAATACAATTATAATAATAAAAATAACACAATGTAACGCAGTTTTTGTTCCTGGCTTCCAAGTGTTATATTTCAACTGCTTATGTCTGAAGCCTATCG
>JAODKN010000002.1:11988558-12003827 GCA_026774425.1 Petrocephalus zakoni
AGAAATGTAAAGCGCATTGAGACAATGTAATGTTGTGATAATGCGCTATATAAATAAAATTGCATTGCATTGCATTAACATAGGAGATGGGCAAAGTTAAAAGTACACCAATATTAACCTACTTAATACAGTACACATTCTGAAAAAAATACTCAGTTACAATCATAGGAGTATTTGTATTTATAATTTCACACCAGGGACATGGGAGGGGTATGGATACCCTCGCAGATTTGGGACCCCGCCCCATGCTCACGAAATTCTATTTACAGATTGAAAGTGCCCCAACTCAAGCAGAGGACCCAAGGTGGCATTTTGTCAGGCCGCCCAGAATTTCTAGCTATGCCCCTGCGTTGACTTAAAACCACCTAAATACTTAATCTATTGATCTCAGTTCTTATAGAGGCTGTCATCAGTTGTGTTAAACATCTATACTTACATCTTACTGGTGTCCCATAATTTTATTGGCTGTGTCAGAAAAATCAATAACTGGCTTTATTTTCACAAGGTCGGTATTATTACTGAGACTTGTAAGGGGTCACAGGGTGTTAGAAAGTAGCTTTCATTCCTCAAGCAGAGCAAACCTGTACATTTTGGCACTTCTGGTGATGTGAATTTATATGCAAGAATCTTTGAACCCTTAAAAAGAGATTGAGGACTTACTGGTAGTGGAGTTTCTTCCCCATCCTGACCACTATCAGGTTATTAATAACGTGACATAGGGGGCTGAAATTAATTGGACACTTAATGACAAAATGCCAGTGCAACATGCAGCCCAACAGGTATAACCATGTCTAAACTTAAACTGGTATTATTACTGTAGATAACTTGCTTACCCGTGACAGGCAAACTAGCTAAAAAAAGATACATTTACAAAAAATATTCCAACAGCAAATTATACATTCCAGTAAATGCCATGAAAAGTGTGATTAGATGTTTAGTCACACCTAAGCGTGCCTCATAACAGGTGAAACTGGGACGCCTGTTAACACAACCCATTGAGCAGGGATCAACCTGGCATGTCCGTGGCAAAATGTTTCGATTGAGATGAACACGATTTAAAATGCCATATCCGCGGTTCAAAAAAAAGATCAATGGATACGTCCGTCAAAATCCGCCATGGTGTTGACCCCTGTCACTGAGCAACGGAAAATGTAGACGTACAGTAATTAGTGAGCAATTCGCTTTGGTTTCGCCCTGTAGTAGAACGGAAACCAGCACATATCCTGTGTCTTTCACTTAAAAAGCACACTTTGGCGGGTATTATTACTACATTCCCGCGATATATAATCGCGAGCTGCCGCCCGTCGCCATGACGACCGTAGCGGCCGTTACTGACGGCTTGAGGCGGCCGGCTGCCAGGCGACTCTGCCTGCGCTGGTGTTTACCTTCCCTGTGACAGCAAAAAGAAATAGCTGAACCGAGGGCGCATTAGATACTTTTGAAAACAATCGGGACAGTCGATGTGAAACTTGGACGTCTAATCACGCTTGTTATGAAGGTAGTTTACTTGCATACTAAGTATCGTCTTTCCTGTTGAATCCGGCTGACGACATAATGTGTTGCCGGATATCACTACTCACTCGGAAAACAAATGTTACATTACTGGGTGTGACCGACCAGTTTATAATTACTTAACATCCGTATACCCTCGCCTGACAGCTAAGTCTCGCACTGCTGTCCTAGAAGTCGACATGAGAAAATTGGGGTTTGAGCCAATTGGCTCGAAGTGAGGTCCAGCAACCAATGACCTTGGGAATGCCGTCAGTAAGGGGCGGGGTCATTGGGATCTGAAAATGTTATTAGCGGCCAATCGAATTTGCGTTTAATGCTACATCACGAATCTGCGTTCTTTTTTTTAAAAACGAAAAAGAAGCCGAGAATCGTTCGTAAGGAACGTTTAATAGCAATGGCATGTAAAACTCATCTACATGAATGCATTAATCTATCTTGAATATCAGACAGAACGGATAGTTAATAGTGATTTTCATAATCATTTTTATCGGTGATTTTATTCACGATGTCCCGTGATTTATGTCCTACACATCACTGATTTAACAGCTATGTATTAATTTATCATTTGTATGGTAATCTGGCTTACTGTTACAGCCATCTATCCAATAGTGTACCTGTTCTTATAAAATGTATACTGTTTTATTATGTTTATTCTACTTATATTTTTGCATAGCCCCTGACATGTAAGAATCACATACATACAGAATTCAATCCTGGATTCTGAGAGGCAGGTTAACCAAGGACACCAAGCAGACGAGTAAACCTATTTCTTAGGCTTGTGCCATCTTTGTGCAGATGTTACATCCCCGATGAAACAGGAAACAGATTTTCATACTTGCAAACTGCTTGAGAAAAAAAAATTACCATTAATTTTGTAAAGACATGCGTAAGGCTGTCATAACTTCCTAGGCCTAGAAAGGCATAGATAAGAAAGGAGAGTCAGAACGGAAGAGGTCTGCCCTGATGCTGATCGTGCACACACATATGCACACTTGCACGCAGAGATTTGAAAATACAGCTGGAGTTCTAAAACAGGAAGTGAGCTCTGTCTTGTGGCCTCATCACTTACAGTTTCCGTGTGCAGTCTTCGTGCAAACCAACTGGTCTCTTCCACTAGTTTCCTACCATCCTTTTGTAAAAGTGAGTATTTTCTGTTTTATTGTTCAGATATCTGTGCCTTTCGATATTCCCTGCATTACTTTATTTCCGGTCTAACAGTCAGTTGAGTAACTTCGGTTTGGGGATGACGTGACACTGAAATGGCTGAATGCTAATCACAAGGGACCTAAAAAGATGATAGCGGAGAGGTTTCTTTTTTTTTACAAAACAGTGGACTTATAAATATGACAGGAGATATATGTATTTAAAGATTATCAGATAGATGTTGGAAACCAGCCATGGAAAATGCATGTTTAATGGCTGATTTGGCTGAAATGGAGGCATTTCTGGTACTGTCCACACATTCTTACATAAAACATGTGCAACCACTTATAAAGTGCAACGTAGATCTAGAAATGTTCCCATAGTAATCTGTCCTTCCCAAGGCCTACTCACTTCCTGTGTCCCTGCTGGGGTTTGGGGGGGGCTGGTATGTCTTTTCTGTTTGCTTAAATAAGATCAAGAATGAACTTTTGTTGCAAGGAAACAAACACCCTTGCTGACTCATAAATATAAAGTATGGTTGGGTCAAAAACAGTATGCATGTATTAATAATTAATAAGAATTCAGACATATTCCACCCCTGACAGGACTGGAAGTGGATGAGCCTTGGCAAGTGAATGTGTTTTAAAATGTCCAACCAGTACTGACCATATATTTATTCATGGGTGTGTCACTTCTCTGTGCCTCTTTGTCAACTGTGGAAGGTGCACTCTGGACAGACCTGTAATGCTTTACTGCCTTTGGGAACATGACATATTTCCCAGTAATTACCACCATTTTTCAAATGAAAGTAGCTTTAGTTCCTGTTTGTCACGTGACCAGGAACTGTGCACCGACAGCTTTCAGAGAGCTGCCGTCGAGTGTCTCTCAGATCGTTTCTTTTTTCCTTTTGGCGCCTGTCATGCTCTGCATAATTTAATAGTAGAGATTTGGCTGGGATCGTTGCATATCCAGTCGGATGACTGAAAATGAGATTTCAAGATTTGTCTGGCAGTGTAAACTGAGCTTGGGGCAGCTCTGCTTTGGCTGAGTACTGTTTTCTTGTTATAACTAGATGGCTGTGGAGGAAGATTGGCTGAGCAGCCGACTCAGATTATGCGATTTGAATGTGGATATGCTTCCGGGACGCGAACAGGTAGGCCACGCTGCGCACTGTGCAATGCTTCCAGCGGACACAAGGGGGAGATAAAGCTCTGCAGACTCAGAGCGCAAACTGGTAAAAGAGTGCCTGCGACTGGACAAAGGGAGATTTACACCCATCTTCATTATAAATAAGTCTTTTAGTACATTAAATGACATGATTATAATAAAACAAATTAATGGATTATTATCCAGTAATAGTCAAATAGTGGTTTTATGATACCGCTACAACTACATAGCATTGCCTTATGCACAATTCAGGATGGAATTTAAATAGGCCTAAATTTGATTATATCATGTCTTGTTTCTAGGGTTTATTGGGGGTGACTGTCGATTATCAGTTCTGCCCTCCACCAATATATAAAAAGTCCTCAGTCCTGAGATCACTTGGGACATATGCCCAGGACCTGAGGGGTGCTGCTGATAGGGGGTTAAATACAGGTCAGGAGCTACTGGGGGTGATCTGGGATAAATTCGCCCAGACACTGGCCAAAAATGTCATCCAGTCAGCTAGGTCTCAGCTGGGGAGTTACATCTGTGGGCCCCAAGAAAATAGTTGGGGTGAAGAGTGGGAGGCTGACAGCTCCCCCTGGTCTCCTGTCCTGATGGAGAGCCCTGCCTGGGGAGACTCACGCAGTTCTGACCTTGCACTGGAGCAGATGGAAGGTGAGTGGGGGGTAGAGGGGGGTGACGATGGGCTGACCTGTGATGAGGACGTCCTCAATGCTAACGCCGGCCTGCCCAGTGAGGGCTCCATCGACTACCCCAACCCTCCCCCCACCTCCCCCCTCCTGCCAGAGGGGGTCAGCAGCCCCGTAGTGTTCTGCAGGAATCTAAAACTGGGGCTGGCTAATGGCTTCCGTCCATCCCCACCACCCCCCACCCCCAAAGACTCAGTGCAAGGGAGTCCCACCCACAAGGAGGACAAGACGGACTTTGTGGCTCGGCTTCTGCGCTCGCTGTCCCTGGAGTGCATGCGAGGTGAGCAGAGTGTGTCGAATGGTGAGCAGGATGGGCCGCCGAGTGACGCAGCCGGCCAGGCGGAAGTGCCCGGCCTGTCAGAATACGCCACCCACCTGTCTGCCGAGATCATTGGCTTTCTTGCCACGCTCACCCTGGAACATCCAGAGGACCCAATCGGAGGGGCTCTCTTTGCTGGTAACCGGTCCCTGTGCATTCAGCGAGAGCCCACTTCCTCCCCCGGATATGACCGTCAGCCGGTGAACGCGAGCCCCGTGAACACGTGCGCCTCTAGCAGGTCGGCGAGCCGCGCGTCAGGGTTTGTCAGTCTCCACGCAGCAGCCGAGCAGTGGGTAGAGAAGGCCGTGGTGGACGCACTCCAGGAGGTGGCTGCAAAGCAGGAGATGGCTGGTGACGAGTCCTCACCATGGGGGCATGCCATGGACATCATGCCTAACAGCAAAGTTCTAGGGAATAAGGAGGTCCCATTGCCTTCTGACTCTGGGATTAAAGGTCTGGAGGAGTTTGCATGGGCCCTAGTAAACAAGACCATGAAACAAGTGGTGCTTCAGATGCAGCTGGGCCAGGAGTGGAGAGCACACCCTAGTCCTAGAACCCAGAGCTCTGGCGGGGAGCAGCCGACGCGATGTGCTCCCCCTCCTCCACCCAGCTGTTACTCCTTCGCAGCAGACGTAGCAGAGGCGGTGCTGAGGGGCTCCGTGTTGGAAGCCGCCAAGCGGGAAGCAGAAATGTGGAGGAGCCACCGGGGCCCTGGGAGCTTGGAGATCAGAGCGTTGCTAGGCAGCCGGACACCTGGCAGCTTGCAGGTCCTGCAGGGCCTGCTCCTCTGGGCCGCCACCTCCTACGTGGACGCGGGGAAGTTCCAGGTCACGCTGACGGACGCGCGGCTTCACACGCAGGTATGCCGGAGCCGGGTCAGCCGCTTCTATTCACCGCTTACTTCTCTCGGCTGAAAATCACCGCCTTCAGACAACTTACGCAGACATGGCCGTGATATACGACCCAATAATCCATCCGTCCGTTTTTAATGAACGCTGAGTTACGTCATGGTGGTCAGGTGCTTGTATAAGTCATAAGGCAGAACGTGCTCTGGGAAGACCGCCAGCCCGTGGCAGGGCGCGCACACACATAAGTGCACACAGTCACACGTGAAGGCCAATGTAATATCACTAAGTGACTCAAATAGCACGTCTTTGGACTGTGGGTGGAAACCCGAGTTCTAGCAAAAGACCCAGGCGGATGGTAGGACGCCAGCTCGAATCCCGGCGTGTGCGTCCGCCTGTCCGCCAGGTTACTCCCACGTGATTGTGCAGCGCATTAACACGAGGCGACACCAGCAATCCATCGGTACTCCTAGGAACGGCATAAACATACTTACATGTTGCTGGCTTGTGTGACTCCAGCCTTTAAGATTAAAACGGTGACAGATTCACAGCCGAGACCGAATCCAGGAGTGAAATTTCAAGCACAAGAAGCCACTTAGCGACCAGTAGCGTTCTTATACAGTACTTGGGGCTGGTCAGCCCATGAAGTGACGCAGACAGACGCCTGGACTTCTGCTTCAGGCTGTACTGATCGCTCTCTGGTGACATCTGCAAAGCTCAGCCCAGTAGTTCCAATTGTATATGTACATTATGAGTATATATTTAGCATATACAGTATATTCTTATTCAGCACTTACATATTGGCTGGGCGATACGAAAGTACTGCAGTGCGTTTATTGTTTGGTAAGGAAATGATGAAACCCTCCAACTGATAAGGGTTCAGAAGCTTTATTGTCATTTGTACAAGAACAGCGGAATGCTTCCCTGTGTCCCTCCCTGCAGACAAAAGCAACATATAACAATGAAGAACAATAAAGAGCAGAGGCAGAATAGTGAACAATAACATACAATATAAAAGCAATATACTATATATATATATACACACACACACACACAATAACATGCTAGTAGGGCAGGGTGCTGGGGTTTAAAGTGTCAGTGTTTAATAAAAAGTAGTAAGAGTTCCCATTGGATGAGTCATTTGCCCTCTGCCAGCTGCCAGGCCAGGTTTGTAGCGATGTTCACAGCCACAGCAGTCATTATTTTGCCGTTCAGTTCTGCACCATAGCCCAAAGAGCACAGCTGACTGGCTGGACCGTAGGAGACCTGGTGGAGGCGCTGCTGCGGTTCTGCGAGCAGCTGGCCGACGCGGAAGCCGGTCCGGATGACTCCGCTCTGCTGGAGTGGCTGGAGAGGCAGCTGGGGCAGGGCAGCTGACTTGGAGAGCGGCCCCCGCCGCTGCCAGCAGACCCAGGCGACGGACAGTACAGCTGCAGGACTGATACCGCGGTAACAGACTGGTGCACCAGCACCACCAATAAGACTGCTGCGGCTGGGGTCTGCCGCCCACTTTTCAGTCCCTGACCTTTTTTCTGTAATATGTCTGTGATTTTTACTAAGACATGTTTACCATTAAACTCAGTTGAATTCCCAGCCCAGCTATGCATAACTTAAGCACCTTCACTGTACAGTCATCCTGCAAGAGAAGTAACAGTAAGTAAGGTACTGGGGGGGGGGGTTCACATATACATAAATAATGTTATAATAATTGTTATAATGTTAGGCAGAAGGTGGCGCAGTGGTGAAATAGCTGAGCCAGCAATCTAGGGCCTGTTGGTTCTGTACACTTAAACAAACAAAATTCCACCAGTAAATATTTAACTGTATAAAATGTTCTAATACATTTTTTTTATTTGTGTACTTTTAAATGTGTTTTTTTTTTCATATCTTTCTGACAAAATACTTCAGTCCTGTGCACTTGCCGTCCACAGTGGGCCACTTTGGAGCTGTCCATTCCCTACAAAGGGGAGCAGGAAACAGGGTGTTGGATCAAAACCGGGCAGAGATTTAAACACCTGTCATAATCACATTATAGTCATTCTGGAAATTCTCGTTCCCTCAAACCCGACAGATGATCCGCGGGGAAGGTTGCGGTTAGTTCTGTGTTTACCAGTCACCATTTTCTATTGGCACTACCGGGTTTCATAAAGCTAGAGTTTGTCCTGGAGCAATTCAGGTTAATTCCCTTCCGTGTAGGTGTAATGGAGCTGTGTCAGCTTTTATGTGACTTCCTGATTCCACGTTGTGATGTCACTTCCCGGGAAACCTGTGAAACCAGTGACTAACCACAAATGTTGCCCCAGGCCTACTCCTACTTGTGAAAATGTGCTAATTATTGCACACCCTGCAGGGTCACTCTGAAAAGTGTTTTACATGAGTAGTATCGACGCTTTTGGGGGCAACCAAAGAGTACGCCTTGTGTAATATCCCCGTTCCCATGGTATTCTTTCCACTGGATCCAAATTACCCCAAGCACTATGTTACAAATACACAAGAAAATATTTAGGATTAAATCCAGGGGCTCATTTTACATTATTAGAATCCTCGCAGGCGCTGTCTTCATTGATACACATTTCTTTTAAACAACACTATAATCCTCTCAGGCTCCTGGATCACAACTTAGCAGTCAGAACATAGATCTACAGCACCTGTGGGTGGCATCAGTCTTTGTCAGCCTGCAATGTCTATGTCTCTAGGGTGGCATTTCTGCTGCAGTGAAATTAAAAGGCAATTTGCGTGAACATTCTGGCAGAACCTTGGGGTTTATCGGGAGGTTCGTGTTGCAGTGACTCACCAGGCTGCCTGTATTATCTTATGCCAGCTGTTTGAATCAATTAAAAGAATGAACTTGCTAGGTTTGATAGTCTAAATGCCTAGGCCTGTTATTGACCTGCAGTGTTTGCTGTGCAACACCCTGAAAGACTGTTTTCCTGCGTTTTTTGGAATGGTCAGTGCCTGTATGTACCAACCTTATTTACAGTATGACAGGTTGAGGAGTGGCGATGGTAAGATCCTTTTTCTAAATGTTATGTGGACTAAATACAAACGTTATTGATGAATATCCAGGATAAATCTAATGGTAATGAATAGCAGGCTACTTGGCAACATAATCCATATTTATTTAAGACTGTACGGCATTTACTATAATTTCCATTCCATAACTTTGCCCTTTATTCCAATTAAAACATGTTGATATCTGCTGGGGGCGGCTGCAATCCGATATTTTTTTTTTTTACCATCAAAAGTCGGTCTGTGGTTTATGCCACCATTAGTAGGACATACTGTAAAAGAGAAGAGCGTGTGGACTCAGAGATGAGGATCAAAGCTGCTCCGCATCCGACGCTGGTCGTTTTTATCCCAATACCAGCCAGCCCTGCAGCTTGGAGAGAGAAAACGCCTGAACCCCAATGGTTCCCAATGGAACAAACAAACGCACAATAACACCCACACATCTACAAAATCAGCTGCAGGCGTTGTCTACTTTGTCGTAAATCATGCATGCTCCGTTTAAACGTATGCGTTATCTCCGCGACCAAGCTTTTTTTCCCCAACCAAAGACTTTTTTTTTCTTCTCCCAGTCCCTCTTTCAGCAGTTTCTTACCCCCCGAATTTGCAGTCTACATGCGTATGTACGTGGCCCGCTTTGGACTCCCAGAGTAATGTAGGCTTTGGTTCCCTTTGTGAGTGCGGGGACTCAGAAACCCCTGTAATCGTACCCCTTAGCGCACACAGCCGTGGACGTCATATTTATTTATTTATTCAAAGCCAGAATCAGATCAGGCTTTTTTTAATAGCCCAATGGCTTACTCAATTCCATTATTTACTTTTGGTTGTTTTTCTTATTTATTTATTTGTCACTGCCTGTCGGTCTTGCAGTTTGAGCAGCTCACGCAGCGTTTCTTGCGAAGCTCGGGGTTACCAGAGTGCGGCAGAGATTTAAGACGTCACCCAGGCAGTAACTGAGGAGGGCGCTGGCGTCCACATCTGGCAACCCTGGCAGAAGCGCGAGTACCTTAAGGAAGTCCGAGCTCCTCTCCGCAATCTCGGCTAGATTCGTTCTTCGCAGTAAAAAGACCTAGAGGAGTAAACCAACGTGGGGGAAGGAGCACTGCCCTGCGACGCAGAAAGTTTCTTTACACACCCGTAGACGGTTTCCTTCTCCTCCGCTGTGTTTACTTATTAGACAGGAATGCAATGGCTACTCAGAACAACCAGGATTATTTCAGATCTGCCAGTAATGAATCGTCCTCATACATGATGGTTCCCACCAACGGCCGGAGTGATGCGCCGTCCAAGCTGTGGATCGCGATGGTGCTTATTATCGTGGTGGTCCTGCAAATAGCTTCCACTACGGGAGTTTTTCTCTATTTGAACATGTCGATATCTCAGGTAAGATGACATTATATTGACGCGTTCACGAAAAATATAAATCTCAGAGTTATTTAACTACAGTATAAGTAATACGTGTCCCAACACATTCGTTTGATCTTAAATGTTTTATTTATTTTTATAAGGATTGTGTAACTGTATACTGACTTTTCATGTTATCTCCGACATGACAACAGCAAATTGATCTGATTAAGAAATGTAGGTTATATTAAAAACATTCCCAATATAAGAGCTTGTATTACAAATGTGTTATTCTCAGTTTCCGTTAGGCTATGTGTCTGGATGACATATTTTCTGACTTTCTCGTTGGTAGGCTTTATTTCCTAATAACCAGTCCTGATAAATACAATATTAACTCCTTTTGGCGGGCTTCCAATCGGCCCCTGCAACTTTTTCTGGGCAATATTATAATAATACATTAGAGATACTGACAGACCAACTGGAGGAAACGACGCCACCGAAATCAGTCTAGATCGACTTTTTGTGTAACAAAAATATAGGCGATGAGTGTCAATCTTCTGATGGTGCTATTATTATCTTCGCATTTTTCCATATGTTGAATATTAATACAAGATAATCGATTTTGCTTTGGTACTGATTTTGGGACTGGCTTGCTGTGTTTAAACTGCCTTGTGGGACCAACTTATGATCTGGTGCACCTATGTGTATTTGTGCTTTTATGTCTCCTACACATTGTCCTATATAAAGATCGAATCTGACTCAAATTTGCCTGTTAAGTATTACCATTCACTGAGAACGCTTATAGCCACAATGAGCTCACCCAAACTAGTAACCAGTTCGAAGGTGAGAAATCAAAATAAAACGTTAAAAGTTTCAACTACAGAAAGTATTAGGATCTATCTGCCCAGAGTGTATGTGCATTTATGGCGAAAACGTCACGCAACTGTTTCCTGCAGCATAAAAAAATATATATATAAGTCCTTGTGATTTCTCATTTTATTATTTTTTTGTTTAATAACATCCAGTCATTTAACTAAATAGCTTGGGTTAAATTCCCATCCATCCTTTATGGCACGCGTGCATCACTTTCGCGTCTAATGGTCTGGTGGAAAACCTTTAAAGTAATTGCACATTATATACTTCAAAGAATAGAAAGGAAGTTGCCATTAGACTGTGCCTTACACCTTGTCCTTTTTCTAGGTACTGTTTATATAACGATTTAATGTACCGATTATTGTACGTTAAAACTAATGAACATAAGATAAACGCATTGAATTTGTATTAATGTTGTTACTGTTAAGGAATTATAATCACTGTGCATTGAGCCCATTCGATATATGTGGAGTCACGGGTAAATAGATTTTCATTGAACAACCAATGTAATACAAATAAAATTTATAAAAACAATTTTTTTCTCTTTTAGGTAGTTTACCGTAAATAAAAACACACACTTCTTGAACACTATTTTCGTAGTCTATCGTGACAGGACTTAAAGTAATTTCGTCCGTCTAAATAAGTGAAACCGGCTAACCAGCATTCTGCCCCGGATCAGTAGAGGCAGTCTGCTAGCAGGTACTGCCGCGGTGCATTTGGCCATCCGCGCTCGCAGTGCATTCTGGGAGAAGCAGCATTGTTTAATTGTCTCCTTGGCGATGGCATCTGCCGTTGCCCGGCACTTGAGTGCATGCACTTGTCGGATAAATAGTGGCGGCAGCTTGCGGGGTACTGTTCATGCTACAATAAGCCTGGGCTGTGAAGACCTCCCAAGCTGGACCCATAGTCCAAAAATCACAAGTCTCTTTATTTACCATTTGGTCCACTGGAGATCCTGGTTATAGCCAAGCTGTTTTCTTTCTCTTTTTAAACAAACCTTCATTGCACAGCAGCGTGGTCCGGATGAAACTTGGGGGCAGGGCAAGTGACGGATTTTTGCTGTTTCATGAGGTTTACGTTTTTATGAAAGTGGCACACAGATGGAATACTGATGAGTATGCAGGGGGAACCCAAATGCTATACTCTTGGTCATCTCTGGTATCCAGCACTCCCATTAAAGCTGACAAGGCACAGAGAAGGCTCTATGTCCGGCTGATGCTCAGCGTGACAGACTCTGTCAAGTGACCAGACAGATTTAGTCTGCCGGAACATTCCCCTGTCCTGGTCTTAAGCGATATGGATACCTCATTTGCAACTAAAAATAACAGGTAGTTGAATGTGTGTTTTTGCTAAGCTACTGGGTGTCTTCACAGCTAAAGTCATTATTGTGCTGTTACTTTCCTGGAAAACACCTGCCAGAAGGAAATGTTAAGTCACGTGGAAGAAGTCAAAGACGTCTTGTGGCACAAACGGCACAGCCAGAGGGCAGAATACAACAGACTGTGGAGAGCTGAGTGGGTTAGCTGGATACAGGGCTGGTAAGGGGGTGATCCACCCCAGCCACGGTGGATCAGGCTAATGGATTCCGGGTCCAAACTCTATAAACATTCTTTAGCTTAGCCTAAATATCCAGCACATCACTGTGGCAGCTGCTCTCAGCCAATGACAGACTCCATCTGGTCTCTCAGTCAGAGTGGCAACCAATGACAAAACTGACCTGTGACTGTATCAAAAATTTCAACCCGTAACAGTTTTCGCTTGTGGATACGACAACCAATGACAGCCTAGGAGGTACCATTGTAATGTCTCCGGCAGCACTGTGATGTGGGATCGCAGGGTTAGCTGGGGTGAGCTAACATCACAGCTGGAGGACCTTTTGACGCATACTTCCTGCTGGTTCAGAGAATATCTGGAAGGACAGGGCGCCTCGGGCTGTCTCACAATGACTTCATTAGCTGATGAGTAATAACTCAAAGCAGGAAAACACAAGTTCTCCCACAAAGCAACTCTAAACAAGCATGTACAAGCAAGCTGACGTCAATACATTGTAAACGAAAGCAGCGAATGGCCGCATCCCAGCTGTCAGTTCATTGAAGGTGCCTGTGACCTCTCTCCGTCCTTAATACGAGTCCAGCAGCGTGGCCGTAATTGCTACAAGCTTGAGGGGCCGCGGTGGATTAAGTGGTTTGGAAGTGGCTTTGGTGAGTCATACAAGTGCCATGCAGGGTCCAGGAAGGAGCAACCAACCACATCTCTTCAGGAAGGCTGTGCGAGGACCAGCAAACAGCTCAGTTTGCACAGACCCTGTGAGAATAATTTATGGGCTCGTCGGGAAAAATAAAGCTGTTTGGCTCTGCGTGAATGCAGGGGCCTCCAGCGGGCAGAGTGCGCCGGTCACGGCCCCACCTCCCTCCATTCTCCGCTGAGCGAGTTAATCTTCACCTGTGCACATAGGTGTGCTTTGAACCTGACACTGAGCCCTGTGTTTTCATTCCGCCTTGCCTCTCTAGCTCCCAGGAATCTAAACTACATCCGCAGAGCATGGGGGGGGGGGTGCCCTCTCCATGTTCTCCCAGGTGTTGTTAGGGCTGGATCTCTACTTCTCCTCTCATCCTCTCGGTTCCGCACTTTCCTCTTTACCCCGCATCTACCTCACTGTTCCCATTGTGAGCTAAATCCTCACCGATCGGGGACCGAGAAGGTAACCAGGGAGCATTTCACAGGCTTTCCCGTGTCTCTGGGCTTTCGGGGAGCAGGGCGGCCGTGTCAGCCCCCCTGTTTCTCTGTGTGTCCAATGCCGTCCGCATGAATTCCCGTCCTGCTGATAGAGGGCAACGGTTTTGTTTCAGGAGAACTATCTGGGTGTCCGTGGGTAGAGTGGGTGTGGAGTAGTTTGGCATGGAGTACAGCTTCTTTTGTTATTGTCTGGCAGCGTCACTTTAATTCTGTAATACGTGCCTTTGATCAATAATGCCTTTGTGCTCAAGGAGAAAAAAAACGGGCCCAGAAACTGCATGGCTGAGGGCGTGGCTAAAGCGAGTCTGGCAAAGACGCCGGCCTCCATGCCTCAGACTAGACAGGAGGCCGGAGGATACAGATGACTCGGGCGTGTAAGCCAGAAGATTTACTTGGAAATGGAAAGCGAAATCTTCACCATCTTAAAAAAAAATAATGAGGAAAGAGGAAAACGTCTCCCGGATTCTTCTGTAATTTGGTTTCTGGGTTTACAGTGATTTCTAGTTATTGGTCTTATAACCTTGGTATAGCTAAGGAGTCATTTTTAAATCCTTGTAATTTTCTTAGACCCCCTCGTGACCCTGACCAGGATAAGTGCTTAGTGGACGGAAGCACGGACGGATAAGCTATTTGTTATTTTTCGACTTGTATTGAATGACCGTTTTATGTAGCTTTCCTAGTCACAACAGCCAGTTTGCCGTCAGTTATGTTTATTGTCGAGGGCTGGCGGTTAATTTTGCCATAGAAACCCTCTGAAACTATGCAATACTGTGGAAATCCAATAGCCACAAAATTAGAGTCTGTATAAATCTGGTGATATCTCTATCCATCTTCTGACTGCTTATACGGCAAAGGGTCACTGGGAGCCTGGAGTCCGTCCCAGGAAACCGAGGGCACAAGGCAGGGGGCGTCCTGGGCGGGATGCCAGTCCGGTGCAGGGCACACACACATATACTAAGGGCAATTTTACAGGCGCCATTCCGTAAAACCACATGTTTTTGAACTGTTGGTGGACAGCAGAGTACCAGGAGTAAATGGCATTAAATCCTCACGCAGAAGTAGGAGGTAAACCTCCAACCCTGGAAGTATGAGGTAACAGTGCTACCTATTCGGAGATATATGTATGCGAAAATCCATCCATCCATCTATCTTGTAAGCACTTATGCTGGGCAGGGTCACAGGAGGCTTGGAGCCATCCCAGACTGCATAGGGCATAAAGCTGCTTAATACCCTGGATGAGATGCACAAGAAAGTAACAGTTGTGTTTTTACCATTTTAGTCTATGGAATATTAATCATATAAATTTATTACAGCTGTCCTCAAAATCACGCTCCACCCCTGGTCTGAAACCTGTCTGGCAGCACAACATGAGTACCTTTACGAGAGCAAGACGCGTGGGAACGTCTTAGGCTCCTATCCCTGGTCAGAAATATGGCACAATTAACATGTAATAAATGCCATGCTATTTACGGAGGCTGCCTCTATCTGGCTGCCACGTTTATGGAGGAATGGGGGGGGGGGGGTCTGTCAGACACACACATTTGCAGAGGCACTGCAGCCCCCCCCCCCCCCCCCCCCCCCCAAGTACAAGATTTTTGGGAGTTTGAGGGGAGTTGGGGGGTGGGGAAAAGA
>JAODKN010000002.1:12003837-12014105 GCA_026774425.1 Petrocephalus zakoni
ACACTTCCCCCCCACCTCCTCTTAACCTCCCTCCCTCTTTCGCCCCCCCCCCCCGCCCCGCCCGCCCCCCGGCCGCGCGCCCGCGGCGCGCCCCCCCCCCCCCCCTGCCAGACACACACATGTGCAGAGGCACTGCAGCCCCCCCCCACCCCCCCACGCCACATGTACATTATTTAGTACTTTGACAGTCTGATGGGGGTGAGGGAACATCTCTGGGGCCTTGTATACAGTCGCTTGTACACGCACACACACACGCGCGCGCGCAGGCTCTGCCCTGGGGCCCTTTCCTCCCCACGTCTCCCAGGGCGACTCATCTTACAGGGGGGGCCCCCGGCCCCCGTCGGCACGTGGCACATCGCCCTTCACAGCCGCGCCAGCGCCAGCGATCGCTGCTTCCCATCCTGGGTGCTTTTTTTTTCAGATACTGGAAAGGCATAACCTGCTCAGGGAGGAGTGGGGTTTGTGAGCGCGGCTGCCGGTCGGGGAGGATCGCCGCCCTGCTCACTGGCCACCTCCCCCCTCTGATTGACAGGTGAAGAGCCAGGGCATGGAGGAGGAGCTGCGCTGCCTGGGTCTGCTCAACGCGCTGGACAGGGACCATGACGTGCCCCTGGATCTGGCCCCGCTGCTGGGGGAGCCCTGCGTCAGACTGGCCGAGGGGATACGGGCCTACATTTCCAAGGTGGGTCCATCACACACACACAGAGCTGGCTAGAGCTCACACAGTACAGCACGCTGACATAAAAAGCATGACGTTTAGTAAAAGCGGCCTGATTCATGACTTTCCCGATGCAGGCCCTCATGTCGCAGTAATGACTAATTAATGTCAGATGTACCCAAAGGTCACCACCTACCAGAGAGCACAGCAGAACTCTTCGTCCAATCGGCATGCTCCCCCCATTTCCCCGCCCACTTTCCCAAAGCCAATCATACGGACGGCCATCCACTTCCTCCTTTTGTCCATAGGAGCCAGTGCTTTTCCGCCAGTGCTTCCCTCTCCCCAGGAGTCTGTCGCCGGGCTTTAGTGGGCCTCCGTAGGGGTGGGAGGGGCACAGGTTTCCTTCCCAATATCGGGCCTCTTTCTGTACCCAGGCCGGGCCCATTCAGCATTAGTACCTCAGCGGTATGCCACTGGAGGTACAGGCAACATCTTCAGCTATATTTGGAGCAGGGGAGGTGAATCAGCATTTTTAAAAGCTATTAAGCTCCCCCTGCTGTTTTCGGGTGTTTTTCAGTCCTCTCGCTGAGCGCACCCCTCCCCGCTCCCCATACCCCAAGCCCAAATCCCTTCCATCAACACCCACCCCTTGCCACCCCCTCTGCCTCCCCAGCCGCAATCCTGGGCAACATCAGTGGCAAGTCCTCTGGTACTAATTGGCTGAGGCTGCTTTCCATTACCGGGGTGGGGGGTTTTAGGCCTGCCTTCGCCCCCCCCCCACACCCCACTAATCTGAAACACATGCACCTCTTCTGAATAGAAGCAATTACGGAGCCCTGGAATGCCCTAGCTGAGCTAGCGAGTGGCCGAGAGACAAGCAGCCGCGGACACGGGGCTCTCGTCGCACGCCGAACTGGGCCAGATGGAAGCCATTACTGAGACGCTCCTTACGCGGCTCTTTCTGCTGAGCACGCCCCCCCCCCAGGTCCCTGAACACAGCTCCCCCACTTTCTCAGAGCAGAAGTAAAGATGGGGTGAGACTCAGGCTGTTTGCGTGCTGTTCCAGTCCAGGTGGCCTGTGGATGCATCAGCAGCAGAAACATTGTACTCCGGGACCCTGCCTGATTGACCCTCCCTGATTGGCCAAATAAGCAGCATGGGGCCCACCTGTCCCCAGAGGCACATTGCTGGGTCCTGCATCAGGGCCTATGGGGATGGGCACTGTGGTTATAATAAAAAGGTTGCTGGTTCAAGTCCCAGGATCAGCAGAGTGATTTTACAATCGGGCCCTTAACCTTATGTGGTTGTGACCAGAAAGTCATTGGTTCAAGCCCCAGGGTCGGCAGGGAGATTTCACTGTGGGGCCATTGAGCAAAGCCCTTGACCCCAAATTGCTTCAGGGACTGGCTGACCGTTCTTTGTCAATGCAGTAATGCTGCAATAGTGTTGGGGCTTATATTGAAGCTGTGGGGCGACATTGGGGACCATGCAGGTTGGGCGTCCCTGAATAACCCTCAGCTTCCTGGAATGGGGCGTGTCCACATGTGAGTCGTCAATATGCTCTTTGCACCACTGTTCTGGGAAGGGGAACCCGTGGCAAAGTAGTCACTCCCTCAAGGAGTACCGAAGCCTTCCAGAGATTTCTTGTCAACACACACAGGGCGCGGCAAAGCACTGGTCCAAAATCCAAAGCCTTACACACCCCCCCAAACTGTTTGGCAAGGATTCCCTGGGACAGCAGCATCCACGACGTGGGGCGGAGAGGCTGGCAGGCACTTCAAACACATTTAATGACAGAAAGGGCTCATATCAGACCTGCTTAACAACACAAAGGCCTAATATCAAGCCAGTTCAACGAGGAAACAGAATACCAGTACCAAAACAACTGGGGAAATGATTAAGCCCCGTAGCTCTGGGTTCTGAACGTCATAAGATGATTGTGGGGGTGAACTTTAACCTTGGTACCAGGGAACAGTGTCATTACCCGCACTTAGCTGTATCCCTTGGGAAAATATTATTGTGTGTCGTAACTTACGTGATAAAAGGCCGAGACACCTTGTCTACTGGTAATTCAGACACTCCTTCCCGACCACCTGTTATATGTGTACTACCTTACTATAATCTATATGTATTTCTCTGTTCCTTCACGAGCAGCCATTGCCATCGTGTTCCTTAATAGCCACGTTTGATGTTGCAGGTGACGGAGAGCGTCATCTCCAGGCACGCGTTACAAGGTGAGAGGCCACCTCCTAGGAGAGTGCTCAGCCCAAACAGCTTCACCGAGGGGGACTCTGTGGCAGACCCGTCGTTGCCATGGGGACGTTTGACTGCGACGGGCGCGTGTCCCATGACTTAGCTTCTGCCTGCCAAGAGGACAGGCATTGCCACTTGAGCTCAAATTCCAAGAAAATGTCAAACACATTTCTCACTGTTCATGTCATAGATTCTGTTCCTCGTTCTGTCTCCGTGTGTCATAATCTCTCTCCTTCTGTTTCTTCGTTCTCTCCACCTTCATCCCTTTCTCTCTCCTTGTCTTCCTCTTTTTCTCTGGCCATCTCTCTCTTTCTGTCTCCCTGTCTTTTTCTCTCTCCCCCCTTTCTCCATTCAACTGTCTTTCTCCTTTAGCCTGTTCTTCTCTCTCTCTCTCCATCTCCCTCTTTCCCCATCTGTCTTTCTCTGTAAGACAAAGTCCGGTTTATGGGGGAGGCCCACTAATCTTGATCACTTGACCAACCCTGATCATTCAGGGTGCAGATAAGCTCTTTGCTGATAGCCTTGCTATTTCCCGCTCCAAAACATTGTCGGCATGCATGCACGTGCACACATGCATACGTGCATACGTCTGTTGTTGATGTTTTTTTTGTCTTCACGTTATTCTATTTTCAGAAGCGAGAAACCTGCCCCGCACGTCTTTCAACGTGACGGGGTCAAAGTTCGTCACCGTAGCGACGCAGAGGCCATCTGCTCACCTAACACTTCGGGACAGCAGTTTACAGGGTAAAGGACGGTGTTTGTTTACTTGCATGCATGCATGTGTCTGTGTGCGTGGGCTACAAAGAGAAACGCGTGTTCACAAGAGGGAGAGGGGAAGAGGTATATGTGAGCGTCTGGTGTCTGTGTGTGAGATTTACACAGCCGTAAGGATTAAGGAGGTCAGTGTATCAGAGGGATGTGGTTTTCAGATAGAGTGTGGTCACCGAGCGGGATAGGCTGGATCTGGTGAGTGCTGTGCTGAGCGACTGCGATGGACGGGCCAGCAAAGGGTCAGGTCCCTCGTTCCCCTGGAATAGTTCAGTGAATATTCATGCATGTGCTAATAAAATTTCATAACCAGAGAAATGCAGCAAGACCCAGATCGACATCTGCTGCTCATCTGTCAGGCCCTCACGGGGTCCTTCAAATCTGGCTCGGGGGAACCGGAAAGCGGGGTCCGGTCTCAAATCGCTTCCAATCGAGGAATGCGACTGTTTATTTATCTACCCCCCTGCCTGCCTGGTCCTCTTTTTTCCCTTCTTTTTCCTCATCTCACCTCTTTCTCCTGTTTTCATCCTCAGGCTCCTCCCACCAGTTCCCGGCCCCCCAAGCGGACCTACACCAGTCCTGCCGTCACCCGGTTCGCTCCTGGGGGAATCAGAGCTTCGGCTCTCACCTGTATAACATGAGCCTGACCGGCGGGCGGCTGCGTGTGCCCCAGGACGGCCGCTACTACCTGTACTCCCAGGTGTACTTTCGCTACCCGACTCCCGGCGAGGGCGATCAGGAGGGCAGCAGCCACCAGCTGGTCCAGTGCATCTACAAGAAGACCTCGTACCTGCGGCCCATTCTGCTGCTGAAGGGTGTGGGCACCAAATGCTGGGCGCCCGAGGCAGAGTACGCGCTGCATTCCGTCCATCAGGGGGGGCTCTTCGAGCTGCGCGCCGGCGACGAGGTTTTCGTCTCTGTCTCGTCCCCCAACATGGTGCACGCCGACGACTCCTCCAGCTACTTCGGTGCCTTCCGCCTCGACCTGTGAGCCTCGGCTCACGGAGGTGGGGGGGGGCGGGGGGGGGTGGACGACGGCTGGAAGCTGTAGGGCTGCCATCTGCACAGTTTCCTACGAAAGGGATCTGATCGTGTTTCTTTGGTGGGGGGGGGGGATTTTGTATACGTGAAGGAGATCTTTCAACTAACGAGATTCAGACGTTCTAAAGTCGGCCCACGTGGCAGACGAGGAGCTGTGAGAAGCCGCCACTCTCGCTTGACCTAAGGGCAAAGACCCCACCCCTGCGCGGCTCCGCAGGAGAATACCACGAGCCGGTAGGCCGTCGGCCCAAGAGGTGGCCAGAACCTCCAGCAAGAGATGTGGGAGGCTCCTCTAGGTGGAGGAAGGAGCAGCACTCAGCCATGCCATCTTTGCTGTGCTTGGTGTCTATCCCAGCACACAGAGAACCTGTCCCAGAATACGTGCACCCTATTCCAGAATGTGGGGTATCTATCCCAGAAAGGGAAACCCAGACAAAGGGATCTGTTCATCGTACACCACTCTCCAGGACTTTGAGCAGTAGGAATCAGCTTGGGCAGAGTGGTGGGGGGTTGGGGTTGGAATTTAGGAGAAACAGCATGCTGGCATTCGGAATCTGAGGTGGGGGTGTGGGGGTGAGGTCACGTGTAAGCCGATTTCAGCTTTAAGTGGTTTCACTCGAGCTTCGACAAACACACGCAGGACTTCACTGGGAGCTGCGCTGCTGGGAGTTTGCTTCCTTTAATAAATGGCACACCAGCAAATATGCACACAGATCTCCAGATTACCCAGAATGCCTTGCAGAGAACAAACATACCTGGAATGTTTGGGATGGCTCTGATATCGCGGAAACAAAACGAAAACTGTACCTGGGGTCCGATGCAGCAGGTTGTATAGAGTTCAGAGGAATGCTCGTGAAGCTGGTATTAAGGCCCGGTACCCTCCCAACATGTTACGGCTCTGGAACCCTGCAGAGCTGTGGGACTTCCTAGCCATTACCCTTCATGTCTGAACAAAAACTGTGCCTGACAAACGGGTGTTTCGGAATTGCCAAAGCTGGCAGCAAGTCTGCATTTGCTATGGGGGTTGGAGGAGGTGAGACTTTGGGTGTGTCCGAAATCGCATCGTTTACTATGCAGTAGGCAAAATATTATGTGCAAAGTGAGCAATATATCTGAATCCTGAATCATCAGTGTGGATAAGGCAGTATGGCACTACATTCTGCATTCTGTGGGATTCCAAAGGCTGCAAGCGAGGGATGCCATGCTGTCTCACAAGGCCACTGGGGCCACAGCCAGAGACAATAGCTGTTAACTTTCACATGGGTCAAACTATATGAATGGTATCACATCCAGGCCAGGTAATGTGCAAAATGGGGGCCATAGTGTGTCCAAGTGCATGCATGCTGTCCTTATGCTTATGTGCACTATGCAGTGCATTAACAGTCGAGTATTAGGCTTCTGACAAAATTCACTACCTACTATGCAACTATGTGATTCCAGACACACCCTTTATTTTATGTCAGGCACGGGGGGGAGCAGTGTCCCACAAGCATGCTCAATGACTGGTGGCCATTTTCTTGATTTGGCGTCTGGGGGTGTCTTGTCATCATGAAATGCAACATGTGTAAGAAAGGCCTGAAATTCCAGACATATATTTTTGTGTATGGATGTTGTTGGTTTCCTGTAAAAAGTGTAAAAATGTTTTATGGGTTTAATGGGGCCTTCATGTTTTCTGTCTGTAGCAATTACACTACATTGTTTCTCGGTCATAAAAATGTAAAAAGTAATGCCCCCTGCTTCCTGGGATAGCCTCCCGCTCCCCCCCCAACAATCTACATCAGAAGATGGATGGATGAAGCTAACAATAGAGAAATCTGCATTTCTACTTGTATCTTCTCTTACAGTTCCCTAATCTACTTCACAGTTTTCCTGACAAAGGTGGTACTTTCTAGGACATTACAAACAGAATCTCTTCCGTATCTTCTGCCTGCAAAACCAGTTCTGTTGTTGAACAACAAAAAGACAAAGTTCTCTCACGCTCTCAGCTAGGCAGACGGCTTCTCATCGCAGCACATGTAACAAATGGTTCTGTCAAGACTAGCCCACCTCCGGCATGAAACTCCATGTAGGAGTTTGATTTATCATGCCAAGATTCACAGGTTTTTTCTTTTTGGCGTTTTGGGGAGCGACATGATAAACACTTAGCAGATTTAGTCTGCAACGAAACCTTTCTCGGATTTAATGTTAAGACTGAAATGTGGTTACGTACAGGCGAGGGGAACACATCTCAGAAGCAAATTGAAACACTTAACTAAAAAACCACTCTCTAATTTCCTGAGCCAGCCAGTGTTTCGGGCTCCGGAGCGGTCTGTCACTGCACAATGAGCTTTACCCTGCGGAATGTACAGTTTGTTAACTGAAACCTTGCTTCCTTGATGTTCTCTTTTGAAAGTGCAATTCTTTATATATATGTGTTTTTGTAAATATTTTTGAAGTAATAAAATGGCTAGTTGTTCGCTGTCTTTTGCTGCTCTGGTCAATCTGAGTGCTACGCTTGTAAAATGGCGCCCCCCCCCATTACTGCCGCTTTTGTGAGTCAGTGTCTGCCCCGTGCGTCTGGGACCCCGTGCGTCTGGGACCCTGTGCGTCATCCCCGCCACCAGAAGGCACTCATTAGGCTGAGATCTTCATCGTCTCCTCTTGGTCTCCCCTGGGACGCTGTCATTCTGCTGGTGGGGGCAGCGGGCGAAGCTCTGCAGGAACTGGGGGGGTGGCGTGAGTGAACAAGCCAGACCCCTCTGATCTCATGGCGGTGGTAAATGCTTTCGGTAGAGTGCCTCCCAGCATAAAACATCATCTGGCTGTGACGCCCACATTAGGCATGTTTCATTATGGGATGTCATGGTCCCAGGACACACACACACAAATTAAGAGCAAATTTCCAAAACTCAGCCAGCTCTTTTTCGTTTTGGAGGAGATCCTGCCAATGACCTGAAGTCAGGCATTGTGTGTTACCGTATTGGGAACCAAAGCTTCTTCAGTTCTCTTGTAATTCAACAAAGAAGTTCCGGCAAATTTCCAAAACTCACTAAGTCCACCGACATTTTCTTGAAACCGTGGATTTCGGAAATTTACTCTTCAACTAAACACAATATGGGTAATTTAGAGAAGCCACTTGACCAAACATATGTCTTTGGACCATGAGACTGGATCCATGCAAACATGAGGAGGGCACACGCACCCACACAGCAAGAGTGGCATTAAAGCCCCCAACCAGGAGGCTACAGCGATAACCAGCCAGCCACATTAGCATCTCTCAACTTGGCCTGAAATATATGACAGTAACTCTTTCTAGCTAAGTGACCATTAGCTTGGATGCCACGTGTCTTCTGAAAAGTGCTTCTGCCAAAGCTGCTTAGACTCATCACCATTTTTAAAGCACCTTGGGCTAAGAGACCTGGAGTGTCAGTTAGCAGCACAATTACCAAATGCACACATGGTCAAGGGTTCGATACCAGTGACAGCTCTGTGTGAAGGGACCTAGTCTGTTCTTCTGGTGTCCATGCAGCTCTGCAAACTCCTGATGTTAATGTTCCCTTATCGTGTTGGTGAGCTCTTGTGAACTGCCCTTCTTTCACCTTTGCCTCACACCACTGGCCTTCTTGGGATAGTCTCTGGGTTACTGCAGGCTTAAGTGGATGGATGGATTTATGAGGTTCTCAGCAGGATCCCACTTTGGACTTGAACCAAGTCTTTTTTGGATATGAATGCTGTACCCCTTTCTGTGGAACACTGGCTGTTTATTATGGCTTATTGAAGCTGCTAGTTCACCCAAACTAGTTTACCCATCTTCATTTTTTTTTATCTGTTCCAGTTACCTTGTGTTGATTCCCGCCCTGTTCGATTCATTGGCTCGTTCCAGTTTAGGGAACGCCACACCACATTCCCGGGATGTGAATGTTGATGCAGCCGGCATGTGTGCATGGAAGCATTTCTTCCTGTTTGGGATTCCTCAGTGCCCCCACACACCCCCTCTCCTCTCCCTGCCTCGTGGACATGGACCAGATGCCACTTTGCCTCATCTAAACCTTCATGAAATGGAAATGCAGGTGTGGGAAACCGTACTTCCCACTAGAAATGTGTCTACTGAGGCTTGGCAGATCCCATCGCGGTTGCAGAGGTAGGTCACGGGGGGGCTGAATGACCTCGTGCTCAGACTAGACCCGGCAGGAAAGCTGATTCTAGGGGTTCTGTCTCAGGCAAGGCCCTGGCTTCACCACTGAAAGCCTGAGACCCAGAATCTCTCAGCACACAAACCCACCCACAGAACCACAGGGCAGGGTGGGACTCGCTCCCCTGCTGGTAGTAGGACTCGCACCCTTCCCTCATCATTGTGTGTGTGTGGAAAGCATCAAACTTGGCCAGAACAGGTCGCTTCCACACCCCTTTGCTTCTGAAATACCAGACTCGTCTAATGTCTCTTAAACACACAGACAAGCATTTAAGCTCATCTCATTCTGTGCACCGCAGTAAGACTTTGAAGTTAAAACTACACACTGGTTTTATAAGCAGGGACTCTTATGATTTTAACACTCTTAGCCCAGTCATACATATGGATATTTAAAGAGTGAGCGATTCGCACTCTGCTGTATAGTATTAGATCGAATATTTCAGTCCTCTACAAAGCGTCTGTGAAACTCTCCTAGCGCCGGCTAGACTGACACCCCACCCCACACTGCCCCATTTTTCAGCATTCGGAGAGCATTTCTTCATTGTTATAACTTGATGTTTTTAGTCATTGTGGAGCCGCGAAGATGACTTTCTATGAGTGGAAGTGTGTCTGGCCGGGCGATCCGCGGGTTCAGGAGCGGGTCAAAGGCATCCGGGTGGCCTCCTCGCTGGTCCCATGCCAGACCACAGATACCGTAGTCCAGCCATCTGGGCCAAACTGGGACCCGGTGCCCTGCAGAGAGCTTTTGGCGCTACATTCCCAGAACCAGTGAATTTCCCAAATGGGAGAGAGGAGCAAGAAATGAAGCCTGACGATGTCTACCAACCCCCCCCCTCCCGGGGCTCGGTCAGATGCCTTTGGAGCACAGCTTGGCTGTATATTTGTTCACTCTGTTGGAGGAAAAAGGGTTTTCAATAGTTGTAATAATTTCAAAGTTTGGAAAGGGTGTGGGGGGACATGGGGGGTGGGGGGCAATAGGGATATTCAAGAATAGGAGTCCCATAATAGGGCACACATAAATAAACACATAAATAAATAATAGCCGTAGTCTTAGTTAATACTGATACATGTTTACCAGTAAGTAAGTTAGTAGTATTGCCTACAATAAATACATCATGGCTCACTTTTACCTACCTGTATAGACAGTGTGACATGATCACAGCCAGCTGGACCACAGGATAGCCATCCCATCAAAGGTGGGGGGGGCATTGCTCCAGGACATCATACTCGTGAGTGACCCCAAGTAACTCTTAACTCTTGAGCCTGCAGATGCAGCCCCCATTCCCCTAGACATGGCCACATACGTGTGAGCTAACAGCAATGCCATATACGTGTGAGCTAACAGCAACGCCATATACGTGTGAGCTAACAGCAACG
>JAODKN010000002.1:12017332-12028616 GCA_026774425.1 Petrocephalus zakoni
AAGCACAGCAGTAGGAAAAAGCAATCGTATCCAGATGCTGAGCTCCAGGAGTAAAAATAGCATGGAGAAAAAGTATCCAAACATTTTTGAATGCTCCTGCGATATTTAATTATCCATAAAAAAACATGAACCAACACTGCAAATGTAGACCTTCATCTGGACCAGATGAGGCTCCTCGTGACTGAGACGGTAAAGCAATTAAGTGTGAAGGCTGAGGTTGAAAGCCAAGACCACCACCTGGCCAATGGGCTGGAGATGCCATGACTACAGGACCTTCCAAAGGGGAACTCAAGGTGCCAGGAAAAAAAATCTAAGGAGGGTCGTCCAGAAAGTCAGATCGTTACAGAGAAACCGAAATGCTCAACTGACAGCAATTTTCAATGATGAGTATCTTGAGTTGGATTTTCTCTTTAGAAATAGCTGGATGTGCAAATTCAGCAGCACACTGTTGGGAATTATTCCGATTTTAAAGCTTTTGCGATAACCCATGACCAGCGGGAACTGGTGCACTTCCTATACGGATGTAATGTTCCCCTCCCCAGTATTCCACCCAGTGATATCCACGGCTGACGTGTTGTGAGCATACATAAGCATCCTCTGAACCGGGCGTGCTCAGGAACTCCGCACAGTCTGGATTTTCACTTTGTGTCACACTTCTCTTCCGCATATTATTCCGCTTTGGATGACTCAGCTTTCCCCCTTCTCCAAATGACATCACTTAACTTCAACTACAATTTTCACCGCTGCAGGCTTTGTTAAAATAGGTAACTAACGTATTCAGTTACGGTGACTCAGCATTTAGTTTTTTTTTTTTTAATTAGTGCCGTGTTCCCAAATCCAGTCCTCAGGGACCCCCAGACATTCCATGTTTTTGCTCCCACCAGCTCCCTCTCAGACAGTCCATGTTTTTGCTCCCTCCCAGCTCCCAGCCAGACATTCCACGTTTTTGTTCCCTCCCAGCTCCCAGCCAGACAGTCCATGTTTTTGCTCCCTCCCAGCTCCCAGCCAGACATTCCACTTTTTTGCTCCCTCCCAGCTCCCAGCCAGACAGTCCATGTTTTTTCTCCCTTCCAGCTGCCAGCCAGACATTCCACGTTTTTGCTCCCTCCCAGCTCCCAGCCAGACAGTCCATGTTTTTGCTCCCTCCCAGCTCCCAGCCAGACATTCCACGTTTTTGCTCCCTCCCAGCTCCCAGCCAGACAGTCCACGTTTTTGCTCGTTCACAGCTCCCTGCCAGAAAGTCCTCATGCTCCCAGGACCAAAAACGTGGACTGTCTGCGGGTCCCCTAAGACTGGATGGGAAACGCTAAATCAGACACATCGTGGCATGAATTTCCTACGTCGTGTCGCCCTTGAATCATCGCATACCGCCTGTGTGCATAATACTTCCAGTCTTTCTTTCAAACGCAGTCTCTGATGTTGCATGAATTGTACACAAATCTCATGCAAACCAGGCCAAAGTGGGGATCCATTGTTTTTTGTTTTAAGGATGTGTGACTCATCGGAAATTCCCAGGGTCTACATGGTCATTTTATTTTAGGTAATGTGAAATCTATCCCCTATCTGTCCCTGCTCCGCATGTTTGGCCAGCTGGTTTTGCTGTCTGTGCATTTTACGGAAGAGTAACACAGGCTTTAAATTTCCTACTACCTGAAAAGCAACCTGGCATGCCTCTGATCTGTTTAAGGTCAAATCCGCAGGGACTTTTAATCCCCGAAGCTCAGTTTTCTTTAAGTTAAGGATACGGCGGAGTAAGGAGTAAGTTTGGTTTTAACATTATCAGGGACCAAATCAGTCATGATCCCCCGCCCCCCTAAACAAACACGGCACCCTCACAATATTGGCAGGTACGTCCTTACCAGGGGCGGACTCACCATAATAAGGCAAGGGCAGGCAGCCGCCTGGAGCCTCATGAAGACAGAACTTTGCATAAGTTTCATGTATGGATATAATGTTAATTTTTAAATGATCACAACTTGCCCGTTATTTGCATTTTAAGTGACAGTGTTCAGGATAGATAAAGTCGCCCCCTGTCCTGGCTACTTCGAGACTAGGTGCCGCAGCCTTTCCACACTGGAGTCTAGTGGCACGGGTTGTATCACTATCAAGGCAACCCGCACGAAGTAGCCAAACAGAGGAGGGAAATGGCGTGAATATACAAGACTGAAGGCATTTGCACTATAGTTGGGTTTCTCAGAATCAAATCACTGGGTGAGTTTGTAAAGTTGTGGAGTTATCCCCTCGGTTCGGTTTGATTTAACACATAGGAAGAATCCAAGCTAAGCAACACTGTGCCACTAAAAATCACATGAGAGCGTTCATTCTGCTGATTGGCTACGTGGGTCTGTGGTGGGAGTGAGACAGTAATAAGTACAGGAGGAAGGGCCTTTGCCTTGGGCTACCTGGCTGCTAGACCAAGTAAGAGCTTAATTCATTTCTACTTCTCCGCCTAGCTGCTGCTACTGGTTTGCAAGCTCTGCCGCATCCCAGAATACTAAGCACACCTGGCTACAGGAGCCATTTAGCTCAAACCCATGGAGCACACTTGGATGTTGGGTCGGACTGAGGTAGGATCATGTTTACACCACAAACAAATCCCTCCAGAGTTTTGATCGGACCAAGACCACCTCCTCTCAAGGTTCTTGGTACAGTTGTTTTGGTTTGCACCCAAGTGTGATTACCGTGTTAACACCTTCCCAAACAAATCAGAGAGTACAATCCAGCCTTCTCCAGTCGAGAACCATGGCCTCAAGGTTGGAGGTGTTGAGCTTCATCCCGGCCCCCTCACACTGAGCTGCAGTCCGGCCAGGGCATGCTACACTGCATGATTTTTATTTTATTTTATTGTAATTTAAAAAATAAAATTCTGGACAAGGGTGATGTTAATCCAATAAAGGAATGCAAACATTCAATATATTTTGATTAAATATTATTTATGGTACATATAGTCATAAAAAAAAACAAAAAACAGCGAATGATCTTCCTGCTGGTACACAGCCATTCGCAACGTGTCCAGCTGCAAGAGGCACATGGGCTACACAGTCAACACTGTGCATAATGCTTATATATACTTCCATTCTGCATAGGCACGTAGTGACTCTCAGCATTTCTGCTCTATACTAATATCACAAAAAAATGAACATACAGATTTTTTGGGAGCACACACAAGGCAACAATAATAAGCAGCATTGTAGTTATTCTCCGTTGGAGTGCATCCAGTTTGTGCCCCTTAGGTTATTGGTGAAAAAGAGGGGAGTTCCTTCCAGGATTAGCTATGGACTCACTTCGTCATCCTCATCCAAAAACAGCAACTCGAATTCCAAACAATGGTCAGTAATTATCCGTGTCGACTGACAAACAATGCTAGGCTGGTCTGCACAAAAAGACAACTGTACAAATATACAGAACGTTGCAGTGCTCATGAGCTTTAAATGACATTAAAATGAATATTAATGAGAGTGCTCACAGCCCCAAACTGCATACAGTATTTTATGGAACCCAAAATACACAAAAAATAAAACTTTGGTATCCTGCGGACGTCAGCCATGTGAGACGGCCTCACAGGACTCACCAGAGCTTTGGGATGCCAGCCTGCGGGGGTGCGATTAAGAATGCTAGCGGGCCAGTGAGGAGCATGTTCGGAGTTATAGAGAACATGAGTTTATCCACAACAAAGGAATAAATAAATAAATATTGAGGTTCGGGAGCTTCGCAGCTACACGTGAAGACGTGCTCCCAGCACGTCGGAGAGATGGTTTGTTCCGAGATCCAGAACACTAGCTCTCCATCCCCCAGGTTCTGTCAAGGCACCAGATACCTACACAGCTCAGACTGTGCTCCGAGTTTCGGGAAGACGCAGAACTGCAAATGTGAATGCTTAATAAAAGCCCTTTGGTACTCAGTTTAGATTTTAGAATAGATCAACCCATTCATTCCATCTTCTATCACAGCTTCTCTGGAACAAGGTTGTTGTGGGTCTGGAGCCTATCCCAGGAAGCTCAGGGAAAACCCTGGACAGGGTGCCAGTCTCTACAGGACGGACACAAAAATGAGCAATTTACAGACACCGGTATCAGGAAGCATAACCACAGCCCTCGAGGTGTGAGGCCACAACACCACCCACTGAACCACCGTACTAGTGTTTTCTATTAAATACATGTTCTTTGAAATGTTCCGCACTTCTGGTCCCTATCGGGAACAGTCAGCTTATGACATTCCACATCCAGCACACCCCCCCTCCCCGCACAGCCTGCTGGGAAAAATCTCATTCCAGAAATAGTGCTGAAAATAGGAGCAGAAGTGTGGCAACGAGAGACAGCCTGTGTCTGTGGGGTTCTGGCTGTCATGGGAACTGAGCCAGGTCCAGAAAGGACAGAGACAAAGCTCAGGAGTGGTCCAAGTTCGAGAACGGCAGACGGCAATGCCTGAGTGCTTACAACCTGTAAGCTCTGATTGGCCGTTAGCTGGGGCTGCTGTCTGGGCCCACAGACAGCAGTCAGTAATGAATGTCAGTAGCACTTTTTTAAATAGCCCTGTAGTCAGTAAAGGCCTAGATCCCAGACCTAGGGGAAAATGGCCACTGCATCCAGGCAGTCAGTAGTAGCCGGAGCCCAGGTCTAGGGGCAGCCCGAGGCCCAGCCCCAGGCTCTCCCTCAGCCCACGCAGCTGCTCCTCGCCCAGCCGGATCTTGTCCTCCAGCTGCCGCTGCTCCACCAGCAGGGCGGCTTTCATCTTGACAAAGTGGCTGTAGTCGCGGAGCTGCTCGGGCGTCAGGCAGCGGCCCAGGACGCGGCACACCGCCTGCTCCCGCCGGTCCACGTGCTCCTTCAGCTCGCGCGCCTCGCCCAGCTGACTGAGCAGCTGCTGCTTCTTCTCCTGCAGGGGCAGCTGCAGAGCACAGGCAAACGGTTACCGGTGGGAGCGGCAACAGGGTGTGACAGGTACAATAAGAAGGTGTGAGCAGATAGGGTACGACCGAATTAGAAGAACTAAAGAAACTGTGCTCATAAAAAACCTCAACCTTGTAAAATAAAGTATAAAGAAGACGGAGAATCTTTATCACTCAGGAAATTCAAACATTAAATTACATTAATTTAGCAGATGGCTTTGTGCCCAGTGACAAGCAGCGTCAGCCAGTTCTCAGAGCAACAGGGGTTAAAGGTCTTGCTCAAGGGCTCGATGATGAAATGGGATTTAAACCAATAACTTCCTGAGCTATGTTCCAACTCCCGGTCCTCTGGAAGTTTGGGGGAGAGGTGGTATGTCAACAAAAATAAACTATATTGAAATTTGTGTACAATGCAAATCAATTACCAGTCATCAAAACCCCCATCCTGACCGACAGAGCCAGACACACCACTAGATTTATGAAAATGCACAGCAATACTGTTTAGTGACGTGCTGCTTGAATTTAATAAGGGCAGACCCATCGCTAGCATCCGCCCTCCCCCAGTACCCGCCATGACCCCCGGCCCAAGCCCTCTACCCACCCTCTCGTGGAGGCCTGCATCTGGCCCGAGGGCCTCCAGGGTGCTCTCCACACGCAGCAGCCGGCCCGACAGTGACAGCAGCAGGCTCACCACCTTGTCCAGGTCCCCCACCAGCATGCGGAACTTGTCCACCTCGCCCGGCCGGCACACAGCCAGCACCAGCGCTTCCACCTCCTCGCCGAGCCGGGCGTTGGCACGCACCTCCTCCTGCAGGCCACGCTGCGCCTCCCTCAAGACGCCCAGCTTCCTCCTCAAGCTCTCCATCAGCTGTTTCTGTCAGGGTGGGTAGCGGCACGACCATGATCCTCCAGTCGCTAATATAATCTGCCCCCCACATCAATGAACATCATGTAGTAATATTATTACTACACTTACAATAAAAAAAGAATAATAATAATAATAATAATAATTAAAAGTTTCTTCCCCTGGATCTCAGGAGAATATATAATTGAACAAGACAAACCATTCATTTGTAATATTCAATATAACATAATTCTTAATACTCTGCTCTATGAAGTCTACAGTTAGGTGAATGAATGTGGTACCATGTCTTTCCCCGGGAGCAGGGAGCTGTGTTACCTTATAGGAGAGCTCCAAATCGTCCTCCACGTCGCCTCCCCCTGGCAGCTCATTAGCACTGCAGACTGTGGAGCAGCAGTGGGTGTGCCCAGGGCCCGAGACTCGACTTCCAGGCAGCCCCTGCATAGACCGCCTGTGCTGGGCAGAGGAGGACAAGTCAGGCCAGGGAGCTGAAAAGGTCTCTGTGACTCCTTTTGCTGAAATGGCATGACTATTTGTTAAAATAGCAACTGGGACAAGTTGCAACTGGGACAAGTGCCAAAATCCCATTTGTTATTACATGGCCACAGAGACAAGAGCTGGGGCGCAGTGAACTGTGTTGGCCCTACGGAGCTGTGGAAATAGCTACCCACCTCTCCAGGCTGTCCAAGTTCACCCGATGGCCACCCCTCCACATCTCCACCCGCTGCTCTTCCTGTCCAGCAGGGGGCAGCAGCTCTGCCAGGAGGTCGGCTCGATTCCTGACCACGGCGTCAGCTGCCAGCAGGACCTCTGTCGGACAGCATGGGGACCTGGGGATGGCGGGTGGGCGGGGCTCTGGCAGCATGTCTATGTCCGTCTCCAGGACGGTGGCTGGCTGAGCAAAACCCTGCACCTCCGTTTCCAACACAGCCTCTTCCTGGCCGCAGCCGTCCTGGAACTCATCAATGTCCGTCTCGAACGGCTGGCTATCCTCCGGGCATACAGGGTTTAGCTTGGTCTCCCCGGTGGGCGGCAGGTGGCATGGCTGCTCCTGGTGCCACGTCGTGGCATTTACGGGCATGCTCGCCTCGTACGGTGGCGTCAAGTGGTGGGGGGTGTTACCTGCCACAGGGCCCCATGGCCCACACTGACCACCAGGTGGGGGTCTCCTGTCCCACTCTGCCGTACAGCGCTGCGCCGTGGAGATGGGTTTCAGCAGGGTGGGCTGATCCTCACCAGCATGGACCGTAGTCCCCGAGTCACATGACCTGCAATGAAGCAACCAGCCATTTAAGCTACTATCCATCACACTGAAATCAGCCCAGGTAGCATGGCCGGGCAGTCTAAGGCGCTGGATTAAGGCTCCAGTCTCTTTGGGGGCGTGGGTTCGAATCCCACCGCTGCCAAATGCATGCTTTTGCTATATGTGTCGGGGGGATTCTAAATTCTGGTCACAATAGAGAGGGGCAGGGTTTACCTTTTGCAGGGCTCTGCCAGTGTGTGGAGCCTGTTGGTCAGCCTCGGTGGGTCTGGATGTCGAATTGGCAGGTCGGGCTCCTTCTGAGGGAGAGCCACGGGCCGGAACACCCCATGTGGGAAGGCGGGGCTAAGCCTGGGACCCAGGCGTTCCTGGGAGCATCGCATGCATTGTCCAGTCTCTGCCCCCAGGGGCAAGCTGTGGGAACGCTGCCGGGTCACGTCAAGGTCAGAATGCAGGGGGCTCTCTCTGCACGGGGGGCCTGCGCGCTGGGGACCAGAGGCATCCCGGGGTGGGGGGGAGATGGGGTCGTGAAAAGGTTTTGTTGGGACGCCCGCCGGCGGTGGAACTCTGCCCAGTTGGGTGGCGGTGGCCTGGGAGGGGGGGGGCCCTTCTTCCTGGATCCCGGGCTGCTCTCCTCTAGCTCACTCAGCGCGGGCCCCGCAGACCCCCCCGGGTGAGCACGCGGCCGCCACGCGCCCAGCCTGACGTCGTTCTCCGACAGAGCGCGGCTTCGCTGCAGGCACTGCTCCCCTGAGCCGCGTGAGGACAGTCTGTCCATCGATTTGGAGTCATCCCAGCAGTTCTCATAGCCCAGATGTCCAGCGCCCTCTGCTGGCTGGATGTCTCTTCTGTAGTGTGGGTAGTCCCTGCGAAAACCAAGACGATAGATCTCAGTGGGAGGAACAGGGTAAGGGCGAATTCTATTTATATAAAGGAAGGACTTTTCCATTAAATATTAGACACTTTTATTCAAAGCAAGGAAGCAGGCTCAGCCTCACCTTTCTGTCAGACTGTAGTTCCGGCTCAGTTTGGTTTGTTCCTTCTTCTTCAAAGGATGTGCCTAGAGAAGAGATGTACCAGCTTTTTACCCACCGACTCACATGTGTGGGCTCAGGTCCAAGATGAAAGGCACAGCCCTGTGCCGTCTGACTCTGGGGTGGTTCCGTAACTGAGCAGCAGCCAACACAAACTCCATACCCCACTAACCCAAATGCACATGGGTACTGTCGCAGAATTACACGTTCAAATTTGGAATTAAACACCAGCTGAATTTTAAGAGAGGAGGTAAAATAACCACGTATAGCGAGGGCCTAGACCGTGCACTAGGGGGCATCGGAGGAGCATAGACGCCGTGGTCCCAAAATGTATTGTGTAAATGGCCCATATTTTCTAGCAACGTTTCTGCCGTGCACTGTAGGGTTACATTATGTAAGTGAGTACTCAGCTGGCCAAACTAAGACACTGGGAAAGGGAAGATTAGAAGTGAGTGGTCATGTGATCAGCATGCTCACTCACCTCTGGTGGCATGGGGCTGTACCCAGGGTGCAGCGGCTGGCGGCCCTGACACCCCAGGGCGGTCACCGGGCGGAAGGCAGAACGGGGGTGTCTGGACTCTGGGTGCTCTGTGGGTGGATGGGGGTGACTCTGGCCATGCTTTTGGGGCCTAGTATCCTTCTTTGCTGCCAGCGGGGGGCGGACTTCCTCCCTCTCACTCACACGCTGTCCGCGGGCCTCAGCAGGGCGCTGGACACAGCCCTGGTAGGAGTACCGCCTCTGATTGGTCCCCAAGGCATTCCGTGGGGGCGTTGTTTGGGTCGAGCTACGGTGACGCTGATTCTGTGCCTGGGAGCCTGGTAGGCTGCTCATGGACACGCTCCGGCTGGTTTGCTCGAAGAACCTCATCCTGTCAGCAAACGGGAGGATGTCAGAGTCGTCATTTCTGCAGGAGCGCGAGGAGGCGGCCCTAAGTCTGCCCGGCCGCGGCACCGTGCCACTCTGCTCAGGCTCCGCCTCCGGCTGTAGCTTGTGCTCCGGCGTCCAGCGCCAACGCCGGCCCTTCCCTGCTGAGCCGGGGTCGTCCGCCACTCGCACACAAGCGGGCCGCTGGGCCACTGGGGGAGGACATTTGGCCTTGGTGGGTGGAGATGGGGGGCGTGGCTGAGGGGTAGACAACCTATCATGTGGGGCTGGGGGACTGGGGGCGGGCAGTGGGCAGGCAGCCTCTGGCTCCTCTAACTCGACCGCACTCTCCTCCTCCACAGTCAGGTCCCCATAAAGGGGTGCGCTGGGCCCCCGGCTCTTCTGCAGCTGGGCCTTCTTACGCTGGATCTCGTTGCGCAGGTTGGTGGCGAAGCGTTCGTTGCGGCGCCGCGACCTGGCCAATCGGCGCTGTCGGGATGAGCCGGGCTTGGGCTGCAGTTCGGTGCCTTTGTGCTCCTCGACCCGCGCTCCCTCCGGCGGGGCGCCCTTGCCGGGTTTCCCCCCTCTTTCCTCAGCAGTCTCTGTGGGCACGCTGAGGGACCGGCCCCACGTGTGCAGGACAGGCTCTCCAGAAGGGTCCGCATCCTGCCTCGAGGTAGGTATGGCGCACCTGCTTCCATCCAGCTCCCTTGACGCCGGGAGACCGGCCATCAGAACATCTGGCTGCTCCTCCGCAGGAGACCCGGGACACCGGCAGCCGGGTGAGGGAGTGCGGCGGGACAGCCTTCCGGAGAGTTCCAGCTCCTGCAGCTGATCCGCAAGGAGCTTTTCAGGGGCACTGTGCCTGTGCCCTCCAGGCACATGAGGCCTGAGGGAGGATGGAAACCCCCCCCTGCTCTGACCATCGGGTGGTGTGGGACTGGGGGTGAGAGAGCCTGCTTCAGGGGCAGACAGACATGTAGCTGGGCTGCTGTTCCTGTAGCTGAGGGTGTAGTACTGCTCCAGGCCAGCGCCCTCGCACCCGGCATCGCCGCCTGAGTCACACTGGCACCTCCTTGGACTCCGGTCCCGGTCGGTGGCCGGATCTTCAGTGCGGCCTTCGGGTGAACTTGAATGATTGGCACAGGGCTTATCCGAAGCTCCCACATGCCCCCTGGTGACCCTGAAGCTGTCCCTGCGCAAGGGGGGCTGCGGGGGGCCCCAGGCCACTCCTGTGCCGCCCCCTTCCTCCTCGCAGAAGGCGGAGGACGGCTTGGCTGCCTGTGTTTGGGACAGGCAGCCAGGCTGCCCGTTCAGGCTGTTCCCCACCAGCAGGGGGCGCCCCTCGCCATAGCGGCCCAGACCCTGGAGCAGGTTGTCAGTGGAGCCAGCCTCGCCGGGCCGGAGCGACACCGTGCAGTCCGAGGTGTTGGAGCTGGCCGAGAAGGAGCTGTAGGCAGAGTCCCGCTTGTTGTTGAAGATGCCCGGGTCTACGGGTGACAGCTGGTTCTCATAATAGCCTTGGCTGGGTAGGTCCAGGCTCTCCATACTGCCCAGGGAACCACTGCGCTCTGTGCTGCAGTGTCCTGGCAGCTGATTCCACTGCATCGACAGGTCACTGCAAATGGCAACAGGGTCATGTGGTCAGGATATCCTCACCTCAATGTCAAAATTACACAACCTGTCCTATTTATCCTGCATAGCATCATAGGAAGTGCACACAGTGAAATACTTCATTATACAAGTGATTTTTATAAATAAGCTCATTGTAAAAATAATTTACTAAACAAATAATTTTCAATGTTTTAATGAGGAAAGGCTCTAGCGGATTATTAAATACTTACAGAGCAGGACAAGAAAAATGATTTGTGTTATTGTCATGTCATGTTGGTGTAATGCTAGCTTTAGCATGAACCAACAGCTGTGTTTATGCCACAGAAAGGTCCGTTAAAGATGCGGTTCGGCCCGAACACAGGAATCCCACGTGCTGTGTTGTTCCAGAAACAGCACATTAAAGTATTATTTATGTATGGACCCAAACGTGGTTATTACAATAAATGTATTGATGCAGTCTGACGCATTTGAACTCCACGGCTGCATTGTGTGCATGAATTTTAAATCTGAAATGGAGTGCGAGCCTAACAGCCGCAGGCCAGATAAAACACCGCAGAAGGTACCAAAGCCAAACGTCTCGGGGGATCTCAGTATGAAACGAGCTTGGAATTATGTAAACACTCCATTATTCCAGCCAGTTAAAGGTAATTTAAAGTAATAGAAGGAAATTATGCAGATGAAATCAGGAACTCCTTAATAGGGGCATAAGAGCTAGCTTTCTGTTCGTGTGCCGACAAGCCTAGTCAATATATTTATAGGC
>JAODKN010000002.1:12028716-12039493 GCA_026774425.1 Petrocephalus zakoni
CAGGAACTCCTTAATAGGGGCATAAGAGCTAGCTTTCTGTTCGTGTGCCGACAAGCCTAGTCAATATATTTATAGGCATGTAATTGTGAATGCTGTCATTTTGGGAGTGCTTTTTGGAAAACAACTACAGGAAAGTACATTCTTCTACAAATTCCAAAGAGACATTTGTATGAAGAAAGAATAGCTCCTTAACAGCCCCCGGAAAGTTTATAAAATCCTTGGGCGCGTTGTCCACAACTCCTGCAGTTTATAGAAAGAGTACATGCTCTTTTTAGTTTAAACATGCAGGTTTTTCCCCTGGCACTCCCATTGGTCAGCCCAAAAAAGATGTCTGAATTAAGCCCTAAAAATAGTGGCAGCGTCCTGTGTGGTGCATGTTGACTTTGGAGGTGAGATCATCCACTTCCTCCTGATTGTTTTCCTTTGGAAAGCTGTCGATGGCAGACCTACTTCAGTCATCTGTTTAATAACCCTATTATAGTAAGTGTTTTATTTTCATTTATTTTTATTAAGCATTATTGCAAATCACTTTAGCGGTGCTTTTGAGTGGGATTCCCCAGGGGTATTGCGATTACGTCCCACTTTGAAATCACTCCTGCCAATGGTGGAAATTCTGTGAGTGACTGACAGGGTGTGTGTGTGTCTGAGTGAGTGTGGCAGAGTGCCTAAACCTCTGAAAAGCCTACAAACATAACTGGATAAGCAGTTGCTGAGAATGGATACATAATTATATACATACACACAAAAAGAGACACACACACCATGTGAATAAATAAAACGTTAAAGAATGGATGTGCCCTCCTCCCTTACCTGCTGTCACCCCCAGAATGCCACGGTGTGCTGAAGGGCATGGAGTGCAGCTGCATGGCAGAGGGGGGGTCCAGGCCAATGCCGGGGGGCTCTGACAGCTTGGCCAGGTGCCAGGAATGGGGTCTGATAATGGGGACGTTTCGTCTGTGGGGTGGGGGACAATGGTTAGCCATCGTGAGCTGGTATTTAACAGAGAATGTAAAAGGTCAGCCTAGTCAAACTACAGCCAGAAAAAAAAAAGAAAGCTAAGAACAATCAGGCAGATACCACAGTTATGGGGCCAGGATGCCGCCAACATCAAACCATTACTGATTACTGAGTACTGAACCATTACTGATTACTGAGTACTGAACCATTACTGATTACTGAGTACACTTTTTACTGAGGGTGTTAGTAAACAGCGATCGAGAGCTGTGTAAAAGCCAAGCTTAATTCATGCGTATTACCCACCCCCACATCCAGTCAAGTGTTCTCCAGCAGAACACCTGTATCCTGCCCACCCATAAACCCATCCTGTGCAGCCTGTCCTCCTTCTACCGGCTTCCAGTCCAGTACTTACTTACCCCCTTAGGATTCACACGGTGACCAAGAATAAAAGCAAATCGGGACGAAACGTCCACCCCCCAGGTCTGTCTCCCGTCCAGATCCACGTATAGGCAGCCTTGTTTATTCTTCCCCCAGGAACAGAAGCCTTCACAGTAGGGGGGATCTGACGCTCTCACCGGTCCACAATGCAGTCTTGCTGAAATGAGCCGCGATGAGCAGGCTGACATGTATAAATCCCGGTGTTTCCCATGTGACATGGGAATTCCCAGGTGTCCGCTGCCCGAGTAGCTGTGGGGGGGGGCGAGGCAGACACTAACCCGCCTGACCGACCCTCCTTTCTAGTCGCCTTATCATCACAGAAAGCTAAAACAAACAAAAAGGGAACTTTCCTCTCGGCTTGTCTTTTCAGTGCCTGCCTGTGACTCGAGAGAGTAGAACTCCGAGAGAGTCCAAGATGGACTGCTCTGTGTCACCAGTCTGACTGCTCTGGGCCGGACTGAGCTCGGCCCTCCGTGTTCTCATACTCCCTCGGCCCTGGCAGTCCCCCTCTCGGTGACGCTCAGGGGAAGGAAGCCCGCCTTAGACGGGGAGGAAGCAATGCCGGGCGGAGATAAAGGTCAGCCTGTGGCAAGCCGCGATACACTGGGCCCGCTTCATTGTTGTTGAGACAGTAGGAATGTGGGGGCTCTTTTCCTGTTCCTATGGAAGCCATCCAATTTGACAGGGGTGCCCATCAGGAGCACAGAGGCCTCTGCTAGTTCCTCGCCATGTGATTTACATTCACTTGCCTTTTTTTCTCTTCCTATATCAGAACCCCAGCCTGGGTGTGACTGTGGGGGCTCGGAACCGCTCTTCGGACTGAAGATGCCTGGGTATTATGAGAAGGACAGGCCGAGGTGTAGCGTGAAGGTAGCTGCTGGTCACTTGATGGATGTTTAAGTGAAGGACAGTTCATATCTGGTCTCGACTCAGAGGTTGTTCTGTCTAGGTCAGATCTGGGGCTAGGACACCCCAAAGAGAGACGCGAGATAAAGCATACCTGTTAGCAAGCCAGGTCTGTTACCGCAACACCTTCCACACTGCGTCACACAGGACCCAATAGCCTGCCGCTAAAAGGCCACACTGTATGAATGAATGTAATGTAATCGTAGTGTATATATCAGAATCTAAACAGAGCTAGCAGGACTGAGGTGAACAGGTCATTTTTTGAACAGTAATTCTTTTCTTGTGTATGGTCCCCTCGACCTCTTCCGAGTCACAGCTGTGGGATTGGGGGGGGGGGGGAGGCTCCGGCACAGACCTGCTGCATGGCAGTTGGGGACGAGGGGTCAAAACCATTTCAGCTGGGTCGACCGCTCCACATTGCTGATATCCCGGGTCAACCACCCCCCCCAAGTCCTGTTAAACTGATTCTTAGGGTTCTGGCCTGAACCCGCCAAAGCTTAGAAGGCCAGCTGCAGAGAAGCGACGGCATGCCTGCAGAGACCAGCGGGTTCAGAGGGGAGAGAAACAAACCCCCCTCCATTACTAAAGGAAAACAAACAGGAGAAGCGGGGGCTAATTAGGCTGTCCCTGAGCTCGCCTCCTTAGGTGGGGGGGGGCAGTGGCATTCCCCCACTGGATAGAAGAGGGAAAGGCACCACCCCCACCCCCCATGGCAATATTTATTTTTTCTGGGCACTCGCTTTCAGAGCACAGCCACATTCCAGCTAATCAGAGCAGGGAGATGGGGCCACCATCACGGCCCCCGCAGGAAGGGTGCCGCCCACCGCGGCCCCCCACACAATGCCCCGCATGTTTGTTCTGCGTTGTTTTCGGTAGCCGAATTGAATGATTCCCCACAGCACGTGACCCTGGCAAGTCCCCCCCCCACATCCCCAAAGTATCCTCCCAACTCACCCCAGCTGCGACAGGACAGGTAGGACCGACTCGGGTGGGGGGAGGCGGCTGGATTATATGTGGCAGCAGGTGTAGTGGGGCAGCACGAGGACCTACAGCACCTGACCAAGACCCCCACCTACTGGCTGCTCTGAGGAAGTTAGAGTGAAGGTGATTGATCGACATTGTTGACGCACCACAGCACGCAACAACGAAATGTGTCCTCTGCTTTTAATCCATGTGACATTGTGACACAGCAGGGGGCAGCTATGTGAGCGCCCGGGGAGCAGTGCTTAGGGACGGTACCTTGCTCAGGATACCTCAGCGGTACTTGGGGGTCGGGGACTCGAACCAGCAAGCTTTCAATTACACCGTCGTGTCCCTAACTGCTACACCACCTGCCAAACAGATACCACTGACAATGGGAACGGGGACCACTTGGAGCTGTTACAGAAATTCCTGAGATGGATACCGGAGCCATCAGAGTGGGTCTGGATTTGCAGAGGAATGTTGAATGGCTGGTTTGGGGTAGGAGGGCTTTTGTTTCCCAATCACTGGCCTCAGCAGGATAGTCTCTCCCAAGGGTCTAACCGGTCCCGAAACTCAGCACTGCCCCAGGGCCCGTAAAAACAGTCAGAGGCATGCACTAATCACCTCGCCGGGTAATTTATGGTGCTCGATCCAGTCACATGCCGGTGCTGGTGCGGCCTACATGTGACATGTGACCTAACTAGCAGCCCGTCCCTTAGCCGACGCCCCCACAGCAGGATAGCATCACCTACATCTGACCCCAGGCTGGTGCTGGGGGGGGAGGGGGGGGGTGATAGGAACCCGGGATCAGTTGAGAAGAAGCCCATTTGATTTCTGTGAGAAAATACACTCAGAGGCCAGTTTATTAGGTACATCTGCTGGCTAATGCAAACGTCCTGCTGCTCTGAGCGGTGAGTTGTGTGACTGCAGCCAAGCAGATAGAGGGCAGGGACCGGGTCACGAGAGTCCCTCACTGTTTGGCTAAGCATTAGCACGGCTGCGAGGTGTGATCAAAGTGATTCTGAACGTTGTGTGATTATTGTTGCCGCATCTCAGAATCACCCTCCGGAGATTTCCACGCTCTGTGGTGTCAGAGTATGAGTATGTCAGAGGTCATTACAGCGGACGGGAAAACGAATGAGAAAGATCCAGTCAAAACACTTAATTAGCTGTTGATGAGAGAGGTCAGGGGAGAATGGCCCGGCTCGTTAAAACTAACAGGAAGGGCATTAGTGCAAAAATAACAGCTCTTACAACATTGGTGTGCAGAAAGGTTTCACTCAAGCTACAACTCATCTACACTTACAGCAGTTTTGGAGGAAAAAGTGGGTCCGACCCGGTACTAGCTAGGTGTACTCTGTCTCACTTCAATTCAAGGGAGATTAAATTATTCAATTATTCAAACTCTGTTTATGCTGAACTTTCTGCACATTTTTCAGACTTAAGATATTTTAGGTATGTAACTATCCATGGGTACCCCGGTCATTACTTTAAATCTGTCAAAAAATGTTTGAAAATGCACAATTACAACCAGGTAAACAGGATAATTACATATTGACATTGAGCTGCAATCTTCACCGTAAACACAAGCAGGTTCTCAGCTGGCCCGGCTGGCAAAATAAATACAAACATGAACAAATCACTTCCCCGAAGTCACATAGCTGCAGCTTTTCTGAAATGAGCAAACGGGCGACGGACTGTTTTTATAAACACCTTTTTCGGCAAACAAAGGGATGTTTGCCAGTGGCGCGGAAAAGGTCTGACACGCGCGACGCAAGAATGCAGCCAAAGGAAACACAATCAAGCTGCTTAAGATCAGATAATAGACCCCCCCACCCCCAAAAGCACTCAGTCACCCCCCTACCATCAAGACAAGTGACACAATTTACCAAACACTAAACGCAGCCGGAGTTATGGGATTATGCTTTTTACCGTGGTATTCGGGAAAAGTCCACCAAGCTGCGTATCTCCTTCCTCTGTGGCTTCAGTTAGGAAGCACAGCTGAGCGGGAAGATCAGTCTAGTTCTTCGACTTGGGTCCATCAGGTCCAGCACCTTCACAAAGTGACCTTCAGTAGCTTTGGCTTGTTAGGGCCTCTTTAATACGGAGGCCCGCGTATCGGCCCGCTTGTAGGTAACACAGCAGCTATGCCCAAAAGGGTTGTTTTAATGTCTCAGGAAGGAGTGCAGCTGGGGTCTCTCAAAAAGCTACTCAGCATATGCAAGTTTCCCCGCCTAACTGATAAATCCCAGAACTGCAAACTATGCAGGTCGCTTTGTATGCTGACTAAGACATGAAGAGATGCAGTTGTCCTGCTCCTTAGCAGGCCTTGCAGTCTGACTATGCACTGTGACCTGATTCAGCTGTGAAGTTCTTATGCTGACAGCAGTTACCATCTTGGTGATGCTGAGTTGCTGTTCCGCCATACACCACCATGTGGCAGTGTTACACGGAGGAATCCAACCACCTTCTTCAGTACCAGGCGACACTGTGGGAACTGGAAGCTGCTAGCTGCCTCCCCCCTCCCCAAAACCCGTCGTGACTCAGGGCAGCACGGAAAAAGGCAAACATTCCAGACGATCTCAGGAACTGTCGGGGTGTGTCAGAGGGCAAAGGTTACCCCATGTCCCGGCGGCCGGCCACACTGACGTCAGCCCCACTGCGGCTTAGCCAGAGTAAACATATCCAGTGAAAACGACCCTTCCACTCAGATAGCATGCAGGGTGGGGGGTGCAGTTTGGGGGCTAAGGAGAAATTCCTCTTCCCTCTGTATTCTTATGTCCAGGTGCCTGGCTAGACCAGTCTAGTCAGTGGTCCACCGGAACAAGGGCGCACAGTGATGACCTCACTGCATGGCTCAGTACTGTTACCTACCACTTATTAGTGTGCTGTGTAATTTAACACAACAGACTTAGAACTTGCTTGCACCTTTAAAATCCACGATTTCCTTTCAGCCCCCATAGATCACAGAGTATGCTGTGAAAGGCAAGCAACACAGAAGAGAAACGGGGACGTGGAGGAGGGGCTTAGAGCCACAGCAGCATGGTGGCCAAACCCTTACCTACGCACAACCATCCTCAGGCTCCTGTAGGAGCCCTTGATGAGCACCAGCGCCTCCTGGCGTGAACCGTAGAGCTCGGAGCCGCTGATGTTCACCAGCTCGTCCCCCACACGCAGCTTCCTGCACTGTGCTGCCTTTCCACCCTCCTCGATCTGCGGGGGGAGGGAAGGGTCAGAGGTCATGCATCACAGGCATACTTCACTCCAAAAAACTCAGTAACATAGAAGTTGGTATTGGCTGACAGACACCAACTGGACATGCAGATAGGCTCTGACTTTGTTCAACATACAGGCCCAAAAGACAGACAGCGACAGTCATTAACACACACTAAGCACACAGCAATCTCCACCACACCTTACACGGTCTGGAAACTGCTACAATAAATAAATATTTTTTACTCCTTAATCTTCAGAGTGGACTTTATGACTTGATATAGCATATATTATTGAAGTTGGAGTGGTACAGTGGTTAGCACTGTTGCCTCACAGGTCTGGGCCCCCACGGCCCCGAATAGGATAAACGGTTTCAGGTTCATACCCTTGCGCATAATCAACAACAGGGCCATTCTTTTTGCTCTAATATGCAGTACTTAAGTGCAGGGTGCAGATTGCCCAGTCTCTGTGCCACTTGCAGGCACTACACAGAGATACTCCAAGGCTGAGCAGCACTTATGAAGAGTGATTAATTGTCATTGTTGACCTTACAACAAAATGAGGCCTCTGTATTTAACCCATGTGACACAGCTGGGGGTAGCTAATTCAGTGCCCGGGGAGCAGCGCTTAGGGGCGGTACCTTAGTAGTACTTGCAGGTTGGGGGACTCAAACCAGTAACCTTTCGATTACACAGTCACTTCACTAACTATTACACCACCACTGCCCCTTAATCTCATCAAAAGACAAATACCCCCCCACCCCCGGCCCCCCCCGAGGAAGAAATCCTGAACTGGAAAGAAACACCCCAATGTGCTTGTACTGGATTAACGGATGGATGGATGGATGGACCCAAAGGAACCCAAAGGGAAAGGCCCTGGAGCAGGTGTGCGGGTCAGTGTGAGGCTGACCCTGGAGACCTTGCTCCAATGGCTGCCGCAGAGCCCCCTCATTAGAGTACGGTGGGATCTCAGAGAGACCGGGGCCGGCCTGACCCTTCACAGAAGAAGAACGGCGTGGCTCTCACGCTCTTCACCATCTGCGTCCGTCGCAGCCGCCGCCAAAGATCCCAGACACCATTGCACAAGGCCTGGCACAAAGCAGGCCGGCGTGGCGCGGTCTCCCACCCTCCACACGCAGCGCCCAGCCCTTCTGAGCGCAGAAGACTCCCACACGCCTTGCTTTGTTTACACTTCCCCTGTTTTCTCTGGCTGCTTAAATGAGTCAATTGGCAGAGGCCACCGGCCAGATAGCCGGACCGGGGCACACGCAAGAAGGGATCTGGTGTGACCCCACTTCCCCCCCACATGGTGACCATCACACCAGGCAAGGCGACCTGGCAGAGTGCCCCTGATTCTCAGCTCTGGAAGAGGGACCTCAACGAGTGAGGAGGAGCCAGTCCTCAGACCCCTACCACACGCATCACTCCTTCGCTCTCTCTGGTCCAGCTGGAAGGTAGTCAGGAGGATGGAGAAGAACTCCATGTGGGAGAAAGGGAAAAACTGGAGGACAGTGAAAATGCACAGGTCTCAAATGAGTTGTTGGATTCTCCTTTGGGCTTCCTACGGGTTTGGCCATGAAGCCCCAACCTCTCAGGTGTGCTTATGGGGGTCTGGGAGCTGAAGGCCACCTGGAGGAGAATGCAGGTACACTGGAACCTGAAACCATCCTCCAACTGGAGAAAGAACTACAGATTGCTAATTTGTTCTTGTTTTCCATTGTCTCGAAGCTGCCGGGGGGTGGATCGGGGAACGGGCTGGGACAGAATCAGAGGGGGAGTTGGGGCAGTCCCAGACCAGCGCCCTCTCTTCCCATAACGCCATGCTGGCATGCGGCCCCCTGACGGCCACGGCGGGAGGAATGTGATGGAGTGTGATGGAGAAGTATTGCACAATTTATAACTGCAACTACAGACCTACATGGGCTGCTCCCTCTGCCTATCTAACAGCTGGGTGGGACATCCCAGACTGGCCCTGCTGTGATTCTTATATCCCCCGTTTGTGAGCGATGGTACCTTCCCTCAGAGGATGAGCCTCTCTCTTCTCGCCAATGCAGGCCAAGCCTTGCACACCCTTACTCCCCACCCCAGGGATTTAGGATCAGCCTGTACCCAGTTTGTTCAGGTAAATTGCTGGAAGTTCCCGGGACATTCCCGCCGAGCTCGGGGCTGTCAGCTCCCCACAAAGCCGCGATCTCCGCTGCATCCCTGAGAATCGCGGCCACACCTCATGTGGCCTCATCGGCAGCAGAAACTTCCGAACCTTCAAGGGAAAGGACAAATACAGAGCCAGGAAAAATGGCGTGGCGTCAGAGCTCCCTGCCGGCCATGCTGACTGACTTTTTCCCCCAAGGCCGTGACTTAATGGAACGTGAGCCTCGTTAATTCCGTCTCTCTCGGCTTCCGCGTTTATTCACGGCGCGAGGGTCTAGGGCTGACTCCTGGCACGTTTCACTAATCCCACAGGTGCTGTAACCGGACAGGGCCCCCGTCGTTGAGGAGCGATACGCACCCTGGTGGGTGGGACTCACACGATTCGGCGGTCTCAGACCAGGCCTGACTGAATGGTGGACTGCCAGAGTCGACCAATAAGGAGAGAATGTGCCAGTGACGGACAGCACGCCAGAACACAAAGCCTGGTTTCTTCCACTGCCGACTCTCAGCCCCTGTGTGCAGAACTGCCCTCTTTCTCAGCGTGTTGCTTCTGCCACACCCATGTTCCACTGGACCTGTCCACACCACACCACTCCAGGACCGGCGCCGGTCCGTGTGCCCGATTCCCATCCCAAGTGAGCCGCCACCAACACCTCACAATGGGGTCCCTGTGTCGCTGGTAATGACCCCACCCCCCCTCGACTGCTCCCTAAGGAACAACTGCTCATTAGCAACCAAAAAAAAACAATAATAAAAGAACTCCACCTTGATCCTTTAAATAGAACTGGGCATGATATTTATGCTGGTTATTTTTAATTAGCCTCCATTATACGAGGAGCCGTGGAGAAATGGCTATTTGGTTGGGTGGGGGCATTGCAGGAATAATTCCCCCTTTACTTTGTCTCCAGTTCATCAGAGAGATGAAACAACCTCTCTTAGCGTCTGGGGGGGGACGTAAAAATAAATCGCTCAATTAGCAAATGGCTGGAAGCAGTGCCGACCTCGTAGTGGCAGTGCCTTTAATACAGTGCCGACCTCGTAGTGGCAGTGCCTTTAATACAGTGAGCAGCATTGAGATGATTCTAACAGCCTGGGCAGTGTACCATAAAGACAGGCCACGCTCCCCACCGCAGATGTTCGGAGAGATGACTGACATCAGGCTAAAACATTAGCCTCCCCCCCGCCAGAATTGGTTGAGAAGCTTGCATCACGCTACACTGCACCCACCTACCCGTGGGAACAATTCCATTAAAGATCAGATCTGCAGACCTTCACGAGCTCATGGATCGAACCGTGGTGCGTCTGGTATCTGCCCACTAGCCCCCACCTCACCCCAAGGCAGAGGGCACCCCGCACCGACATCGTGCCTGAAGCAGGCCAGGCCCAGGTGCCTCAGCTTCCTGTACGACCCACTCCCCATGTGTCTGTGCCAAAGGAAAGTCACACCCGCACGTTCTCGTCATGCCAGGGTGTGCGCTGGGCACAGTGCCCACCATTGTGCAGGAGGATTACTCACGCTGGGCACGGGAGCCTAACAGTGGTACTGCCCAGTTACCTTGTACTCAATACGCCCAGCAGATGTGCCAGTCTGCCATCTGCAGTTGTACCGCGCCACCCATCCACAGCTTCACTGTACCTTGCATGTCCAGTACACTGTACCCGCCCCCCCCACTGTCCACTGTAATGTCAGTTATGCACTCCCATTTGGACTCCGACAATACAGTTCACATATGCTGACTTTATTCATTTGACACTTTGCACTACCTCATGTCACTTTACTGCCAAATGTACAGTATTTCTGGTTATTTATGATAATTGTCAATGTTTAATGTTGTTTCTGTTTTATACTGATGTTCCTGTTGGAGTTGTGCAACCAAGCATTTCACTGCACATTGTACTGACTATAACTGTGTATGTGGTAAATAAAACTTTGGCTTGATTTAAATGTCCACCACACCATACCCTCCCCATAATGTCCATCACAGTGCCTCCCATAATGTCCACCACACAGTCTCTCACCCCATGATGTCCACCACATCATCCTTCCCCCTAATGTCCACCACACCATCCCTACCCATAATGTCCACCACACAGTCTCTCACCCCATGATGTCCACCACATCATCCTTCCCCCTAATGTCCACCACACCA
>JAODKN010000002.1:12066031-12085964 GCA_026774425.1 Petrocephalus zakoni
CCCCCCCCCCCCCTCCCCCTGTGGGGGGTGGGGGGGGGGGGGGGTGGGGGGGGGGGGGGGCCGTTGCCGGCAGTAAACTTAGCTGACTTGGGGATGCTGGCAGTAAAATTTGCCAACTGGGTGCTGCCGTAAAAACTTCTGGTTAATTTTATTGCTGCTTAAGAGCGGAATGGAAGATTTCCTGGACATTGCGGATTCTTTAAAGACCTTTTTAATTGAATAGCATCAGGTGTGCCACAAATAGTCAATAGTTCTCTTTAGTCAGGCATTTTTCCAAGGACCACACTTATCAAATGTCTTTTAAAAATGTCCAACCTAGAAGTATCAGTAATAAGTAACTATAGGCTTTTATCAAACCTGAAAGATCATTGTAAAGGATGTTATTCAGCAACTTAGTTCTTTCATGTAGCAAAACAACTACTTTCTTGCTTTTCAGTCTGGATTTCGTCCACACCACAGCACGGAGACTGCCCTTGTTACGATTAAATGACATTCATCGGAGCAGTGATGAATCAAATATCTCAGTTTTGAAATTTTCTACAAGAATTTTCTACAACTGAACACAGAAAAAAATTATTGTTTAAATAAAATAAATTAAATAATTGCTTTCCTTCAATCCAAGACATTAAAACCTGCAAATCAAGCCAAAGATTTTGGTGTAGTTCTGGACTTGGACCTTTATTTCAAGACCCACATAAAAACAATTACAAAATCAGCCTACTAAAGAGAATGAAAGGATTTCTTTCTAAACAAGATACAGAAAAGTATATTCAAGCATATATTTTTAGCAGGCTAGACTATTGTAACAATGTCTTCACAGGTCTTGGCAAAAAATCAGTCGGATAGCTGGAGCTCATCCAAGATGCTGTCACCAGGACAGAATGCACTAACGTCAGGAAAACAGAGCACATCACACCGCTCTTTAAATCGCTGCACTGGCTTCCTATACATTGCAGGTTTGATTTTAAAATATTATTACTTACACAACAACTATTGGTCTTGGTCCTAAATACAGTTCTGGTTTAATTGTACATTATGAAGCATCCAGATCCCTGAGGTCATCTGGGAATTTACTATCCTATTTTAAATTATACTTATTTATGTTGACACCGCAGGGACTGCACCCAATTTCGTTGTATTCATTATAATGACAATAAAGAGATAAAGAGATATTCTGGAAGGTTTACTCAAGGGCAAGAAAACTGAAGCAGCATTCTGTCTCTGTGCTCCCCGTCTGTGGAACCAGCTTCCTGTGCAACCTGATGGCTGCTGAAACTGTCAGCTCATTGTAATCAGGGCTTAAAACATCACCGTATGCTGCAGCCTTTCAATGAATTAAGTTTGGTGATACACTGTCACTGCAATGTAACTTCAGTTACCAATTTTTGTTTGTCTGGCTTTTAGGCTTTTTTGTTCTTTAAATGTTATTTTAATGTATTTAATTTAAATGTATCCTTCTGCCTTTGTAAAGCACTTTGAATTGCCTTGCCTCTGCATTGTGCTATATAAATAAACTTGCCTTGCATACTGTGAACTATTAACAAAACATAAGCTTTGGCATGTGTACCGCATGAGTGTACCTTTATCTATGTACTTCTTGTGTGCAAGTGTCACATTGGAAGTGCCTTGTGGCACGTTTCATCTGTGTGCGTGCCTGGGCCCACATGCGGGCTGCAAGGGGCCTGGACTGTGCGGAGCTGGGGCCAGAGGCAATCCTAGGGACTCTGGGGGCCCCAGGGAAAAAGCTCCTTGGGGTCATCTAACCCCCCCCCCCCCGGCATGGTAAAACTCATTACCTTCATTTTACTCTGAAATTAATAATATCAACAAAGAGAATAAAATAAACACAAGACCTTTATTTTAACTTTAGTGAAAAACAGAATAGACATATAAAGCAGATTTGTCACTGCAATGCGCTAACTGACCCCCCCGAAGGGGCCCTCCCAGCTAAGGGCCCCAGGCCATTGCCTGTCTGTTTACTGCACCTCTGCCTGAGGCACGTGATGAACATGCCAGCGAACATCGGAGAAACCAGCCAGAATAAGAACAACAAAAACAACGTTTCTACCTTTTATTTGTGAGACCTTTGGCTAGGTCAGTTTTGCTTATTGGTACGCTGAAAAACCAAGGATAGGCAGAATGTGTGAAAAGCAAATATTGGACGATAAAAATAAAAAAACATAACTAAGATAACCACTGGCGTAAATATGCGAATCCCGAAAACACAGCCTATTATTTTGATTATAAGGGTGTCACACAGGCCTACATTAGCACATACAAATTACAGGGGGTTTAAATGAACCATTATAAGGGAATTTTAGGTTACCTTTTTTGTACTGCCAGAAAAGTATAAAAAAACATAAACTGAAAATCTATTAATTTTGTGGTTTTTAAATATATAAAGTTTAGTGCAAAATTTTTCAAATGTAGGATTTGCTAAATTACAACTACAATTCAACAAACTGCTCATCCTTCTTAAAGGAACACCATGACAAAAACTACATGCGATTGGTACCCAAGGCCAGGGTGATCTAAAGCGATTCGAGGGTGGTACACAGATCACAAACAAGCCTGCCCTGTAGCACCGAAGAACCACTGAAACTTCTGACTCGCCTTTACAGTCTTTGCTATTTATTTAGCCTAACTTTTGCGTACTATCAATAAGTTAAATATATTCAAGGATAAAAATACCGACATTGGTTATCTTGACCCTTGTTTTCCATCGCATTTATTTTGTATTACAAAGAACAGCTCGAGAATTTTCTCAGTCCGAAACGAAGCGGCTCATAGAACTAAAAAACTACAACTACAAAATATACACCCCCAAGAAACGCCAACAGTAATTTAACAACCAGAGGAACCAAATAATACAAAATGCTATCCAACATATTCTAAAATAATAAATCGTTCTAATAAAATAAAAAACAAGTGAGCAATATTATGAAAGAAAAATTAGGGAATAGTCATTTCGAAACGGTTTGTTCGGGTTCCTCCCCAATGAGACCGTTATACAGTTTACAACACGATCAAGTCCAATAAATTATGCCTCCGCATATAGCTTGGCAGAACCTCGGGCATGTGAACATTTGACATTTTCAAGATGTATTTACAGAGAGGAATATTATTTACGCCTACATGCTGCCATCTGTCGGGGATTCGGCGTCAGTACAGGTCTTAAAGCGGCACTAGTCAGACAGGTCAGTGTTACTCTTACGCTTGTTCTCTTTTAACTGATGTGTTTAAGATGAGTTATGGTACTGATGCATGATTGCTGTTGAATGCCTTATAATGCGTCGCGGACAAACTGAGTTTATTTTAAATTATTCTGATTTAATAAGCAACCGGCTTTGGTTAACGTATAACGCATATAAACAAACAATTCTAATACGTAAAGTCGTGGTAAAATCGTACTTTCTCTTATTTCGTCGTCACGGTTGCTTTCCTCTGTCATTAACCTGCGATGTAACTTAATGGCAACGCATCTCCGATTTTAGTGGCAAGCCATTATTAGAGATGTTTTCTTTTTTTCGACCCGTAACACGTGTTTGTGTGACCTGACAGCGAAATAGCGCTCCCCAGGTCCTGGCAGTCACATAAAACTTTTTCCCCCGATTTGAGAAGTTCACGACAGCCGTATTTAGCCCGAATGAATGCGAATGTGTGTCGGAAGTTAGAGACACCTATATATGCATGAGCATTGCAGTTGCCTTCTGTTTGGAGAATGTTCCTGTATGCTTTTTTGTTTGTTGCGCACAGCTGTTTAAGGATCTTGGGATTGCCTGTCTGAGTTTCAGGTTGCGGCGTTTGGGATCAGCAGCAGGCAGACGGAAAGCAGCAGAAGTTACTCACAAACCAGTAAGTCGAGCTGCGTTTCGTGGGACAGTGCTGTAAATGCAAGTTGTTTTCACGTTTGGTAACCCAGCATTTAACTGACCCAGAGTATGATCACCCTTGACGTTATTGCAAACAAGTCTTTATTATATTATAAATGCATGTTGCTGTTCAGATTCCCAGTTTACTTTGCTTGCTTACATTTAGCTCGTAAGTGTCAGACACCCAAATGCTGTATAAACTCTTTAACTAGACGCAAATCTGGAGATTGAGATGAAGGCAACTTGATCTGGTTGTTGCAGTCGTAACATATATTTTGAGTATTAGCAGAAGGAAGTATTTTATTGATGCCATTGGGAAATTCGGTGTAATGCCGTGCAGATCGTTGCCCCTCCAGTAGGTAATGCGATGCTTTTTTGTGCCCTGCGACGGCTAAGGAGTGGTGTCCGTGCGATCCGGGGTCAGAAGTTCTTTGGAGGGAGGAAGGGACCGCCATGAGGAGCCGGAGTAACTCCGGAGTCAAACTTGACAACTATGTTCGGATTGTGCAACAAACCATCCTCCGCTACCAAGTGAGCCCTGACGCATTTCAGCAGCGAAACTGTATCCTCGACAAATGCAGAAACTAAACAGTGATTGTATCTTCGTAGTCTGTATTGGACATTACCATGTCTTAGCCTGCCAGAAAATTAAGTACTGCAGAACAGTCTGCCATCGGATGCCTTTAGACGGGATCAAGTCACAATATGTGTACCAGCTGAGGGTCTCTTACCTTGCTTGGAATAGGCAGTGAAAGTCATACACATGCGAGTGTATTTAAATCACCAGCCAAGTGACATGTGCACTGACACATCTGTGGTCAGCTGTACCCACTAATAACACGCTTATGCCAATTCTGGCATGCTGTTAATGGCTGACACCAGTGGACAAATTCAAGAAATGAACAGAAAGCTGCATAAACCTAAAACATTAGGACTAAGCACGATGACAGTCTTGGTAGAGTGTGCCCCTTATTTTACAGGACCCAGTGACGGGGCTGCTGCCAGCCAGCAAGGAGCAACCAGATGCCTGGGTGCGGGACAACGTGTACAGCATTCTGGCTGTGTGGGCCCTGAGCCTGGCCTATCGCAAGAACGCTGACCGTGACGAGGACAAGGCTAAAGCCTACGAACTCGAGCAGGTGGGCCCCTAAAATACCCGCTATGGGAGAAAGTGGTTTCAAGATGAGAGTTTCTGTGCCACGGGGGGGTGCCGTTTAGCCAGTTTACTTACTGTGTGCTTGTTAGGTACTGGTGTTTGAGTATGTGTGAGAGGGAGTACTATATGAATAGTTTTGTGGGAGTGATTTGGCTGCTGGCGTCATCTAGATTTTTTTTCCTCTTTCTCTAGAGTGTTGTTAAACTCATGCGGGGTATCCTCCAGTGCATGGTGCGGCAGGTAGGTCCATCATCCTGGGGGGCACCACTGACCAGCTCTTATGACTCTTTATGCAGCTTTGAAGGCTTAAGGCAGTCACTTAGAGCCCTCTTCAGGTACAGATTAATTGGCTGGCATCTTCCAGTAATGCTGGACCCTGTAGCATGGTTAAAAAAAACATCCAGTCAAAATCTTGGTGTTAAGTCCAAATCCAATTCGTAGTGCACCCAGAACGCCCCAGAGCGGTATGTTTTAGCAGCAGGAACCGATACAGACTCTGCAGAAAGCTGGAGTGAATCCTGGGGTTCATACTGGTTGGCCAGAGTTTGTGCATGATTCATAATTTGACTGCTTTGAAAGGTATGTGAGGCAGTACTATCCCACTGCCAGTAAACACTTTGCTGGGCACACAGCCAATTGCTGAGCTGTGTCTAACAAGCAGAGTTGGTGAGTACTGTGACCAGCCAGTGCCTTCAGCCTCCTCTGATGTGCTCACTTGGTTGAAGATCCTTTTCCTCAAAGCATTTTCCTTCCTGTTTCCCAGCTGGACAAAGTGGAGCGATTTAAGTATAGTAAGAGCACCACGGACAGCCTCCATGCTAAGTACAATACTCAAACCTGTGCCACGGTAGTAGGGGACCAGGACTGGGGACACCTGCAGGTGGATGCCACATCCCTGTTCCTCCTCTTCCTGGCTCAGATGACTGCCTCAGGTACCAAAGAATCCCCCCTCGTCTCGTTCCCCCTCCCCACTGCTGACAGTGGGGTGATGGGTTAGTGCTGACTAGCTGGCTTGCTGTTGCAGGCTTGCACATCGTATACACTCAGGATGAAGTGGACGTGGTGCAGAACCTGATCTTCTACATTGAGACTGCATACAAAATTGCTGTAGGTACCACACACTGTCACCGTATGGTTTGTTTGTTTGTTCCTTATCCAAGGAAAATGCTGTAATATCATTCCTATTTTGCACCTCATCCAAGGGTAAGGAATTGACTGTCTGCTTGTCCAGAAGTTAGAACTGACATTTTCAAACTTAAGTCTCTCTCTCTCTCTCGCTCTCTTTCCCTCCCTCCCTCAGGATTATGGTATGTGGGAACGAGGAGACAAGACTAATCAGGGGATCCCTGAGATTAATGCCAGCTCTATTGGCATGGCTAAGGTGATGTGAAACCAGTAACGTCCATCTTGCTTTTTCTTCTGTGTTTTTTTTTTGTCATGAATGCCGCACACCCAGGCCTATTAAAGTGATTGCACCCAGAGCCCGGAAAACTCTATGATCAGAATAAATGTCACAATACAAGTGATGGGGAGTAAACTAGGCTCCTGTACATTCACAGGCTGCACTTGAAGCCTTGGATGAACTGAACCTGTTTGGTGCCAAGGGAGGCCCCGGATCGGTAGTCCATGCTTTTGCGGACGATATCCAGCACTGTCAGGTAATTGCAAAAGGCTCTCTGCATCTTCATGCAAGACCATGCAGACTCCTGTGGGTCCCAGTGCACTTGAGGCCACCTGCACAAATTGTAATAAGCATAATCTGATCACAGAGATGTAGCCAAAAGCCCTCATGTCTAGGTGTTACTTTGGTGAGATTAGGCTAATCCTATTCTTCGTGCTTTCCCTGCAGTCCATCTTGAACTCCATGCTCCCAAGAGCTTCTACCTCAAAGGAAGTGGATGCCGGCATCCTTTCCATCATTTCCTACCCAGCCTTTGCGGTGGAGGACATCAACATCGTGAACATCACTAAAGAAGAGATCATCTCCAAACTCCAGGTAGCGAGTTGTGCACCTGGCACGCAGCACTGCCATTGGTTCAGGTGGTTTGTTGTGCACTCAGTTACACTAGCTGTCCGGCTGCAGGGACGCTATGGATGCTGCCGCTTTCTGAGAGATGGTCACAAAACTCCTAAAGAGGTAAACGAATGGGGGTGGCCATATATGGCTACTTCTGCACATAATTCCTAGGCGATCAACCATGTGACCATATGGGACCAGGACTGAAATGGTTCTGCATTGTCTATTAGTGTCATAGTTATGATGAAGAAGCTTCAGTGTGGTAAGGTGTCTAAGTGACCACTTCCTTAAATATACCCTTCCCTTCAGGACCCAAATAGGCTCTATTATGAGTCCGCTGAACTCAAGCTTTTTGAGAACATTGAGTGTGAGTGGCCTCTTTTTTGGACCTATCTCATCCTTGATGGGATCTTCATCAACAGTCTAGAGCAGGTGAGTGGCTTGCTAGAGCTGTGATTCTTATGTGTATGTGTCCTTACATGACAAATGCGTAGAACCTTGTCTGCACGTTCAGGTTGAGGAATACAGGGAAGCCCTTGATGGGATCCTGATCAAGCAGAAGGATGGGATTCGTCTGCTGCCAGAGCTTTACAGTGTGCCCCCAGACCGCGTGAGTACTCAGATTTCGCCCTGCTTAGCTGAACGGCAAGGATGCGAAGTTCTGAACTTTGATTGTCTAGTCATAATTATACACGCAGACTGAGTGTATATTACAACGATGTAATTTTTAGACGCTGACTGAGTCGATTTAGCCGGCGTTCCACACGGGTCTGATCAGTGTTCCTCTGCCTGTGCTGTGCTGAACAGGTAGATGAGGAGTACGTCAACCCCCACTCAGTGGAGAGGATTCCCATGGGCAAGTGTCCCCTGAAGTGGGGACAGTCCCTCTATGTCTTGGGTAACCTTCTAGCTGAGGTGAGCAGGAAGATGAAGACCACCTGTGTTTCAAGTTGCATTCGAAGCATAGGTGGCAGTTTGTGAACCTCGGGGGTTCTAAGGTCTCTTTCTGGGTGTCAGGGCTTCTTGGCCCCAGGGGAGATAGACCCCCTCAACCGGCGATTCTCCACCATCCCCAAACCTGACGTTGTGGTGCAGGGTGAGTTCTCTGGATTTACCTTAATAAAAAGAACAAGATTAGACTGTTTGTTTATCTGTGCTTAATTAGTATTTTCCTTTCTTTATTGTGTAGTTGATTTAGCATGCAAAAGGCAATGATATTTTCGTAATTTTCATTAAAATTGTCATAACCCTTAACATGGTGAAGGGGATTTCGGTATTAGTATATACACTACAGATCGGACTTGTATGTAACCAAGGTGTGTTTCTTAGCTTATCTAAAGCAAACTCTGCATGTTCATGCTGTCCGTATTGTTACTGGTCTATCTGTTGATGTTATGAAACACTAACCTTTGGTAATGACTCATGGTGTATTTCTAGTGTCAATCTTGGCCGAGACTGAGGAGATCAAGCAGCTGCTGAAGAAGCATGGGTTTGATGTAGAAAGTGTAGCAGACATCCACCCAATCCGGGTGCAGCCCTCAAGAGTCTTGAGTCACATCTATGCCAGACTAGGTAAACACCTTGGAGCAGTACTGCATTGACATGGCTTGTCCAGGATTGAGGATTCCGTCTATATCGTGGGCTCTTTGACTTTATAGGCGCTCCCCAGGTTACGATATGTTTACCATAACGTAACCCCAGCATAAGCCGAAAATATCGCAAGGTGAAAATGCATTTTAGTACAGGACAATAAACCTAGCAAACATCATAGTAGCCTAGCCTACCTTAGACGTGCTTAGAACACTTCTTACATTAGCCTACAGTTGGACATAATCATTAACACAAAGCCTATTTTATAATAATGTGTTGTAATAGTAATGTATGATGATATTTCATGTCATTTATTGAATAAATGTATGATGGGAATGCCCACCGTAAAGCTGAAGTATCATTACTTGGACCGTCGTAACCCAGGGAGCGGCTGGATCTGTACTGATCTGATCAAAGCCCAGAGATGTGGATTATGCAGTCTAGTAAAATTTTAGAAAGACAATTTCAGTCTAATGCTGCTCTGATATAAGTATGATCCAATGGAAATGATGAATGAAAGAGTTTTGACAGATGCAAAGTTAGGTCTTATCATACCCAGCAATTGTATTGCTTTGCTCTGAATAACAGTCATGATTTACTAAGTATGTAAAATTAATTTTGTACATTTTTTGTAGGCCGAAACCCAAGACTAGGTCTAACCGGAAGACCGTATCGGCGTATAGGTGTACTGGGAACCTCAAAATTCTACTTGATTCGCAACACAATCTTCTCCTTCACTCCCCAGGTGAGAACAGCCTGCTCTCTAGCAGAACAGCTGGATCTTCCATTTACTGACTCATTCATAAAAGCTTTGCCAGGTTCAAGATGAACAGGGTGCTAGTATGGTAGTTTAAGTCGTGTTACATCCTGCATTTACTATGTAAAACACATTTAATGAAACATCTCTGGGAACCTTATTTTTAATCAGCTAAAAACGTCTCTCAGCCTTTCTTTGGTTGAGTTAGTGAGCCTTATGATTGAATCTCCAGTGACATCACTTCCGGTAACACTGAGGTCTCCAAAAGGTTGACGCTGACCCTTAAGAAAAGGAAAGCCATATTTGTGTTAACAAAGACTTTCCAACCATTTAATAACCAAAGGTTTCTCATTCTTTCTACCCAGTTTATCGATCACCAGCAGTTTTACCTTGCCCTGGACAACCATATGATTGTGGAGATGTTGCGCACGGAAATCTCCTACCTTTCCTCCCGCTGGAGAATGACTGGTCGTCCTACGGTCACCTTTCCAATCTCCCAGACCATGCTGAGTGAGTGCCTGTGCCATTTGAAGCATGCACCAAAAGAAACTAATGCATAATACATTTTTTGTTTTAAAAGTAGCTTTAGGCAGCTACTTTAAAAGTGTGCATTGTATTACAGGACCCTAGGAAAGCTATGAGGAAATGGAAATACAGTGGAAACTGCTTATAGTGATCAGCTGCTTATATGGATCAAAAAGCTTGGGACAGCCATTCCTGTACAAATACTGTTAAATTCGAATATAGTAATCAAGTAGTCCACTTAGTGTTAATTTTTTTACACATGACAACATATGGGGAGAAAAGTGTGTGAGTGATTTTTTTTACTTCGATAGCCCTACTTTGCCTTGCGGTAACTCGTCTGCTACATTGAGCTATGTATTATGTACAGACTATATTATAGTGTATTTGAATTATACACAGTTCAATGTTTTTTCTGTACAGTACTGTAATTTGTAAATTGTGTTTGAAATAGCTGTATTGTATTTTGAAAGAGTCAGTAAGTTTCGGTAAATAGTGACGCTGTTCGTTTTATTATCTTAAATGTATGTAATAAATATACAGACATCAGTTAGATGGTAATCTGCTTGAGACAAAAAATCTGTTATAACGATCATCTGCTTAAAGTGATTAATTTTACCCAGACAGACATGATTGCTAATGTGCTCTTAGGACCACTTTTGAATATCCACAAGCATGCCTGATGGCTTTGCCGCCTTGTTGCTTGTGGTATGTGACACACGATTCTGGCTGCCCTCTGTTACAGCGGAAGACTACACGGATGTGGACCCTGCAGTTTTGGCCACCCTGAAGAAGATGCAGGATGGCTACTATGGAGGTGCCAGGTAACGTCTAAGGAAGCTTATGGCATGGCCTAACCTTGGTCAACCTTGATCCAGAGAGGATTTCCATGTCAAAAATGTACAAATGATAAAACAGTAACTGGGCATGGTTGTCTTAAAATCATGATTGTGCTAGAGTAGATATGACCCGAGTTGGAACTAGAGGTGCATCCAATCCGATATTTGGGATTTGTATTGGCACCAATCCATACCTATTACACGAGTTGGGTATCAGCAATATGTGACCAATCCATGCCCAATACTTATTTAGTTTTCAGCAGTCTATTTCTTGTTATATCGATTTGCACGATGGCTCTTTCCTATTTTACATGTTTTTACATGTGACATGCAAGTCGCCATTCTATATTTTGGCACTTTGTGGGTTTGAGTACAGTGACTTCCGCCTGCTGTGACATGTGCATACCCTCTGCAGTAGGAGGAACATCAGATAAGAGGGTGATGATTTGAAAGTATTTTGCACTTGCAACAACAGTTAGTAGCACAGCTACTAGGTGGAAGTGACATTATGTTCTGTCTGTGGGCTTGCCATACAGGATCCAGACAGGGAAGTTGTCCGAGTTCTTGACCACTTCCTGCTGTGCTCACCTGAGCTTCATGGATAGTGGTAAGAGGCATGAGGGCTCCAGCATTGAAGAAGAGGATGACATCTCCTACTTTGCTGGTGGAGCTGTGCATGAGTTTCAGTTTGATGATGGTAAGGATGTTGTGGCCCATAATGCTAGTGTACTAGGACTCCAGTCTCCCTGCATTTACCAGGAGGTAGCTGGCTGTCTTACTCCCCAACATACCTGGTCCGTTATCATGATCTGTAAGTGTGTGTGCGAGCGTGCCTGTGTCTGTGTGTGTATTTTTTTACATGCTCTGTGAAGATGCCTGACTGTGAGAGAACTTGAATGCCCTTTTTAAAAGCGACTTGCCCCGAGTTATTTTGAAGTTGCTATGAGATGTCCTTTTTTCCCATATGAGCCTTACCTCCCATTCAGACTCAACCCATTTTAAACACTGACCCATGTCTGCAGACTATGGGGTCCCAACCCTACTGCATCTACCATCAATACATGAAGGCAAATAATTCCCTAATGTACAATTATCAAGAAGTTGGACTTCAGAACCACTTCAGTCCTTGACATGCTGGCATATAAGTCCTAAACTATGTGGTGTTGGATAATTTGTTTTTCTGATGGAAAGCCCCCAGTACTTTGAGGGATGAAAGTGGTAGAAATCCCCTTTGCACTCCAGAACGTCCCATAAAGGATTATGAGGGAACAGCGTTTACACCATAATATGCATTTGGTCGTGTAAAATGACCATGCAGAACGATCATCGGACCTGATGACTCCCACAAGGTGGCTGCCCATACCATATTTAACATTTGGCAGCAGACATTGTGGGTTGAAGGCATTCTTTGGCTTTCTCCAAACCAATCCATCTGGATGGAAGAAAAAGGAGGAAAGATGACTCATCAGACCATATAACGTTTTTCCCCTGTTACCCAAAGGAACCATTTTTGTATATGCCTTAGCCCAGAATGAGTCATTATATCTTGGCTTTAGTTTGAGAATTCTCCTATTAACAACGACTATTCCTCTTTTAGTCAAGCTTGTGAGTTTTGCATATGCAGTCATGATTTTTCGCCTCTTCTCATTGATGCATTTAAATGATTTTGGTTTGGTTGCACTTTTTGTGACTGCATTAGCAAGTCAAGCCCAGACTGTTTAGCTTCTGAGGCACTCTGTTAATTGCCTGCTGTTGCTTTGGTAACTCCTCGTACCGACGGTCGTCAAAACTCTTTGAGCCGTCGCATGCTGCTAACTGGCATTCAGCCTGGCGTGACTCATCCTGCTTTCCGTGCTCGTGATTTACTTTCTTCAGGGTTAGTCCCTTCTGTGGCGTTACGCTCTTTATGTCCACCCCTGGATGGCTTTTCGTCACTGGCAATGTCAGAGAATATAGTACTCAAACAATTTTTCCAATTTTACGTGGTTTAATGAAGTAAGACTGCTAGAGAACCCAAATAGGTGGTGAATTTTGGCTCTTCTGTATTTTTAGAGAACGATGACCTGGTACAATACTTAGACCAGTTGCTGGCAACCACTGCACCCAAGTCCAGCATGAAGAGCAGCATGGTCACGGGGGGCCTCAGCAGATTCCGTGTGGCTGCAACCAAGACCCGGGAGATGGTGTCACTGGTACAGAAGGCCAAGGAGCTCAACATTCAGAGTGGGTGGCCTGACGTTGCTGACAGCCATTGGTAGTGTCTGCTTTGGCCTTGTGAATAAAACTTCTCTTTCTCTATAGACGTGCACATGTATCTCCCAACCAAGCTGTTCCGGTCCCACCAGCCCTCCCTGAACCTGACGCATACTTCGGGACCTCAAGACACCATGGTGTGACACCCGATCTGTTTCCTGGCTACCTGCACACAGGGGAATGGTTTCCCTAAAACACTTATTTATTATAATTTTTTTTTTTATTTAAAAAAATAATGTATAATATATGTATGATATAATAAAAAAATGAAGTGCTGCTGCACCCCGTTTGTCCAGGAGTTACAGGCTGCTCAGTTAACTGAAGGTAGCCTGCCCAGGGATGCAGCAGGGGACATCGATTACCAGACCTTGGTCCAGCTCCTGAAGGGCACAGACAACCTCCAAGATCAGGCCGACATCCTCTACATTCTCTTCAAAGACAAGTGAGGCTCTGCTCTTCATATCTGTTGATTTTTCATGGCGAAATCTGCCTGCATTTGGCAGGCTTGCATTGGTATGGGTTAAAACTGAGGTGCTTCTACTCCATCTAATTCTACATCAGCTATAATTGGTTGGGTTCTTGTTCTAGGCATTATGGGATATGTCATTGACAGACTTTTACTAGGTTGAGTCAGTACTAGGGCACTGGGTGAACATGCAAACTCCACACACACTAGGCAGCGGTTTGTGACGACAGGGATACCCAGTGTGCCACTGTGCCGACCTGACAGGCTTTCACCATGTGCCATGTTAATATCGCCATGACATTTCATGCACATGCAATTGTTACATTGCAAAGATCGGGGGGGGTCTGCTGCATTCAAACCATCAATAAGTTGCAGTAAAACATTTTTACTCTGTTATAGGGAACCAAACTTTTCAACATTATCTAGTTAGTATATGTGTAAAAAAAAAAAAAAAATTTTTATTAATAATAAAAATTTTCAACTCGTAATTAGTTGCAAAATCTTCAAATATGGCTTGAGTATCATTCAGCCTTAGCAATACGTTCACAAAAAATAATTTATATTAATTGGTTATATGTATTTTACTTTGTAAAATGATGCGACTGACAAGGGTTTTCGTTCGTGGCAATTATTTTGACGTACAGGAATCGTTAAAAGTAAATTATACGAAATATGTTAAAGTGGTGACAGACGGGCTAAGCTATGGCACACATCTACCATCAAACCTGAATATCTTTTTAACATGCATTTGCATGGCTGTGCTGATACTGAAGTTCTCCTTTGCAATACTGATGACCGCGTTTCCATCCACTTTTAACGTGAAGTTTTTCCCACACATGATGCTTTCACTCCTTATATGGATCCTTATCCTCTATGTGCCATTTTTCCTCTGTCATATCGCTGAGTAATTGATTAGGAACATTTTAATTGGTGCTTATTAATAATCTAGTTTTTAATCGCATAATCGGGACGGCGCTAGTCAGGACTGGTTATCTTCTGCACTGGAATGTTCACCTGCAATAGTGCATCCTAGAGTTCTGTTGGCGTCTTGAAGATGGGAGCAATGGGAGATGGCGGGTGATGGTTTGAGGTACTTATTGAAGTTCTCGTTCATGTTCTAGGGGCATGGACTGGGACACTGGCCTACACGGCCAGGGCCCCACGGTAAGGGCCCTGCTGACTGACCTGTATCAGAAGGCAGGGGACCTCCGACAGTGGAGCCTGGTGAGGATGATCTGTGGGATGCTGCGGAAGAAGGTGGAGGAGTTGGACGAGGTACCCGTTCATGGTCTAATGACCGTTGTTAAATGAGTCTCTCAAGCAGACTCTAGTTAAACAAAATGCATCATCAGTTGCCACATGACTGATGTCAAGTGGGTTAAATGCAGGGGACACATTTTGTTGTTGTGCACTGTGTGCTGTGGTGTGTCAGCAATGACAATCACCATTTAGTGCAATTGGTCCAGTATGACTTAGAATTTCTTTCCCATTTTTGCTAAGAATTAATGTTAGGAACATGAGGATACTACAGCAGGATGCCTGAACTTGCTGCCCAGCTAGTGCTGAAATGTTAAGACTATAAAATTTATACTCAAAATGTTACTTACAATGTGACCGGTGGCGATGGGGATCATGCTTGTTAGCAGAAGGTTGGGACCCTGAGTCCATCACCTAGATCTTGCTCAGCAGACTGCTTTGGGTGGGTGGAGAGTGTGATCTGGTGCCTGTGAGCGGCTCATCGGTTGTGTCTGTGTCCAGGCCTGCTCAGACTTGCTGGCTCATCAGAAGCACCTGACTGTGGGGCTCCCCCCCGAACCTCGGGAGAAGACCATCTCCGCGTAAGTGGGGAAGCAGTGGGGCCTTCCTGCGGTGTAGTGCTAAAGCAGTGCTTCCCAGCCCAGTCCTCAGGGCCCCACAGACAGTCCACCCCTGGGAGGGAGCAAAAATATGGACTGTCTACGGGTCCCTGAGGACTGGATTGGGAAATACTGTGCTAAAAGGATTAAAATCACCCTGTGTAAACGTAGCGTGCGTTTCAAATCTGACTACTCTCAAAACAAGCGTGGACCAAAGTTCCTTGTAATTTTTGCATAGCTAAAGGCTTGATTTTGTTAGGCTTTAAACTTCTAAAAGGTACTTCACATTGGCTGTTTCACCAGGAGTCTGGAAGACTGTTAGAATTATTTTATTGTATTTTTAAAAATGTGTGTGTATTTTTGTATTGTATATAACTGTATTTTTTACGCGTTGCGTAGAAGCCTTTTTTGCACATGCGCACTCTCACTTTTTATCCTTTTGTCTTTATACTTGCATTCTGTGTTTTATTGCAGTTTATTGTTTTTATGTTACATTCTTTATTTTTAGTATTTTTAGGCTCCGTTAAATTCTGCATTGCGCTCCAGCTATGCCTTTGTACAACAATCTCCCCCAGGATAAATTTAAGTTTTATCCTATCTTATCTGGTTACTAATTGTAAGCTGGTGAATTTCTCAGAGGACCATCTGGCCACATTCTGCCTGTCAGTGGGGGGGGGGCTGACCATCTGGGGGTCCCTGTGGCCTGGGTTGAGAAACACTGCTGTATGTTATCTGCGCAGTCCCCTGCCACCTGACCAGCTGGCCGGGCTGATCGAAGAGGCCAGCGAGAACAACATCACGGTGGCCATCCTCACCCAGGTAGTGGCCCGACTCCCCACCTGCTCCCGGCCCGCCATTGAGGTTAGATGTCAGCAGTCATGTCTATGCCACAGGAGATTATGGTTTTTCTGGCCATGAACATCCGCACGCAGCCCAGCCTCTTCAGCGAGATGTTCCGCCTTCGCGTCGGCCTTATCATCCAGGTCATGGCAACGGAGCTTGCACAGTCGCTCAGCTGCTCAGGTCAGCACCCAGCCGCTCTCGAGGGGGGCAGGGGGGGCTGTCCGCTCCAGCTGCGCCATCACTGCATGCCTGACCCCTGAAATTATTATACATTGATGTCCTGAGTTGTAATCAATGATTATACTGCCCTATGAATGCGAAACACGGTAGTGGTACTGAGAAATGGGGCATCAGTGTTTGGACTGTGCACCCATATGTGGGCTGGGTCGCTAAATGGTGCTGTTATCTTCAACACTGGGCATAGTTGAACTGATATTTTGTCCCAAGACAAAATCGAGCCCAAGAGACCCTGTTTCAGTCAGGACTTGATAAAATGTCCAGTTACACTCTTTCGCCATCGCATACCAGTATTAGCTTTGCGTCTTCTTTTAGGTCAACCACATGGCCCCACATGTGCTGGTCTCCTTCTGTCAGTCTGATTTGACTGATAGTCTGTGTGCCTTTAGGGGAGGAAGCCACAGAAAGCCTGATGAGCCTGAGTCCCTCTGATCTGAAGAACCTCCTCCACCACATCCTCAGCGGGAAGGAGTTTGGGGTGCAGAAGAGCGGTCAGTCAAGCCTCTCTGGCCTTCTGGCTCATGGGGCAGACACTCCATGGGGGGGGTGTAGGACCCTGACCTCAATGCATGTCCTCCGGCCCGCAGTGCGCTCCGTGGGGGGAGGTGTAGGGCCCTGACCTCAGTGCATGTCCTCCGGCCCGCAGTGCGCTCCGTGGGGGGAGGTGTAGGGCCCTGACCACAGTGCATGTACTCCGGCCGGCAGTGCGCTCCGTGGGGGGAGGTCTAGGGCCCTGACCTCAGTGCATGTCCTCCGGCCCGCAGTGCGCTCCGTGGATACTGGTGCCAGCCCGGCCATCTCCATCCGGGAAGTGGGTAACGTTGGTGCCACCAAAAGTGAGCGGGTGGGGATCAGCAAGCTGAAGAGTGATATAAAGATGGTACGGGCAGCCGCCTTCACCTTCCACCCTAACCCCCCTCCACCTCCACCTGGTTTGGGGTGGGGGTTTGCACCAGGATCTATAGGTTTTTATTGTCTACTTTTAATAAGCTGCTATATCATTGGGAGATTAATCGGTAAAAACAGAATTAATAATGAAACCAGAGAAGTAAGAATAAGGAGCAGGACCACTAACCCTGTCACTGAATACCTCACATGTTACACCCTTTGAAAAATGCAGCAGGTAGCAGGCCAAACCCCTGACCTGAAGGTTGCTTGATCTAGGTCTGCGATACCACAGAAACGGGGTCTTTTTACCAAATTAGTGGATAAATGTCAGATGTGAAGTACATGGCAGTCCTTGTCTAAGATGCTTTCGGCATGAATGGGGTGTGGAGAATGCTGTAGGGAATGATGCGGGGTCACGGAGGACCCCACCGGAAGGCTTAGAGGCCTGGGTCATGGTCGCATCTGCACTCAGTGAAGCTCTCTGCCCCCTTCCAGATGGACGAACGCAGGGGGTCGCTGTCGGACCAGAATGAGGTGACGCGGTTTGGTGCTGTCTGGGCTGGTGGCTCGGTGTTAATCCTCCGAACCATTTGTAGTCTGTCAGACTAGTATTTCCACTTCCTGGATTATACTAGCTCTGGTGACCCACTGTGCATGTTGGTTTCCATACCGGCCAGCTGTCTAACGAATTTAACTTGTTGGTGGCACCATTGTATGTCTGCTTAAAGTAATAATAATAATAATCCCCCCTTTAGTTTAATAAAAATGACATTTAATGTCCTAAGAGCTTATTAAATTGTTGCGTTAATGGATTTGGGGCTGTAAACCTAATTAAGATCAGTTTATTATGTTCAGCACTTAATTTACCATAATTAAGTTGTCAAAATAGTCACATCTAAACAAATGAAATACCTTCTTTGCATCTACAATCCGTACCTCTTAGTGAATTCCAGTGTTATTGCTTGTCAAATCACTGTCAACCGTCACTCAACAGCTCCACCAATTAAAAGGGGGTCGGTGAATTGCTAGGTCGGGACGAGAGGAAGAAATTGTGGGAAACAAGACTTAGAAGGAACTGGTTATCTGTGCCTGCAATGTTTAGTGAATATCACATCTGCTAAACTACAGAGTGGCAGGAAGCTTGTTTTCACTCTCTCAGAAAAAGGATCCAATCAGAAGCCAAGACTCTGGGGCTCTGCAGCAAATGCCTAATGCTTTCTTGTGCTAATCCCTTAATCTGGGTGATGACTGGTTGGTGGTTCACCTGTTACTTTCCATCTTTACTCGAGTGACCACAGAGGCAACAATGAAGTTGATCTAATTCAAAAATAGATCTTTGTCTAATTTTACTAAACCATTTGCATGGTCTCCTAAAAGCAGAGCCTGACCTCATTTGGAGTGTTCTTTCTTGCAGACCTTGACTCCACATTCACTGGACATTGAGCACATTGAGTCTGGGGTATGTCCTGAAACCATCACTTGATAAAAGATGAAAATTTTTTTAAATGATTGAAAACCCCAAGGTTTCAAAGTAGGCTTTGAGCAACATATTGACATTCTGTCCAATCCTGTGTTTAAAAATATTGGAAGATCTGCTTCTTTTCCAGAGGTACAAACTCCCATCAGTGGAGTCGTTTGACACCTCCCCCACATCTGTGTTACCCCGGGACAACCGCCAGGGCCAGTGGCTGCGTCGGAGACGTCTGGATGGGGCACTCAATAGGGTGCCAGTCGGCTTCTACCAGAAGGTGTGGAAGATCCTGCAGAAGGTGGGCGGCTAGGTCTGGTACGGTGTCCTTGCAAAATGCATCTTCCAGAAAAGTTTCAAGCACTCTAAAGCAAAGCCAGTATCTCATGAATTTGAGGCATTGAGATATCACAAAATAATTGATTGTTGTAGCTGATGGGACCAAGCAGCAAACGAAAGTCAATAACAACGTTCCATGCTGTCAGCAGTAGCATAACAGGCTTGAAGGACTGGCCTTGCCTGATGCCCCTTTTCTTTGTAATCTCCTTGCCTTCCTGCAGTGCCACGGCCTGTCCATTGAGGGGTTTGTCCTGCCATCTTCAACCACACGTGAGGTGGGGGCTTCAGATTCATATTTCAGCACAAATTATACATACTTCAGGGACCGTCCATCAGCGTTAGTGTTTTTTTAACATTGACTTCTGAGCCCAAGATTCTAGTTCCCGTCTCCTCTTTCCCAGATGACCCCTGGTGAGATTAAGTTTGCCGTGCATGTGGAGACCGTGTTGAACCGTGTGCCACAACCTGAGTACCGACAGCTGCTGGTGGAGGCAATCCTGGTGCTCACCATGCTGGCAGAAATTGACATACCGAGTATTGGAAGTATCATCCATGTGGAGAAGATCGTACACATTGCCAACGACATGTTCTACAAAGATCAGGTCTGTCACTGGGCTTGATCTACATTCTTTCACCTATTTTTGGTTAAATGTAAACACTGGGTAAATTTTGAAACCGTTATTTTTTTTTTTACGGAAGTATTTAAGTGTAGGTACCTTGTTGAAGGTTATAAATGGTCTTGCCACTCCTGGGATTCAAAGCAGCAAGTTCAGGCCTTATGATTCAGATCTTGTTCCTCAATTAAGCTTTTTCTCATCAGACTTCTGTCC
>JAODKN010000002.1:12094408-12118556 GCA_026774425.1 Petrocephalus zakoni
CCCCCCCCCCCCCCCCCCCCCCCCCCCCCCCCCCCCCCCCCCCCCCCCCCCCCCCCCCCCCCCCCCCCCCCCGGCATGCAAGGGCCTCTATGAGACCCCAAAACGAAGAATGTCCTACAGCACAGACGTGCTTTGATGTGACAGACCTTAATAGTAGCGCAGAAGCCTGTCTTGCCCTCCACACCACATCTAATTCTTATTTTCCTTTCCTATTTCATTGTATGTGCCTGTGGAGATGCTAAATATTATGATCATCACTTTTACTACTCAGCAAGATAGACTAGAATTAATAGCATTACTGTACTGGTTTCGTATGAATAAAGTTTGAGTGTTCCCGCTGTTGCGGCTCAGAGGATGTTCTGGGCAGTTTCCTGCTGGATTTCTGGTCTTCACTGCATCCAAGCCAGTCTGTGCCTCCCAGTCTTAAGTCTAGAGCTCCTCCTAAACCTGTCTGCTTGTTGGTTAAAAAAGCTTCACTTGCTCCCCAACCAGTATCACGCACATACCATGAGTTTGCGGTTTTCCTGGCAGTCCTATGAGACATGGAGCACCACCAAAGGGTCCTGTTGTGGGTCCTTCAGTTCCAGTCACCCCAGCATCTGGGTTTCCTCTCCCCTTTTCGCAAAGTTGCTTTTGCTGGTTTCCACCCCCAATTCCCAATACAGCCTCAGAATAAAAAAAAAACAAACAAACACAGCGCTCATGTGCCCTTTGCTTCCCACCAACGAGCAACACCCTTTATTTGTGTTCCCAAGATCTAGTGATCCCATGTCTTTTTGGGTCAGAGTCATTCTCCTTCCGTCCCCTGCTGGATGCCACCCTGGGAAGTGGAATGGAGATGGATTATGGTGAATTGAGGAATTTTATTATTTTTTTTTTTATCCCTTGTCCTGCAGATGAATGTTTCAATGTACTTTGGTTTAATGAAACACAGGAAATGTTTCCCACTGTGGTCATTTCACAGTAACGCAAACTGCCTTTGTTGCCTGTTCTGGTTCAGTTCTTCACAGAGTATGGGCCGGATTACTCGCTGGAGATCAGTCCTAGCTGCCGACCGGACCGCAACGAGACTCAACAGCTTGACCGGGTCATCAGCACCATCAAAGGTAGCAAGCTTGCAGCCGATAGCTGCCATGCTGCAGTTTCTGAAGCTTTAAAGGCCATGACAAATCTTCACTGGAGCCTATAGCCATGACAGTTGGGTTGATGTTGATGTTGGCTTGTTGACATGTCAGAATTAGTGTTTTGGGTGGAGTTTTATGGGAGGTTGTCCAGGCCTGCTGGGAGCACGAAGACTGGATTTGGGACAAACCCTGTGAAGCTGGGGCTTGTGTCCAAGGCTTCAGGCAAAGGGCCAGGGGGCAAAAGCTGGGGCAGAATTACGTTTCTTGTTGCCTCTACGGGCATAATGCTGGTCCAGACCAGTGGGCACGTTGAGAGGTCGTTCCCCAAGCTCCTTTTCAGCCTCATGGTTGCCTGATGTTTACTTGTGGGTGGTAGGATACATGTCCCCCACCCAACCCCACATCACACACACACCATTCAGAAAATCCCCCCTGGACGCCTCTCTTCTTGTCCAGCAGCCAGGAGCTTTCGGTCTCCTGCTCGAGAAGCGATGTGTCCCATTCGGCTAGCTAGGCTGCTTCGCCTGCAGGGAAGCTGTGACCTCCAGGAAGCCATGACCGTATGGGGGAGGCTTAGTTTGGTGGGGGGGGTGTTGACCAGAATAGAATGGAAAGCTTTGAGAGTAATACAAGGCACTGAGGAACATATGCTGGCAGCCAATGTCACATCTGCTCCACACACAGTTCAGAGAGTCATTGTTTGGACATGAGATTCATTCATAGGTTTCTGTGTTCTGGATGTTGCTCCGCCCATCTTGTTGCTTGCGGCCTGAGGCGACAACGATCTGTCATTAACCCACTTCACATCTGACCAGTGTACCCTCATGTCACGGAGGTGACTAGGACTCCTCTACTGGCAAGCTGGGGGGTAGCTGACTGCATGATGGACTTGGGGGCCCACATCCGAGGGCAAGATGCACGAAGATCTCTGACAGAGGACTTGTGATCAGGTCTCGCTTGCGGGGTAATGAATGCAGCAAGTGCCGCATTCTTCAGCCATGTGTTCGTTTGGGGCTCAAAGGAGCTGAAGTAGTTTGTTGAAGAAGTCATAAGAGTTACACAAATGGAGGCAAGGCCACATGCCAGGACGGGATGGTAGTGGCCTCCTGACCGTTTCACACCCGTCTTGCTGCTAGATATCTTTGAATAAGTCATTGGCTGCTGTAAACCCATATTTTATTTCTTTCCCTGGAATTTGGAGTTTAATCCCGAATATCTGTCTGCTCCATCAGGACTCAAATTAAGGAGCCTTTTAAGTAGAAGCCGCAGGGAAAGTAACTGCATTTGGGTTAATTTAGTGTTTGTTTGCATGCGGCATGTTTGTGAATGACTGTGTAATGGGCCGGTGATCTGATCAGAGTGTGATTTGCTATGCACTCCAGGGTGCCCAGATCGGAAAAGGAATTATGCTGAAATTATTTGGATTAAATGGATTAGATTCTGGGTGTGACTGACTGTGAGGCTCACGGTAGGCTGTACTCTGTGGTCGGGCTGCTCAGTTAATGCCAAAATAATAATCACAATTATTTTGGTCAATATTAAGATCATGATTGTTTAACACAATTACTCAACGACTTTGAAATATTTGTCTTTGTAAAACTGGATTTTCTTGAACTCAACTGAGAAACAAAAAGGGGCTGGAATGGTGTGCACTGGATTTATAACACAAAACAAAATGGGAGCATTATTACAAAAGTAAATCGAACACAATCGTTTCACCTCAGTTTTGTTATGATAATGGTTGAGAGCCAAAATTGCAATTGAAATTAAAATTCTATCAAAGCCAAAATTACAATTGAAATTAAAATTCTACTAAAGCCAGAATTGCAATTGAAATTAAAAATCTATTAATTGCCCACTTCATGGACATGCTCATTCAAGCCCCCATGTGCCCCGGGAACTGGTAACACAGTAGTTGTCTCCGCCCATCGGTCTGCTTTTCTGTAACGGCCCTCTGTGCCTGGTGGAACGTTTACGGGAATGCCGGCTTGCAGACTGGGAAAGGAAACAAGAGAAGGGTTGTTAGAAACCCACATGTGGTGGCTTTCTGCTAGTGATCTTCAGCCATGCCTAGTTTCCTCTGATGCAGGGTGCTGATAATGTAGGCTGTCTACTGAACGCAAATCCCAGCAACCGTGATGGAAACTACCATATCTCTCTCTCAATGAAAGGGCCCAGATAATAGCTTTTTCACCTTCATAAGAACTGCAAAAACCTCCATATTTGGAAGGTTCACTGCAGAAGGGCACTTCCTTTCTCGCAAGCTCCATGCGGTTTCCGTAAAATGGCCACATTTCACATAGTTGTAAAAGCCTTTGATCAGCTGTACTATTTGGCTGTGGTAGCATTTAGAGAAACGTATTATATCCACCGCAGGGACAGGTGAAATTAGCACACATAGTTGTCATGTGTCATTGTTTTCTGCTGATGATTGAGTCGTCATTGTCTGAGGTCTCTTTGAATTGGCTTTTGCTCCCACTCTCCGGGGCATTCCGACAGGCGGAATAGCCAGTTTTTCCAGTGGTAAGCGAGAATGCCAGGGACGTACCCAAAGTATGGGGTTGTCCTTCTGTGGGCTAGATATCCTAGCTACAGGGAAACGGATGCAATCTACCTACAGGCCAGAGGGTGCCAGTGCCGCTCGCTTTGCATAAGTCATATTTTAATGTATTTACATAAGTGTTCCCCTCCTGGTGGAATAATGTGACGGCTTCTTTTGCATTTTTACAAAACAATGACCCTGTCACTGTCGCAAGCACAAACATTGGAAAAGACGCACCCTGATTGGATGACACACAGCTGTGTCATGTCCAGTTCCATTCCCATCATCCCCTGCCTCCCTGGTTTGTCTCCATGGGGGCTGCTGGCCAGGTGTGCCTGCCATGACTGTCACATCTTTTTAAAATGCCCTACTTTTGTGAGTCGCTCAGGTGATAGCTATAGGCAGAGCCCAGCAGGCCTGTGGAAATTAGACGTTATATCATTGTTGTCTGTATGGATGCCAGGAGTTGTGACTTTTTCTAGTGTGTCTGGGTTCTTGCACATGTGTGTTTGTAATATTAAATTTAACGCCCCCCCCTTCCCCCTGATGTCCCTGCTCTTGTTGTTTACAGGGAATCTGAAGAATGTAGTGTAGCACCACGCTTCAGCTCACATTTCCAGAGTCAGAGGGGCCTAATGAAGACAGTATGTTGACCCGGTTGCCTGAGGGGAGCTTTTAAAAACATTGCTTCAATGTTTCCAGGAAACTTTCTAACGAGAGTCTGTTTGCTAATGCTGCTCGTTCGAGTCTGTTTTATTTAATGTCTTTTAATGGGTTGGAAAGAGGTTATTTTTAACCAAATATCCATTTGAAATCAAATTTTAGACATGCTCGTAGGTTATGGAAATGCTGTGTGCGCAACACAACAACGTACGTGGCATGAATTTCCGCTCTTTGTTCTTGGATATCCACGCTGTAACCCCAGTTAGTCTTCACACGGATTCTACCTGTTATAGGCAGACGTACGCGCAGAACTGTTAGAACATGTAACATGGATCTAAGTCGATAGGTTAGAGGTGAAGCTATCACCAGTCCATTGCCTTGCACCTTGGCTCCACCAAAAAATATCTTCCAATCTGCGCCCTTATTGGCGACCCCCATGTTGAGGATTTGCACATGGCCCTGAACGCTGGCTCACGGAGGATGTTGTCAGTCCAGCATGGGGTCAGTGGCAGGGTGCGAGTCCAGGACCACACCAACTGTGGGATTGTTAGCACTGTACACACACATTCTCAGCAAAGCTAACTGTCAGTACAAATTCATGCAGAACCTGACTTTAAATGCCAGTGTTAAATGGTTTAGGTTTCAAAATAACCCCAGACGGTTTAGACTTCGAAGCATTTTGTATTTTTTTAACTTTGTTATTCACTGTAAATATTCCTCAATAAAAGAGTGAGCAAACTTGATTCTGTGGTTTACTGTGTCATTCTGGTGTCTAGTAGCTGCACTCTACAATGTACTTGTTGATGGAATGACTGTATAACCCTGTATACAGTTTGAACACTGATACCGACAGATACCGAGTCCTTTGATGGATGGATGGATGGATGGATGGATGGATAGACAGACAAATTGATGATGGATGGATGGATTATACTTTATTCCAGAGGAAATTTAGGAAAGGTTGATGGAATGGGGACCTAAACACAGCACGACTCCTCTCCGTTAGTGGCTGCATGTGACTTGAAATCTGTGAGGTGGAGTCCGTTTATTCAGACAAATACCTCCTACAGCAGTCAATGGGACATATCTGTAAGTGGTGCTGGAATTGTCATTTAGAACACAGTTTTGGGGTCTAACAGTAGTTATTACGCTGGTGGAGCTGTTTTAAGATTAAAGGAATGTGGTAACTCTTTACTTGAGGGGGCGCAAATACTGTAATAGTACCCTCTTTCTTAATGTATTAACCAGAACCTGTTAGTTACGCACTGATCCCGTGTTCCTTCATCGTTAATCAGTCATAATGGGTCACGTATTCCATGCAGTTACTATATTTGTTCTTGAGTAGTAGCCGAGTTACCCACTCAAGAAAAGTGTTACCAGTAATTTTATAAAATGCGCCCATATTCTGAAAGAACACCTGTATTACCCGTATTTAGCAATGTTTCTGAATCATATAATTGAGTTCCAATAATTGCACAAACATGTAACAGTTTTATTACTTGGTAAAGAGTCTGTTGGGTTTTCAAACTACTTCAATGCTTTTAACGTTGCTAATTTTAGGTTTATGATGGAATCCGAATAATGTAGTTTACCATAAGATTTCCAGCGTGGGTCTGAAGGTGCGCCGCGCCAGCTGCGGGAGAGTCTGCGAGCCTAACCGAAGCCTGGTATCGAGCCGGTTGTGATGGATGACAGGGACACGCAGAAGGCATGGTGACTTTCCGCTGCCAACCGACCGTTTGCGCCATTTGCATACATTTCCCCAGCGGACGCGGAGTCTGTGCCCTTCGCCGCGCCTCAAAGGCCGGGTCGCGCTAATTGAAACGTGCGCTCCCCCGGACAGATGCGCCACTTTGTCCGTTTAACAGAAGCGATGGCGGGGCGCGACGCCCCTTCCGCCTCGCCTTAACGCCCGCTGTCACTTGTAACGCGGCCGGCGGGAGTCGCCCGTAACATGAATATTAAAAATGTAAACGGGTTGCATGTAAATGGTTTGGAACTGACATGCAAATAGAATTTTAGAAAGTGGGATGACGGCCAAGTTTTGTTTATGCTCGGCTTTTTTATTTATTAGTTAAAATGTAGTTTCGTGTATCTTAATATTAAAAAATGTGGAGCAAATTAGCCTCACGCGGGAAGAATGTGAAGAAACTGCGCTTTGAATCAGTCATGAATGCGTTCCAAATATATAAAACATATATTAAATGATGGTGTGTGTCCCTCTCCTATAAATCACCTATTTATATTATTTAATTGTGCCATACCGTGTTCTTAAACATTTTTAAAATAAATAAGGGGATATTACGTGTATTATTTATCAAGTATCATATCTAAATATGAATAAAATAAATGAAGTCCCTAAGTGCGCGTTATATACATGAAGGAATACATACGTAAATGGCGGTACATGCGTCGGTCCGGTCCCAAGTCCGGCCCGGGTGGCCGCTCATACCCTAACCCTCTGCGCTCGCTCCCGAGGCTGGGATGCGCGCTTATAACAGCCAACTTCTTCTGAAGCGCTCATTAATAATCGCGATACCTCGGATGCAGGCGCAATGTCCCGAGCGGCCGGTGCGCAAAATACGTAACGTAAAGCGAGGACATCCATGTACATAGTACATTCAACAAAGCATCAAGTTTATATATACTAATTTATCTTATTGTCTTATCTGACATTGATGGTTCAAGGTGGATTAAACTTGCCGCAGTGCCGCTCTGAAACTGCGTTTACAGGTAGGTTACTTAATATGTCTGATGATATTCAAACAATTTTGTATTTTTTTGCGTTTTTCGCGAAGACATGTACTGGAATAACACGATGACAGAAAATAAATTAGAAAAATAATGATTGGCAAACGCAGTGGCTGTTTTGATTCGCTTTTTGTCAATATACTATTTCTGCCTCATAGCCCAATAAAGTTATGTAGAATTTCGGAAGTGTATTTGCCACTATTGATTGCATTTGTCATTATTTGTACGTTACTTTTTTGTGTAGATATTTTCTCCCAAAAAACAACTTTCATTGATTAGGAACTCCTTTAAGTAAGTTGAAAAGACATTTCACTAGATTTGCGATGCGGGCCAAAATCAAATAGTTTAGATTAATCCTATGTTTGACAGTTTTAAGCAGGAGTGTAGCAAATAAGTAACCGAAATTCCTTACTCATAATATTACCACGCTTTGTACAGGGATATTAAAGATAGATCGTTTAAAATGGTCACTACACCTTGTTGTCAGTACAGTTAAGTTGCCAGCTACCAATATAATAGCTATGAATAGAGGTATTTTGCCCGTCTCCTCACCCGCAGCGAATAACCGAGACAAACAGTGATTGTCACTGGCCCTGCAGACCCCGAAACATACTGTAGGAAAATCTTCAGGTGAAAGTCAGTGCCACCTAGTGTCCAAAGCGGGGCATGGCAAGGTGAGGCGCGTCATCCGAGCTCCGCAGAATGTTCCCATGTGCACAACAGTCCTCCGCAATCACGCTGACCTGGCCATAAACCTTGGAGCCAGGGAAGGGGGTGGGGAAGCAGCCCTAATCAATTAGACGATCTCCTCAAGGCCTGTTTGTGAAGTCAGAAACTGGGCATAGGAAATATCACCGTTGTGGAGAATTTGGCTTCTGTCATGTCCTCACAATAATTGGTATAAAGAGCAGGCAGATATGCGATGTCCAGCCTTTGTCAGGTGATTTCTGAGACAGCTGATCCTGGGACTAGGAGTTCTCTACACTAATTTGGTACTCTCTGACTGGTGTAATGACTGTTACTAGCTAATTTGCCATGGGGTCAATGACTCATTTTCAGCGCAGTGTCGGATGATGCCGAGTTAACCGGGCTACTTGAAAAACCCTTTAAAGAAACAGTTGTTATCCTTTGATAACTTCAGCAGCATGTATAATGGTTTAATTGTGCTCATTTTGAGAAGAGAGAGAAATGTCAAATGTTGGTGTTCAATATTGAATTTTCAGGTATTTCCAGTGTTCTTAATGGCCTTTAACTTCTAGTATTGCATCCGTGGTGCTTCTTTCTCATTTTTCAGTAGACCTTCCCAGGTGATGAGCTCACTCTTCTTCCCCAGCCACGCTATGAAGGATCGTGAGTCAGTGGCTCTCCTGCACTACACAGGCACGGGCTCAGCAAAGGTGACTGGTCCATTCTCCCCAGCAAGCCTCCAAGCCTCGTTCCCCACGATGGGCAAGCCCCAGCCATTTAGCCTACCTCCTGGCCCCCAGCTGCTAGCTAGCAGGCAGCTTCAAAAGCTGAACAGTCACTACCAGAGCCTGGCAGGTGCCACTACCCCAACTGCTGGACCGCCCAGAAGCTATGGACCTGCAGCCACCGGGGGCCCTGGACACATGGTACCGCCACCTCTTGGGACCTCCCCAGGACCTGGACTCATTGACTCTGACCCAGTTGATGAAGAGGTTTTGATGTCTCTGGTGGTGGAGTTGGGTTTAGACCGGGCCAATGAGCTTCCAGAGCTGTGGCTGGGCCAGAATGAGGTGGAGATCATCTCAGATGTTTCTGCCTTGTGATGTGAGTGTGGTCCCCTACCTGAGATTGAGAGGGAACCAGAGTGGCTTAGCCTGACTGTGAGTGCCTGAGAATGGGGGTCAAGCTCCCTGCTGACATGACAGTGACAATGCAGAGGCCTGCGGTCAGCTCAGGACAGGGTTCCTGCAGCAGGCAGTATGCTTCTGCTTCTAATGGTCTTGTCTTTGTATAAGGAAGGGAGTGAAGGCAAGTGAGAAGATGCTCGGAAGCCTGGAAACCACTCCTGCCTTTGTACCTAAAAGGACTGTGCCTTGTAGATCCACAGCTGAAGTTTGCCAATTTCACCCTAACAAGCCCGGCTCATTGTTGACATTTTGGATCCAGCATTGACATGAGGGTGAAACCAAGGAGGATGAGCTGGACGGTTCTGCTAATGTTGACAGTTTGCTCGCTCTGAACAGTGGATTTTTTTCGTTAGTCACCTGACCTATTTATGGCCTACACACAATCATGTATAATGACAACAAAAATCCAAAGATCGGCACTTGGTTGTATATGATGATTTTCACTGTTTTTGGACTTCCCACATGCACAGGGCGGGGGGGGGCTGGGGGGTCCCATGGGCCTGAAACCTAAGGTAGGGGATTAACAACAAAAAGAACAGCAACTTGTAATTGATAGCAGGGACGTACTTCCTGGGAGCTGGTGACTGGAGTTTTGTGACTGGGGCTTTGACTGGGCCCTGGTCATTGGAGTTCATTGGTTGGGGGCTGGCAGTTGAGTTGGGTCTTTGTGACCGCGACACACAAGGTGAGGCTTTGTGAATGGGAGCTACTGACCAGTGAAAAGTGACTAATATCTGGCTGCTATAGAAACAATTCATGGGGAGAGTTTGGTAGAGTGGTGGGGGTTACAGAATGACATCTCTATAACTGGATCTATGAATCTCTGTACCAATGACACAGGGAGTGGAGTTGTTTGTGGTCAGCCATGTTTTAAAAAACAAAAAGCAAATAGTGAATACTATCAAATATTTCCATAATAATTGTTCTGCAGTTTAGGAGTATGGCATGTTTCCAGTTGCTGGACTTCTGGACGGTCATTCCTGTCTATCATGCGTGTGTATTTGCACAAGTTAGCTTTATATTTGTGGGTTCTGCTACCAAGACCTTCCACAGGGAACAAAAGCGATTTGCCAGTGAAAATACGCCGGTTGTGTTCGCCACGAAGTATAGTATCAGCAATTAGCATGTGAAAAGACCGGCTTAACGGACCTCCACTCTTTTACTGTCCTAGTTTATGGGGTTGTATCATGCATTTTGTTTAATAGTCTGTCTCTCTATTCCTAATGAGTCTCCCAGCCGAGACCACCTGAGTGAACAATAATTTGAAATCACTGTTAATGAAGCAGATAAAACCATGCGAATTTAATGTGGTCGCCATGCTTCGTAGTTCGTGTGTCATCGTGTGTTTATTGTTCTTCTAGGGTGGTCACGAGCTTCATCGTTTTTCGGCTTCGTTTCTCATCATACTCACTTTACTTACTTGTGAAAATCATTATCACTTTAAATTTGTTTAGCACTTCCCCTATGTTGTATTTTTAATAAACAATGTAAACTCGCTTAACTGTGTTAAGGTATCTGTGTTTTTCTGTATGATTTAGAAATAAATTGTCCAAAACTGTATTTCCTGTTAAACGATGGTTTCTTTTTTGGTATAATCCTGCCATCTAGTGGCAAGTGAAACTAAAAAATGACGACTGAAACGGTGGATGGGAAGGTAATGTCATTTAACCATATCTGCAGAACAAACTAAAAACGGTCCCGCGAGTTCTTTGCTGTGCTACCCTGCTCATGTTACAGGGAGGCCTGGCTTGTGTGCGAGGGTCTGACATTTGGCAAAGGAACAGACGCTTCCTGGTGGAGATGTATCTCCCAGTGAGCAAACAGCCGCTCTATCCTCCGCTGGCATTTCCTGCCAGACAACAGTGACTCCAAAGCCGGCCCAAAGCATAAGCGAACGAAGCGGCCGCTTGGGGCCCGCACGCCACCAGGGGGCCCCCAAGAGCGTCAAGATACCTTGATTTAGGTGGTCTGCGTAGGGCCCCATTCAGGCTCGGGTCGGGCCTGAGTGACCCAGTTAAAAACACAAAAATTGCGCTATAACGTTCGTATAAAATGTGTCATTTTGTCAGTCGCACTCACAGGTGCAAAGAACGAGGGCTGTGATTCGGTCCTTAATGACTTACCTGTCAGCCAATTTGTTACACTCATGGGGCCCATTGGACGGCAGCATTAACAGACCCCAGACCATGTGTGTAAGTGTGCCTTTTAATGTTTAATCACAAGATAAGATGCAAATCCAACTGCCTACAAAATCATAAAGATCAGTTGTGGAGAAGTAGATTACAACTATTTCTAGTGGTAAAATACCTGAGTTTATACTTAATAAAGTTGATTAAACAAGTCAAAACGCCCAAGTATTTAAACAGGTAAGGTGTTGCTCTAACACATCGCAGTTCCCTTGGATAAAACCTAAAAATAAGCAACTGCACAGTGCAACTTATTATAAGCACTGACGGTATAAATCACGGGCCTTCCTCTCGTTGTCCGCAGTTACATCTACGTGGCTTTAATTTTTCTACATTATACAACGGTACAGACACGAGGGAGTTCATGCCATTTCTACAATAGAGTAACAGTGTCAGTAAAGCCTACGCTACTATACACCCACCTCTCACCACAACATCATTTACAATTTCTGTAATATAATTATCGTAGCCATACTGCGCAACAACAACTAAGCCGCCGGTGCGTAGGACACATCTGGGCTATAATGCCTAGAAGCATTATGATACAATATACTGCTCTACCTCTTTAGGTATTCCTGGCTATTCCGCTCGTTGCGCATTCGGTCCTCCCCGCTAGGAGGCAGGCATCAGTAAAATTGTAAGTCGGAAGAGAAATGTCCCTCGCAGGCACCCTTCCCCTCCGTCGTTATCATCCGGGGCTTGAAAGTGGGTGGTCTTTTCCCCGTAGACTCCGCCATGGTGAGCAGATTAGCTAAATGTTTCCTAAAAATCACCCTGAAACATCCTCCTTTAAAAACATAGTATCAAAGTTCTGCACGTAAACATACAATGTTTAGCATCTCCTGGAGTAGTCGATCCCGATATTGTTTCGAGAAAATTTAAATCCACCCCAGGCAACTGTGTTGAAAGTCTCTTGCTATCACGATTGACTTGTCGTTACACGTTTCCGAAAAGGAGCATTTGTAGTTTTTTTTTATTAGAAATGTTTTGTCTCTGCACATGGTGCTCGTGCCTAGTTCACACATGGCGAGTTATTAAATCGGTCTGTAAATAAGTCATACTGGTAGGGCCTCAGGCGAAGCCGGATTTTATTACTCTAGGTAGCATCGTTTCAGTTTGTCTCTCACTATCCCTTATGCTGAGACTACCTGTGTTTTCCAGGTGTGCTTTTGGTTACAGCTTTTGGTGTGCTTTTTGGTTAAAGTCTCTGTCGGATGTTTATGCTCAGTCTGAGCCAGTCTGTAGTCCATTCATTTGCGAGCATCCTGGCACCGGCCGTGGGCGGCCAGTGATGAGCAGGGCGGCGGGGGTCCTGCTGGTGGGACGCCTGTTAAACCTTCACCTGCTCCATAGGCTCGAGGACCCAAGAAGCACCTGAAGCGCGTGGCAGCGCCCAAGCACTGGATGCTGGACAAGCTTACTGGAGTGTTTGTGAGTACCGGTCCCCTTCGGACTCGGGGATGTCTAGGCGGGGATCCAAGCAGGCTGCTGCAGTCCTTGGCCGTCAGACTTCAGTGTGCCTCCTGTAAAAGACAGCCTTGATTGGTATTGTCTGTCAGGTCTGGTTGTATCACCTAAGCCTAATCCCCGCATCCCAGGCTCCTCGACCTTCAACCGGTCCCCACAAGCTGAGGGAGTGCCTGCCCCTCATCATCTTCCTGAGGAACCGACTGAAGTATGCCCTGACTGGAGATGAGGTCAAGAAGATCTGCATGCAGAGGTTCATCAAGATCGACGGCAAGGTCCGCACCGACATCACGTACCCCGCTGGGTTCATGGGTGAGTGCTGTATTCAAGCGCTGTGTGTGCTTTGTTTGTTTGTGGGAGGAAGAAAAAGTATGTTGTGATACACATATATAATTCGGGCAGTGCTATGAGTTGGGATGCTTGACCTAGCAGCTTTATCCTGGACTAGAAGCCCAACAGACTTGGTGTTGAGAAATGGTTTTCTTTGGCTGGTTGAATGTTCTGTATTCTTCATGAAAACATTGCATTAGTGTTGGATAGATTTAGTATGCTGTCCTGACTGGTGTTTATTGTGGAAAGATGTGGGCAGTCAAATGAGCTAGTAACGCGTTTACGAACAGCAGTGTTGAGTGAGCAGCTCCCTGTGTTCTTGCAGGCCTGGGTAATGTAAGGACACGTGAGCAAATGAAGGTGGGCTGAGTGAGCGCTGTGATGGATCTGATCCAGGCACCCTGCTTGTGGGTGGATGAGAAGTTACAGGCTGAAGCCTGGTTGTATTAACCTGCCAGTGAACTGTGCCAATCTGGCTGGGGGGGCTGAAGCTTCCATCGTAACATGTAGTGTGTTTCCCCTTTTGCAGCCCCTGAAAGTTGTTGAGTGGTTAGTGATTGTGCTGGCAGGATGCTGAAGAAGTTGAACTTAAATCATTAATGCATTTTCTTCTCTTCTGCAGTAAAATTTATTTCTCCTAGTTCCTTGAAATGTTAAATACAGTTCAAACTGCATATATAACACATACCTGTTAATTGGTCCTTTTTATTAATCTCAGGCAAGTCTCAGTTTGATATGTCATGAAAATATTCATATGTATATAGCTAATGTTTTTGTCCCAAGAGATGTACACATTTGGAAAGCTTGGGGTTTGAGTCCGTCAGATATGAGGTCATCAGAATGTTGCCCCCCCTTACTGTGCTGGTCTAGTGACCTTTGCAAACATTTTGTACTGTTCTTGTTATTGGTGGGTGACTTGCTTTTGAGAAGATCCTTGACCTCCACCTGGGGGATTAAGCTGACAGATGTTTCATGCCATCCTTTGGGCTGGTTCTTGTGCTTCGCCCAAAGGAAGCAAAGCACGAGCAGGCTGTAAGGTTAGACGACGCCGGGTCATTCCGTGTCAAATCATCACACTTTCAGACCTCATCGTTACTAGGGATGGGTATCGTTAAGATTTTAACGGTACTACTACTCTTTCCGGTGCTGCTTATCGGTCCAGTACTTTAACGGTATTGTTATCGGTACGTTTTTGAAGAATAAATCAAATTAACAACATAATTAACAGATGTATTTAACAAGTCACTATTATTCAACAAATTTGCATTATTTTTAAACAAATTTACATTAAATATGAAATGCAACATAAAATTTCACAAAAAATACAGCAATGTTTTAAACATTTCCGATAATGGAAATGTAAAACAAACATAAATGATTTTAATGCAAAGCCTTTAATGCCTTTACACGCAAAACACCTGTTGCACTTTTGGTAACGAGCACTATCCGCATTGATTCTAGTGAAGGGCAACCACACTTTTGATCTCTTACCTCTCCGCCATCATCACTAGTTGCAGCTCGGCCATCCCCGCCCGATCTGCGTGCGCATGCGCATATTTTACGGTACTGCAGATCTGTATAGCAATGCGTTGAGATCTCTGCCCTATTTGTGAACGCAGGAACAAACTTTTCATGCAATACCGTCGACACAATAAGCTGACAAATACTCCTCTCGCATGGAGTTATAATATTACTAAAATCATTATAATAAGATAACGTACAAAATCATTTTTGTTAGGTTTAATTCTTTTTAACGACTTCTCAGTCCACAACAAGTTCGCGTACATTTATTTCAATTCAGTTTATTTTTATATAGCGCCCTTCACAACAGAGTTGTCCCAGGGCGCTTTACATGGGTGTGTTAGAATACAGTGATATATGCAAAACAGAGTGGAACAGAGAAAATGAAATACATAGAATGAAAGAAAGACAGAATAGAAAAAAAAAAGAAAAGAGAGAAAAAGCCAATTGACAACGGAGGAGAGGAACCAAAAACTCCCAACTGGTCAACTGGCTGCCCACCCCCCCGGGCATGCTAATATTACAGAAAATAAGAGTGAGCATGCTTGCTCAGAGTTATTTTTATTTAAGTGTTTTACAATATCACATAGAATGAAAAGCTGTGTATCTGCCTGACAGGCAGGCTGTACTTGTCATATATTTCAATGTATACTAATGGATATTAAGTATCATGTGATTGTGTTCGTCTGCTAAATTTTAAATTTGTGTGCATACTCTCGCCGATCAGGCCGGGTACAGCGGATGTCACACAGCCATACGCATACGCAGAACAGAGCCTTGCGCATGCGCACGCAGATCGGGCAGCGACGCCAGCGTCTGTGTGCGCTTGTGAGAGTTTCCCCGTGCATCGCGCACACGAGAGAGAGCACTGTAGGTTAACGTTTTAATCAATAACGGGGCTGATCAGATAAACAGAGAGGTTATGTTTATATACAAACAAAAAAAAATCTGATTTATTAATTTCTTCAGTACTGAAGTAACGTCAGAGCTTATCGATACTCCGGTCTTTAAAAATTTGGCCCTGGGGCTCATTTAGTACCGGGTTTCGGTACCCATCCCTAATCGTCACAGATTTTAACATAACTTGGCATGCTGATTTGGTCACATGAGTAATTCATGAAACTGAAATTGGGCGTGTCTTGGATCAATATTGATGGAGATTTGATTTAGACAGACTGATTTAGACATGCTAACTCAACACTGGCAAATGTATGTTTATGTCCAGATGTTGAGGGACCAGCCATAGGTACAGGATTGGGAGGATCCGCTAAGTCACTATTGGCTGAGTCCGACTGACAGATCTCACTCACCTCTGATGAATGCAGGGCATTTATTAGCCATATTTACTAGCCATGTGGGCCTTTACAATAGTATGGCAAGTACAGGTGTCTGCAATGACAGTAATGAAGCTTTCATTAAATTTCAGTGTAGCATATTTGTAATGTTAATTAATGTTATTACTTACACCTGTGCTTGGTATGCTATTCCACGTCAGTTTGGCTGCCATGAGAGTGATCGGTTTGGATCACGAATCAACAGTGATCCGTTGCACCACTAGTACTTATTCATATGGGGAGGGCATATTATTTGTTCAATCTATAGAGCTGGACAATAGCTTTAAAACAATATGCGGACCTTTCTGTGCAGCTTGCATTAAGTTAAGTATAGCCAGTCAAAGTCATAGTCCGCCCAATTTAAGTTTCATGAATTACTCATGTGACCAAATCAGCGTACCAAGTTATGTTAAAATCTGTGACGATGAGGTCTGAAAGTGTGATGATTTGACACGAAATGACCCAGCTGCATGTTGGAATGGAAGGATGTCTCCTATCAGGTGAAGACTATGTTATTCTCGCTTTCTGGGGTCCAGCCCAGCAGATGTCCCCTCTGTGTTGGGGCACGTAAGCGGCTGTCAGGCGATTGTGGCATCAGATTCAATAAACCTGAATGGCCCTGCTGACTTGTATAGGCTGCCTGTGGGTTGTGTATGAAACAGAATTCAACACTTTGTTGTGTCTTCCTCCCAGATGTGGTCAGCATTGAAAAGACTGGAGAGCATTTCCGATTGATTTATGACGTCAAAGGGCGCTTTGCCGTCCATCGCATCACTGCAGAGGAATCCAAGGTGTGTGGTGAACATGATGGTTCGGGGGTGGGGAGCTTATCGGTTTTGGTGTTCCATTGGGGTAAGGAGCTGGCGTTCTAATGATAATGTTCTGTTAGCTCTGCTTACACTTTATACACGTTGGACACGTCTACCTTAATCAGTCTGCAGAGTAAAAGGTTCTTTGTTGTGTTGTCTTCCCACCTGCAGTATAAGCTGTGTAAAGTACGAAAGATCATCATTGGCACAAAGGGTATCCCGCATTTGGTGACCCACGATGCCCGAACCATCCGCTACCCAGACCCCCTGATTAAGGTCAATGACACGGTCCGCATCGACCTGGAAAGCGGGAAGATCACCGACTTTATCAAGTTTGACACTGGTGAGGTGGAGAGCCTGACCTCAATTCTTCTGGGTTTTTTGCGGTTCCACCCAGTTTTTCTACCACACTGGACTCTATCTTTTTTAAACAGTTTATGGTCTTCACAAGCTTCTACTCATGTGACTTACCTTTGACCAATCCCTGTAGGCAACCTGTGCATGGTGACAGGTGGTGCCAACTTGGGGCGTATCGGGGTGGTCACCAACCGAGAGCGGCACCCTGGCTCCTTCGACGTGGTGCACGTGAAAGACAGCTCTGGGAACAGCTTTGCCACCAGGCTCTCCAACATCTTCATCCTTGGCAAGGTGAGTGCTGATGGATTGTGCTTTTTATGTCTTAAGACTTGGGCAGGTGCCACAATTATGTTCTTAGGTGAGACCCTTTTCCAGAATGGGATTGGACTAGTGGCCCACTATCTGTGGTTCTGATCTTCCTTATGCTTCCTGCAGGGCAACAAGCCATGGGTGTCCCTACCACGGGGCAAGGGCATCCGGCTGACCATTGCCGAAGAGAGGGACAAGAGGCTGGCGGCCAAACAGGGTGGCAACTAAGGGGCGTGGCATCTTAATGGAGCCATGGGCCTCCTACTACCCCCACAGAACCCACGTCAAATAAAAGGTTATTTACAACAAATCAGGTGGCTTCGGAGTATTACTTTTTATGGTGGGTGTTGGGTGTTTAGATGATGTGTGGAATCTCTTTCATTCCTGGGTGGTGGACAGCTTCATTCCTTTGTTGCTCGTCATTATTTTTCCTTCAGAAAGTATATTTAGTCTAGGTGTCCATTTTTATTTCAAAGTAGCTAAAATTGCAAGCCATTGAAAGTTGGCTTTGGTGACCCTGCAGGTTAAAAGGCTGCTTTCGTTTTCCATCTGCTCTCCAGGTGTGAAATTAAACCTTCAGTAACATGCTGTGCTCCTGGGTAGCCTGCTACTCATATTTGTGAATTTTGGATGAGAACGTGCTCCGTGTCTTCAAATTTAAAGGGTTCTGGTTGATCTCCTACCCTGGATCTTTATCCGGATTCCTGTCTGGTATGCCTGGTTTAGAGAATCTGATAGTGCTTATTTATTTAAACAGATGGATAATTTATTATTAGCTGCCATGTTGTCTGCTGATTCATGGTTACTATATAGATGGCATTTGCCCAGTATATTCTGCCTGGGACATTGGGCTTCCCAGTGACACATCCGTTGTGATGACTGAGTCCATTCGCTTTGTTGCGAGTTTATCCTCTTTGCCTTTTGCCAACAATCTTCTGAGCTTCGTGGTCGTTTACAGGTTTCTTGCTCTTATACCCAAAGACTGGTGATTAGTGCTGCTTCCAGGGAAAATGTATGCTTGATTGTATACAATCTGTTCCTTGTATAATTAGGTCTTTTCTAGCATCAAAGTTCAATGGTGTCCATACTCTTCCTGTCCTGCGTCTGTTGTCCAACTTCAATTCATTGAATCACAGAAAAATACCTTTTCGCTCTTAGACATGCATCAGGATTTTTGAAGATTGTCTTCCGGATCCTCATTAAAATTCTTCCAAATGTGTCTCTTGATACGTGCTGGATCCTTGGTTTGTGATGATTGTAAGAGTCGGATATTAAGTTCAGTTGGACAGGCCTGCGCCGTATAACCTGAAGTCGGCCTGATCTTAATAGATGATGTTCTGTCTGTAGGTGTTTGCTTCAGTCTGGAACTACAGCTTGTTTTCCCAACTCTGCTGAACCTCGTCCTCTGCAGCGCTCTTCGGTTGTTTGCGGTTACCTCGGGCTTGGCCGAGAGAGAGCCGTGTGGTTTCAGTCTAGCTTGCTGCTAGCGTGTCCCTCCGTGGGTGTGTGGGGCGTCTTCATGCTTTCCCCCGCATGTCCCCACAAACCGGCTTGCTCCAGAAGTCCATATGGTGACTGCTGGACAGCCGCCGGCTCCTCCCCCCTTTGGCCTCAGCCAGCGTGCTGCATATAGGGAGCCACGAGATGCCGGAGTATGTGCCTGATGCCGCGAGGCTCGTGCCCAGGCCAGGACCGGCTTAATTCACCATAGTGCTTGTGTGTGACATGGAGAGAGACCTGCAGAACATCCCTAATGTTTTTTAAACTTGTGTGCACATGGGACGCTTGGTCCGTTGAGTTACCCAAAATACACTGTGATCTGGATTATACAAGAAATCTGAACATAAACACTTCCAAAAAGGTGAGAATCCCCAGACTGCGTAAGGTTCCCTCTCCACTGACGTGTCCGCTGAGTTTCCCGAGTTTTATAAATGCTTTGATGTTATTTCCCAAGCAAATCATGGGTTTAAATGAGATATTTTAGTGCGTGTGTCGCATGGGATAGAATGGAATTGAAAAACGGGGCATTGAAGGGGCTGGATTGGTGATCAGTGGTTCCGGAGCGTGTGTTTCTCCGCAGATACTTGAAGCGCTGAAGTGGGTCGGGCGGCCCGGGAACAATGGAAACATTCATGTCGGCCTGCAGAGGGAGGGGTCCAGATGTTTCCAATCAGTCTCGCAAACGATAAACTTTCTTCGTAGCCGGTAAGAAACGGTCCCCGATAAGAATAACTGGCAGGACGAGGCGCCGCTACACTCTGCCCCAGCGCGACGTCCACCTGGGACGCCGTCCGTGCGGGACAGCCTGCGCTCCGGGTGCGGGGGCCCAGATGTGCGCTGCTAGGGGGCGACTATTTGTATTAAAGCAACAGAGCTCGGCATTGCAAAAACTTGGCCGCGCGTCAGCGTCGGAATTCGTTTCACAATCCAGCGCAGCTGTTGAAGCCCGCTGCTTTTTTTGTGCACCGTTTAACAGCAACGCTTTAAAATCGTCTTGTATTTAACATACGGTTTGGAAAACCAAAAAAAAATAAACGACTAATAATGGAGATGATGCACTTCAAGTTTTCCTGGAGCGAAAAGGGCAGAATGTTCACCTAGCCACACTTCTTGTAGACCACCATAATACTTATTTAAATATATAAGATGCCTATATGTGCTTTGCCGGAGATGGAGATGTAATTCTTGCGCTTAATATGACCGCTATTACGCATCATCGTGCATGTTGCTGCGCTGCGCTCGGTGACAGTGATACAGTCACTAATTCGTTGCAGAAACATAACTCACGTTGAAACTCTGACGTCCCACTATGCGGCTCTGGATAGGGGCGAAGCCTGGGAGATCTGAAACCTCTGACAGGTCTACATCTAGGGAGAATGGTGCGCGGGAGCTCCGCGTAGGCAACACTTAATTGCAATACTAAAAAAAAAGGAAAGGAAAATGAGAGTGTAATCCCAAGTTATAGAGGCTCAGCGATAGCATCGCAACTTTGTCGCCCGAAGTACTCGCCTTCAGCAGTGAGAGTACTTCGGGGGGGAGGAAAGGAGATCGGACAATGCCTTTCTGCAAAAGGACGATCGTGCCCAAAGATGTGTGTAAGGACGGCGCAAACGGACAGAGCGCCACTTTCGGGGAGCTGGTGGACGTGTGCGGATTCACCCTGGGCTCCATACTCCGGCAGCTGGCGGATTTATCTCGGCAGTCGGTCAGCATCTTGGAGGAGCTGGAGGGCGAATTCGTCTCGATTTGCCACCGGTCCGGAACGCTGGAGTGCAAAGTTAACAGTCTGCAAAAGTACATTTCTTCCTTAGCCACCAAGTCCCCAACAAAGAGTAAGAAATTCTCTTTATTTTATGCAATCAAAATTATGGTACCCGGGTCAACTCAATTCTAGCTTTTTTTCTGTACTTCAGCGTGCGTCATTTTGTTTGAGTAGCCCTAAAAATTGCGTCGGCTATTTGGCAGTGGGTGTGGATACAAGACGTACAGTGGGATACATTCCTGCTTGGGGACTTTTAAGTAGTTGCACGATTTTTATTGCATACGTTTGCACAGTATCTGATTTAAGTTATTGTTAGCCTATTTACAGAATGCATCATAACGTAGCATACCTGCGTAAATTTGTTTCGGAAAAGGAAAAGAAAAACGTTGACAGATGAATTTCAGGATTTAAAGTCCTAATTGTGGAGGATTCTGATCTCTACCTTTTTTCTTACTGACATTTTTATACAGTAGTGAAGTGTATATGGATTGCATGCTGGCGCCACATTAATCATCTTTGGCCAGCATGTACAAAAATTCCACAGGTTGCTGTTAATTAATATAAGATTCTCGCGAGTTAGAAATTTATTAGCCATCACATCAAATCTGGTTCAGTTCAAAATGTTGCTAGGCAGCGAAAGTGAAGGAAGGGTAGTGGGCCAGTGTTTACGTTTGCTTCCAAAATAAAGCACGGTTATGGGTCTTTAGCCGATGCTGTTTTGATTCAATTAAGCGATCGATCTGGAAGAATTATCTGCCTTTTCAGAACACATGCCAGGTCTTCCAAATGCAGTCATGCGTTGATCATTATCCAAAGAGGATGTCATACCATTTCTCACTTGAGCACAAATCAGCTAGCTCCAACATTTGGTGCGAAATTTGCTATGCCATGAGGAGTATCAGATAAGATCTGTTGAAGACTGGGTGGTTCCAGCTTAGCTGGCCTCTGCCGAGCGTGTACGGGCTGAGGCGCGTGGGTGTCTTTATCTCACGTGTACCCAGGGGGCGCCAGAGCGCGACACACGAACTCCTACTGGGCTCCCGTTATTTCTCTACCCCCACGTTCCTGCATACACTGTTTCTCCCCCCAACATATTAGTGAATTAATCTGTTGCCATTTCCCATGTTCTCCAAGAAATCTGCTATTCAAACAAATAGCCTGTTTCAATGAACAGGTCGGGATGAAGTGAAAATAATATTAGATATCCATTTTTTCTTTCAGGAATATAAATTCTTAAGTGCTGTAACAAGTGACTGACTAGATGGCAAATACCTGGGAGGTACTCGAGTGCTATAAGCGTGTTGAAATCAGAACCCGGTCTCCCCTGTTTGGCGCCACTGTGTATCATTTACACTGTCCTTGCAATTATGTTGTTGAGAATTCCTATGCTGTCCACTTCCTTTCTCTTCTTATCAATGGCCAAGCTGCATTCACGGCTTATGTAAACTGTCCGGCAGGACATTCACTGTTATCTAATTTGGGGCAAATATGAGCTGGAGAAGAAGCCAGAGGCTGACACCATTTCCGTTGGAAAGGGGAGCCTGAAATGCGATGCGTTTTTCCACTGGCGGCCAGTATGCTAACCCCCCCCGACCGACACCCCTGTAGAGGGCAGCAAGGCTGGCTCACACTCAGGGTCCATGTGAAAGTTAGAAACAAGGGATGTCATGAGATGAGATAGAAGCTTGGCGACACCCCCGGCACAGTTTTCCCAGGCCGCCAGGACGTCATTCCCAGCCGTCCAGTTTATCACTCAGTGCTCCACTTCTAAAGATCTGTCTTATCAACAAAAAATCACTGGTTCCAAAACGGGCTCAGACTAGACTGTAATTGCCCATTTAAGATGAAGAAATGACTCCTAAAATATAGCTACAGTGAATAAGAATCCAGGAATGTTTATTTTGCATGTATTTAAAAACAGATGGAGTCTCACGTTGCCTATAAGTGCCGTATAGTTGAACACGATTCAAGAATTATGTAATTATTATAGTTTGTATTATGTGCAGGGCCATATTCTTACCATAATGGCTGTTCGCATTCATATTATTACATACATTTTGAGAGTATAGAAATGAATGGAAATCTCACCAATCACAGGGGTTAAGCAAACCCTTTAGTCTTTGGTGGTACAGAACCACGCAGACCCACCAGAGACAGCTCACATGCTCCGGTTCGCATGGCATTAGAACGTCTGTGTTTATGATGGGCAGGAGAGGTCTGGAAGCCAGTGGAGGGTGCAATGTCTGGGATCAGGCCCCCAGGGCCCAGATTAGGAGAAGATACCCGTGTTGGGGTGGAATACATCTTCTGGGGGATAAATGTAGGTGAAATGCAGTGAGGGCTGTTAAGCGGTTCCAGCCCTGGCATCGGGCCACACCTTTCTGATGCAACGCTGACCTCTTGCCTTTTTAATCATGGGGATTTTCCCCTCCTTCACTCTCTCGACTGGCCGTTGTCATGGCAACACTCCAGATGTGCCTGTAGGCCCCTTCTGTTGGCAGCATTGCATTAATTTTTCTTTTGCATAAGTGCGGGGTTGAGAAACTTTGGTCACTGTTCAGTGGGCAGATCACTTATGATGTATCAGAGCTGTTTCTCGCAACTGGGTGTGGGGGGGGCGGGGCCAGGGGGCGTGGGGGGGTGTGATGCTTGGAGTATCATCAATCTTCATTGACCCCTTTTTCGCCGTTTGTTGTTTGCCCTTTCCTGGGGAAGACAGATTTAAAGGGGGCGATTTTTCATACTGCACTACACATGACTTTGCGACTTGGGGTTTTTGCCGCACGCTCCCCCCATCATACTCTGCTTCCCCTTTGCTGCGGTTTGCTCTCCTGTGACCCCAGTGTGCTGTGGATCTATGCCGCGTCTCCATCATCCCTCCGAATACCTCAGAACCGCCTCCAACTGCGCGTAAATCACTCAGACGCTCATTCAATTAACACGCTTCTCCCCAGTACCGATGAACTCGGAATAATCACTAAGCTGGACCACAGTCAGTAAAGCTGGCTGACAGATGAGTCTTGTGTCACGGTGAGAAGCACTCCAGATGAACAGCATGGCGCTTTTCGGTTCCCACCAACCCAAAGACTACTCTCGGCGGCTGGAGTCTGCGAGATGATTGGCGCCTGGTAGATGTGGGTGGGACTTCCTCTCGGCCATGCCACACCTGGCACGCGGCACGCGTCGCCCTTTGTCTTTTGCCTTTGGGGGAAGGAGATGCTTGTAGTGTCTCCACACTTAAGCATTGATGGGGTTGGCGATTGGAGGCTCCTGCAACCAGATGTGCTTAATGACAGCGAACAACTAGAAGAAAAATTTGCTCAATTTGCAAAAGATATGCTGGCATTTTTCCATTGGCTTAGCCGACTCTTTGATGCACTTCCTGTTATTGTAAACGCTCTCTTGCGGGCCATGGTTTGCTGTGTAAGCATGTATTTACTTATATAGCAAATGTATGTTCGTTGGGCCAGCAGGGTCAGACAGTGCCTGCAGTAAACGTCTGCCGGCCTGTGATTGCCCCATGAACCAGCTCTGGCTTGCTTGACTTCCCACTCAGGTGCTTAAGACTTTTTACACCAGCACTATAGAGAGTGTCCTGACGGGTAGCATCACCTCCTGG
>JAODKN010000002.1:12134199-12144965 GCA_026774425.1 Petrocephalus zakoni
CCTCTCCCACAACGCTGCCCCCCCCCCCTCCGGCTGCAGTGGTGACTCCGCCTCCCCCTGTCAATGAGTCTGGCATCCACAGAGCACCACTGCCATCGCAGTCAGAGGGACACGCTCCCTGCCTCCCAGCCACGCACTCTTGCAAGCACGCACACGCACGGACACACGCTCTCACACGCCGGGACCCAATCACGCAGACACACACGTGGCCACACGCGGCTCGACGCTTCCTCGCACGCTCCCTCGCACACACAGACACTCGCACACACGCACTCACGTGCAGGACCCCGCTCTTTCGCCCGTGGTAGCAGGAACTCTGGGATGAGGTGATGTTCTGGGATAGAAAGCACGGAGTGATGGGGAATTCCCAGCGCCGGTCCAAGGGGAGGCACCGACCCCTGGGGGCAACAGGTACCCGAGCAGACAGGGTGGGACAGTTGCTGTTCACCACTCCGCGTTTGCATTCGCAGTGCTGGGTGGGGGGGGTCAGTGTCAGGTGTGGTGCTGCTGGTGTGTAATGTGCTGGGATGGATGAACTGGGGTTTGGGTGGACTGGGTGCTGGGAACCGGAGCAGCTGGAAGCTGGATGGGCTAGAGATCAGATGGACTTGGTGGACAGGGGTGGGGTGATGTTCCCGCTGGTCGCTGTGAGCCCGGCGGCGAGGACGGTGTCACCAGAGAGACGAGGGCGATAGCTCCAGAAAAGATCTGGATCACACGGAACACACACACACACGCGCGCGTGCAAACACATGATTACACACGCCTCTACACCAGTACACATACACGTGCAAATGCACACACTGGTGCCCAAACACGCTCATACACACCCATGCACATGCACATGCCTGCACGCCGTGAGCTTCCATACATGTGGCCCGCTCATTATTTGCCGCCATCGATCACCGCTGGTTCCCTTGACTACCGCGGTATGCTGTGCATGTCGAAGGAAAAGCCGCGTGTCCGTGTCGCCGATTGTCCAGCCGGTGACCTCTCCCTGCCCGGGGAGAGCTGGGGCTGCGTTGGCGTGCGGTCGCCATGGTGACACGCTGGCATCAAGGCGGGTTGGGGGGGTGGGAAGGGTGCTGCCATGTAGACTTGAGGGGCATATGCTGCTGATGCAGCTCTGGAGGTGGGAGGTGCAGTCAATGTGTGTTTATATCCCATCTGAGTATCTTGTTTGTGTACTTATGCTCATTGGTTTTGGGTGCAGGTGTGGTGTCTTGGAAGAGGATTTAAAATATATACTATATGATCTGTTTTCCTCCCATGTTCATGTCGTGGATCCCAGAATTTATGAGTCCAATCCCACGGTTTTGTGGCTCTGATCTCAGAATTTATGGGTCCAGTCCCAAGGTCTGTGGGTCTGTTCTCAGGATTTGTGGGTCCAGTCTCAGAGTTTGTGGGTCTTATCTCAGGATTTGTGGGTCCAATCCCAGGTTCTGTGGGTCTCTTTGTAGTGTTTTAGGGTCAGGTCCAGCTGCAGGTCTTTCCTTCTTTCCATGTGTGTTTCCAGTCATGAATAGCTTTCCATGTGGTTGTCGGGTCAGAGACGGTCTCAGACTACAGCAGGAAGGTGCCTCACCCAAACCCCAGTCAGAGATCCCAGGGCGGAGATGACCTGAATGACAGTGAGGTATGGAAAGGACCCCATCACAAAAGCCCTCGCTGCCCGCCATGCAGGAAAATGCTTTGGCAGCATTTGGGAAGGAAAGAGTGGTGCTGATAGTGGTGTGGCTGGGGACCGGGAAGGAAGCATCCACATGTTTGTCCTGGAGCTGCTGAAAGACAGACCCCCCCTATCGGTGCCTGTCACTGCTTCTCTCTCTCTCTCCTCTATCTAAATGCCCCCTTCTCCCTCAGTATCTCCTCCTTATCGCTTCCTTTCCTAATCTCCTGCATCTGTTCTTCTTTGACTTCTCCATCTCCATCATCCTGCTCTTCATCTTCTTTCCCGAGTCCTCCCCTCATAGCATTTCCTTTGCATAGCATCTCCACCCGCAAATTTGTGGACATGAAGGGACTGGATCATTTCTGGGGAGAGAGGGGTAAACTGGGACCTGTCGGAGAAGGAGAAGGTACTGGGATAGTCACAGCGCTGGTGGTGGGGGGGGAGGGGGTTGTACGGTTTAAGTTTCTTGTCATACTAGTGGTTATAATACATGTCCATACAATGCCTGTGTTAACTGCCTGATTTCCATTTTTATTCCATCCATCCATCCGTTCATCCTTACACCTGTTTTAAAGCTGTAATCTCTTATATTGGTCAGGATTGGGGGGGGGGACATGATCATTGTCTGTTCCATGCTTTCATTAAATGCCTTTGAATAAATCTCAGTATGCTGCATAAATTAAATGCCTGTGTGCCTATAATAAATGGCCATAATAAATGTTTGCATATATTAAATAGATGTGTAGTGCCCAAAAAAGTCTAAATGCTAAATACCTGTTATAAAAACCCATACAGTGCTAGTATTTAGTGCCTATTCTATAATTTTACAGTGCCTTAACTAAACTCATATTCTGAATTGCCATAATACATTCACAGGGTGAATTTTAAATTCCTTTAATACTTGTACAATGCTTTTTTTCTGAATGTGTATTCTATGCATGTTCTAAATTCCTATAATACAAAAATAGCACTAGAGTATCTATACTAATTAGCTATTATAAATACCTGTAGAATACCTATACTAAATGCCTATACTATGTCTATTCTAAATTCGTACAATAAATATTAGACTAAATTAGATTAGATTAGATTACACAAACTTGGGAGAAATAGTACTAGAGTGCCTTTACTAAATGCCTATCCTAAATGAATGAATACCCGTACAGTACCTGCATTCATTGCCTAAACAAAATGTGATTACTTCACTAAATAAGCTTCTCCATGCTTAGTTGCCTGTGTGTGATTCAGGGTGTACGGGGCAGCATGTGGTAACTCACACACCCAGGCTGACCCTGGTAATCAGTGCTAAGTGAGCTGTAAGTCACGGCTGTAGTGGAACCCTCGAGAGAGCAACTCAACCTAAGCATACGATTCAAAGTTAATGGTAGGTGTATGTCTCTGTTTGTGTGCGCTAAAGAATACTGACTGTGAATCTCGATATTCGGGGTGCCTTTCCCCCCCGCTGGAGTCTAATCCTGTCCCTAGCCTACAGCTGTCTGTTTGTGCTCTTCCACACGAGTGAAATGCGGACTGAAAACACGGGCGGGAGTCAGCAGCTTGTCAGTGAAAGGGAAGGAGGACACCTTCAAAAGGGCGTTTAAGTGAGAGCTGTAGTCTGAACCAGCCACTGACTGGTATGATGAAAGTGACTGACTGTTGCGCTCTTCTCCAGTCTGCGAAAAGCAAGGGATTCTGGGTCAGTATCCCATGATAAGCGGGGATGTACGCAGAGCAGCTGCTGTCAGAAAGACATCCAAGACCACCTCATCACTGGCATCACCTTAAAACTTCTTATTACTCCTTATTACATTTATATTCAGTGTCACATTACAGAGCACTGTCTATGGGACAGTAATTCCTCTTTAATGGTGACTTAGAATGAAACCCCGTGGATTATCTGATTGGATAGAGGTTCATGTGTCTTTCACACGATCCAGCAATATTTCAAAGATGGATATTTAAATATTGTGCCATCTTCGAAGCCTTCCTTTTATTTAACTCTATATCATCGAGACACAATGGCCCAGGCACTCTTATGGACAGATTGTTTCATTCCCTTGGTGACTGTTCATATCTTCTTGCCTCAGACATCAGATCAGGGCTATAAATTTGAAGACCGGTATCATTTTTTGTCACTGCTGTTTCATCCGGGCTGAGATCAGTCCCTCAATGGGCACGACAGTGGCCTAAAATGAAGGCTGTGGATGAGGGCAATGCCAGTCGCTGTCGTGGCGGAGGTGAAGGCACACATCATCCCGTGGGCGCCTCTCCAATCATACGTGGAGCTCATTCCCCAAAGCGATTGATTAGCCAGACCAAGTGATAAAAATAGGCAAGATGGCATTTCCCTCCATCTGGCTTAGCTTCTCTCAGCTGCCGCAGAAAGACCGAACGGCAGCACTACTGATCGCTCCAGACCCAGTGCTCACGCGGAGAAGCAGCAGTTAGATGCTAGTTAGACAGAAAGCTGTCGTTTTCAGATCGGGGTGGGACAGCGTTTTGCGTTATTGCTGCTTTGTGTCACAACAAGTGATTTAGCAGAAATCCAGTCATTCATCCCCTCCATCTATTTTTACTCTCCATCTCTGTTTATCCAGTACAGGGTTGGGGGGGGGTGAAGGGTATCCTAGGTAGCATAGGGTATTAGGCAGGTGTACAACCTGGATTGGATGTGCAAGGCACACCACACACACACACACACACACACACACATATACACACACGCGTCCATTCTTTTCTATGGGAAAAACTCTAATCCCAATCGCGACACCCTTAACCCCTACGTAGCCCTGATTTTAACCATAAGTAACCATCCCAAATACAAGCCTTTTGGAATTTTTACTTTTTTGATTGCATTCACAGATTTTTATAAAATTTAGGTTATCCAAATGGAGACTTGGAAAAAAAAAGTTAAAATGATAAATTTTCCCAAAAGTAAGGAAGTTTCACACTCTAGGACATATTGGTCCCCAAATGTGATGTAGACCCACACACACACTTACACAATCACACAGTGTAGAAATGCATGTCTTTGGGCAGCAGGAGGAAACAGGAGCACCTAGAGGACTGGGGTGGGATTCAGACCCAATGCCCTGGAGGTATCAGGCGGCTGGCCCGCTCAGTTCCACCCTTCAGCAGAAATTAGCTACATACGAAAGCGAATAGTGTTTTTCCTGATGTGGCAAATGACTTGGCTATCAATCGTATTCACCGCTGCAGACCTGCTGTTTATACCAGCTCATTCTCTGCTGGATCTGCGTGTTTTTGATCCGCTTGCTGGGCTTAGACCAGGCTGAATTTTCACTGCTGGTCATGAGCAGAAAATAAAAGAGGAAAATACACATTATCCATGTACTGTAGCCACCTGGCCACATTCACCTGGAGCATTTGCTTTGTCTTTATAGTTCGAATTTGCACTCCGCTCCGTTTCATTTTTCACATTTTACTTATGTAGTTGAAGCTTTAATTCGTTTTAATTTAATTCACAGTGACTTTTATGTTGATTGGGTTTCACACTAAATACCTTCTTCAAGGTTACATTACCTTAACTATAACAGTGCCTACTGTTATGGTTATGGTTATGTTATGGTAAGGTTATGCACCGCTAGCCGAGTGACCTGTTAAGGTAGCACCTTGAGTACGCGTTGCGTTCAGCTAGTCTAACTAACTTTGCAATTGATTATTAGGTCCGTGGACAGAAATTAGGGTGTGGTCTATGTATGAACATGGCAGGGTGGCAGTGAACTACAGTGGATGGAGATTGTAGGATATGGCCGATTAGGTCTGTGCCAGAAAGCCAGCACTTTTGGGCGATTCGCCTGCAAATGAATCCTGAAATGCCTGCTGCTTTGATGGTTCGGAAGTGATGGGCTTCACAGCTTGCCACCCCACAAATTAAATAGCACTGGAATTAGGCCCAAAGTGTCACACAGTCGACAGCATCAGTGTGTTTTAATAACAGTAGAGTATCCCTTGGCAGGGATGAGAAAACAGACAAGCATAAGTACTGAATTATTTAGTCTCTCGTCCTTACCTGGTGCTGGGTTCTCCCATCCTGGCATCCCACGTCACTTCTTGCTTTGGGTCACAGCACCTCCGGGCTACATCCCAAGAACCCGTAAGACCCCTTGCTAGCAGCCACTGGCCTCCCTCTCCAATGGTGTCAGAGGAAAGCTCTCCGAAATACTGCGATATGTGCGCTGCTATTTCGTTCTTAATCCTGGAGCCGACACCCAGTCAGCTGAGTGTAATTAATTAGTCTGCTTATTAGCAAAATGCATGGGGGTAATTAAGCCTGCCGTGTCTTCCTCTGGACGCTGGAAAAGGGGCATGTTCTGTGGTTGTCCAGGCTGAGGCAGGGGTGGATCTGGAAAATGTTCCTCCATCCTGTGTTTCTGCTGTCTTGCATTTATCTGTGGAGAGCCCTGCAAGACTTAGGGATTGTATGGTTTGCTTCAGGCTCATTGGTGAAAAGAATCACATAAGATCATATTTTTTTTTTTGCTGCTTTTACTCAAAGTGAAGTACCATTGAGTAAGCAGGGTCAACCTGTCTCTGGAGCAATCGGTGGTTAAGGGCTTCGCTCAAGGGTCTAGCGGTGAAATTACTCTGCCAAACGCTACGATTTCAACTGGCACAGTACCCTAACCTGCCGTGCCACACACCACCCCCATACAGGAGCGAGGAATGGGAACTATTGGGTGCCCTGGGCTTGTTCTGGAGCCAGGAGTAAAAAGAGAACTTTGTACAGTTGGTAATAAGGCCTTGTGATAGACTGGCATCCCATCCAGATGGTCCCATGCCTTCCTGTACTTCCTGGGAGGGGATCCAAGCTCGTCCTGACCTGGATGAGTGGCTGAAATGGATAGATGAATGAATGCACTCTTTTCCTGACTGTCTCCTACCCTGGAATGTCTACCCCCACCTCTATCTCACTGTGATGTTAAATTGAATTATGGTCACATGGCATAGTCCTTACATGGATGAGGAATGCTTGACACAGGATTGTTCCCGTGTACATACCAGATAAAGACTAAAAACGGTGGTGCCAGTCATTGGTGCCAGTATACCCATGCATCATTATCCTTTATGCCTCCCTCAGTTGGAGCTCTGTAGCTAATGATGACGCCTCTTTTTGGAGGCAGCAGGGGGCGTAGCGGTTAAAGGAATCAAGCTTGTTCCCCAACGGCTGCTAATTGAAGCCCCAGGAGGAGCCCTTGCCGTTGCTTTCCTCGACCATAATGTGGCGGTACAGGGTATCTTTATCTTCAAAAATATAACAATACAGCGGCTTGAGTTAGAGCTGGCGAGGCTTCACAACGCGAGTGAGCAAGCGAGAGAGACACGTTTGGGCCTGCGTCGTCTGCCAGGAATAGACGGGAGCAGGTGCAATTTCACCCACTATGGTTCTTTGAAGAAGAACAGCTCTGGAAAAAAAATGTCTGGTGAGGTAATTACAAAGAAATCCATTTGTACCCTGCCTAGCATAGTGTGAAGACACCCGAGTGATTAGGTTTGGAAAAACCCAACTAAACCATTAGTGACGCTTGTGTTTGAGTTCCGGTAGGAAAGGAATAATCCCCAACAATGCCTGACACCTGTCAAAGTGATAGGTGAAGGACAGCTTATTGCTGTCAGCCAGATCATAATGGTCAACCTGCCATTTAGTGCAGATACATGTTTTTATTGATTGGTCTGACTTCAGTCTGACCCCTGCTTGACCCCAGTCTGACCCATAGCTGAGCCTCCTGACCCCTGACTGTACCCAATGACTATGAACACCATCTCTGCGAGGCTCTGGGAGCTTACAGGCGGTATACAGCTGCTGAAAGCTGACACGAGATGCCTCTGATGTGAAGATCCCCTGGTAATTCCTTGGTTTCCAGCATCGTGTCCATTCAACATCTGCTTGCCACTGCTATTTCTCCCGTTGCCTTTAAAAGAAGATTCACTGTGGACTGGCAGCCTACCCACAATGCACTGCTGGTAGCTCTCTGGGTCACATATGGAACATGCCGGCGTTCAACCCAGTTTATCATGTCTGCGATCGGGGGGGACAGTTTGGGCCGGGAGCCTCACTTTACCCTACGGCCAACACAGCACCCCCTGCCCCCAAAAATGCCCCACAGCTGCTTGCTGGTCACAACCATCTTGTTAATTATACTCAGAAATGCAATTACAGAGTGTTCCTTCCGCCATGTCTGTGGCTCCTCCCCTGTGATGCTGCATTACCTAACAGGCGTCTCTTGGTAGTATGCAGATTCCACACATTCTTACGTTTTGCGCTCTCTTTTTCCCTCACGTTTTCACTCCCTTCCTGCCTCCCTTCCTTTCCTTTCCTTTCCTTTCCTTCCCTTTCCCTCTCTCTCCCTCTCCCTCCCTCCCTCTCTCTCCCTCTCTCTCTCTCTCTCTCTCTCTCTCCCTCTCTACCAGCCACCACCAACTTGGACACGGAGAGCAAGCGAGCGGCCCACTTCCGATCGTCATGGCAACAGCATGTGAATGTGTTCGGCTCGTGGAGCAGGCCGGAGTGCGTGCAGCAGCTGCGTCAGGAGGCAGAGCTCAACCTCCAGAGCCTGCTCCAAGGTAGGAGCTTCGGGGGGTTTATGGGGGTGCAGGGGGTGCGGGGCTGTGGGCGTGAGCTGGGCACCATCTGACTGCACCCCATCTTTTTCCTGTCATTCCTTTCCCCTAAATGCGCGGCGAGATGCGAGGTGATTCTCGTTCCCCATCCGATCTTCCCCTCTCTCTCTCCTTCTCTCTCTCTCGCTCTCCCTCCCTTTTCCATCTCCTGTCATCCTCAGCCTGCCCCTCCCTTTCGGCGCTTTCATTCATCTTTATTGGCAGCTCGGATTATCCGTCTATGCCCTCGTTTTCCGCGAAGGAGCGGGCAAGCAAGCGATCGGGAGAAAGGGAACACCTTTGAAACGCCGCCGCGCGTCCTGGCCGCCGCTCGATGCTGCTTCCCGCGTCGTCGAGCCCCACATTAGACAGAGGGTCGGTGTCCTCGGCAGGGCTGCATCTGTAGGGCGATAACCAATGATGCTGTTGCCATCCCAGTGAGGCCAGTGCATGGCAAGTGGGTGCCAGTGCTGAACCAACTAAGTTCCAGTGATGCCAGTGATAAACAAGTGGCTCCCAGACCAGAACCCATTCACACCCAGCAATTCCACTGGAGGTACAGGACAGAACCCTCAGTGCCACCAAAGCTGGACCAGTTTAGCATCAGAGATTCCAGCACCAGTATGATTCTGTTGATGCCAATCCTGAAGTAAACAGCCCTTTACTTTGTCCGATGTTGCCTTGGGTTCAAGACATGTGCTAATTCATGTTCTTGTTTGGAAGCAGTAATTTAGAAGTGACCCGCAAAAGCGCCAGGGAAGCCAGTTAGCCTGGTTTGCACACCTGTACCTCGTCGCTGTGACATGCTGACTGGCCATCTCCCATGGACCCGTATCTGCTGACGGAGCAGTCGCTGGCCCTGCTCTGGCCGCCCGCGGCAGCTGTTCCCTGCCTGTGTTTGGTTACCAGTTGCAGTAGTTACCAGTTACCCGTCCAGTTACTTCCATTCTTTTCGAGTTTGGATAAGTGTGATTATGCATGAAAGCAATATTGGAAAGGAGTGTGTGTGTGTGGCTGTCTTGAAGGTTTCGCCGTATAACCTTCGACTGATATTTTGTGCGTTTTTGTAATTATTACATTGTAGGGGCGCAATGTCTCGACAATGTGATAAAAAACCTGTAACTTTTTACCTTGTGGGGACATTTTATACATTTTCTAAAAAGCATGTGAATGCAATCAAAAAACCAGAAATATCAAAAGTATTTTGTTTGGTTACTTATGGTTAAGGTTAGGGCTGGGTAGGGGTTAAGGTTTGGGTCATAGTTGGGTTTACAGTTATGCCTATTGAAATGAGTCCCCATTAAGATATGAATATGTGCACTGTGGTTGCTGGCTGGGACAGCCCTGTCTCTGAGCGGTTGGCTGTGGTCTCTCTGGAAGCCTGCACCCTGCGCCCCGTTTGGCCCGTTTGGTTTGCAGTTGCTCATAAACCTCGCTGCTTGTTTGTGTCGGTTTTCCCCGTGTAATGACGTAATCTGGGCATCTGGTCATGAGTATGCACGCGGGCATACGCTTAAAAAGCGCATTCTTAAATATGTGTGCTTATGTAAGCATATGCGCCGCATATACCCTTAAGCGCAGTGCTGACACACAGAACCCCGTCTTGTTTATCTGGTTTGTGCCGAGCGCCGAGCTGAAGTTTTGAGAATCCGGAGCTATTTTCTCTCCGGCGCTCGTCGCCTGGCGAGGGAGAGACTCGACTCTGCTCTGGGAGTCCGGTAGCGTGGGCCGCTTTTGTCATGCGAGCTTCTCTGGGCGTCTGCTGCCGAGTCGCATCTCTGAGACGGCGACACGTTAACACGTCAACATATTATTGCGTGCGCATGCATGTGAGGGACATGGGTGTGTACTTTGCGTGTAGGAGCGATACCGTCTGTATGCGGTGAGATTACGCCGCTGTTTGCTTGTGCCTTCAATGTGCAGGGCCCTGTATAACAAGTTATCTAGTTAACCAACAACTCTTGCTTCGTGATACAGGCCCCTGGTTTGTTGGTGTCACCCATGTGCATTTAAGGGGGTCCTGGGGGTTGTATTGGCTGGTCTTGATTACCATGATTTTATAAATACACCAAAACGCCCAGCATGCACCTTAATAACTGAGTAACAGCTTCACCCTGAGTCGGGGTGTGCACCTGTTTGCAGAGTGCCTCCTCTCATCAGCAGCTAGATGAATACTGGATGCCCCCCCAATGTGCCGCTCCCCATCCTCAGGCATAACACATCAGAAAACAACCCACCATTATAGTAAACTGGGGCGTCTTCATTCCTTTTATTTTTAAAAACTCAGTATTTCCTTAATATTCTGATATTCTGTTTTTCAAGAAACTTTACTTGTATGCTTTAAAATGTTCCTGCACCATGATTACCTGTGTTCACAGTCTGGGCTGTCTCTGCACTTCCTGCACCATGATTACCTGTGTTCACAGTCTGGGCTGTCTCTGCACTTCCTGCACCATGATTACCTGTGTTCACA
>JAODKN010000002.1:12145554-12156512 GCA_026774425.1 Petrocephalus zakoni
CCCCCCCGTCCAACCTCACACATGGTTTTACCCTTTTGCTATATTTATCACTGTTTAATTAAACTCCCGACATCTCATTACAGTTAAACCTTTTTTGTCTTTTGGGTATTGTCAGTAAATGTAATTTAAAATGATAATATAGCGGCAGTATTTCAGCTGAATATTTCTTCGTTTAAAATGTGTGTACACGTTTGTGTACATGTCCTAAATACTTAATTATGGATGCAGTTAAACATATTTAATTTGTATTTATGAGCACTATTTTCAGAATGAGTGTGTACTCTTCTCTCTCCAGCCGGCATCCAGTGAGGCGTGTGAGAGGGGGGCCACGCCCATAGGGATTTGGGGTCAAGAGCCCACCATTGCTGCTGAGAAGCCGCCCTGGCCCCCGTGTGGTCAGGCCCAAGAGCAGCAGTGGTCCACAGATGCCACAGGTGTGCCCTGCTTCTCTCCAGGTCCAGCCCCCCACTGTCTCACCTCACTCCTGTGACCTCATTATCTGCCCCCTAGATCATGCGGCCGCTATGGAGCCAGACTGGATGCATGTAGCCTTTTCCCATTGCCGCCCGTGTGACAGCCCATCTCTCTCCATTTTCGCCCATCCTGCCCCGCCTGTAATACCCCACCTCCCTCCATCCGCCCCTCAGTACAGCAGCTCGTGTCAGTGAGCAGGACAGGGGCTGCCATGCTCCCGCGGTCATGCTACGCTCGAGGCCAGACAGTGGCGCCGAACAGGTAGCCGTTGCCGTGGCAACCCCGGCTCCTCCACTGCCAGGCTAGGCTCGGGGGAGATGGCGGAGGAATGTCAGCCCCCGGTTACTACGAGCGAGGCGAAGACCTCCGCCACGCATCTGCCCAGCCTCAGTACACAGTAGCTCTTCCAGTAGCCTGCCTGCTCAGCCAGTAACAGACCTACTCTGCTATTAAAGCCCCCGTCTAAGTAACTCAGGGGCATGGCCACCAGGGGGTGAGCCAGCTCATTCAGTCTGCATGTTCCATGTTTACCATTTTCACATTTCCATGACCCAGTGTCCATTTTTGGACCTTTTTTGTATGCTTGTTTGTTTGTTTATTTTCCTCCCGACTGCCTTTTGCTTCCCTTATCTTACCCTGACCCCAAATAAAATCCCTGTTTCCCCCTCTCATCATCATGTCCCTTAGCTCATACAAACCTTCCACATTTCCTATAAGTGATGTTTTACATTTGTACAAGTATGAGCACAGGTACATTGTTCCATACCCCATCTTCATTGGAATGCTTCTTCTTCCATACCCCATCTTCATGTCTCTTTGTGAGACATACTCACATGTATATACAGTCGAGACTGAAGCCTGGGATCTGATCACACGGTCAACAATTTATCTGGTATTATGTTTACCCCCAACATCTTTACTCTCCTGTTAATAGGTCCACTATACCAATAGTATGTCCATATTTTTTCTGCTTACTGATTAAACTGATTCTACTGATAGTACTCAGTACTGCTACTACTCAGTAACACTTGTTGCATTTACCCCACCAGGAATCAGCACCAAGTAGCATATAGTAGTATAGTAGTATCAGTAAATAATATACTGCTTATACTTTGTGTTACCAAAATACTTTGTATTTCATTTTCTGTAATATTCATCATATAGAATATTTAACAGAAGCTTGATTTGTCACTCCATAGAACATGTTTCCACTGCTCCAGAATTGAGTGGTGACATGCTTTACTCCAATCGACTCTTTGCATTGCTCTTGGTGATGTAAGGCTTGCATGCAGCTGCTCGGTGATGAAAACCCATTCCCTGTGTACAGTTCCTAGTGCACAGTTTTTGTGCTGGGGTTAATGCCAAAGGAAGTTTGGAGCTCTGCAGTTATTGAATCAACAGAGCTTTGGTGACTTTTGATGAGCCTGCTTTGTCACTTTACAAGGTCTGCCACTTGTGAGTTTCTGTTGTTCCTAAAAGATTCCAGTTTGCAATAATAACTTACATCTGACGGTGGAAGATCTAGCAGGGAAGACATTTCACAAACTGCCTTATTGCAGAGGTAGCATCCTATGACAGTACCACGCTTGAATTCACTGAGCTCTTCAGAATTACTTTTTACTCTTCAGTATTAATTTTTCACAAATGTTTGTAAACCTGACTGCATGGCTAGGTGCTTGATTTTACACACTTGTGAAAATGGGTATGAATAAGACACCTAAATTCAATGAGTAAGAAGTGTGTCCCAATACCTTTGTCCATATAGTGTATCATGGAATTGTGTTGTGTTTGTTTCCTACAGGTGATGAGGCACTTCTGCACGTTGACCTGATTCAGGGCATCTGCGGTTCTGAGTCTGACACTAGGTTGCTAACGCCATCTCCCGAAACCCAGAGCCCCCGTCTGCTCCTGAGGAAGACCTACAGTGATCTGGAGCAGAACTTGCTGCACTTCCCTGGGAGCCCATCAGGTGCAATGGAGCATGTCGGCCTGATGTGCAGCAGCCCTTCCTGGAACGGGCCCAAGGGCTCCACCTTCTCGCCATCTTGGAACAACTCCATGGACTATGTGATGGCTCCTGGTCCAGCTACCAAGCCACCAACTAACCAACAGCAAGCTGACCTGCTACTGGACCCCTCCCAGAGTGGGTCAGGCCTCTCTTACAGCTCAGGCTCACACTCCAGCTCGTTTACCTCCATGTGTGTGGAGCCATCAGCCAGATCTCTGGCTACCACCAGCACTGTGGCAGGCAAACGGGCTGAGACCGAGGGAGCAGCAGCAAGTCCAGGGGATCGGGAAAAGAGACCGATGCGGCCCGGGGCTCTCAGGTTCCGTGAGCGGTCTCTGTCAACCCCAACAGACACTGAGTCATTCTGCTCGGCCGACAATGTATCTTGCATGGATACCCAACGCTTTGGAGCCGAGGGTTATGCCTTGATGTACCCTAGTGGGAGTTCCGAGGATGGTGCAAGCGCCGACAATGAGTCCCTGGCGGTGACTGATCTCCTCCCCGATGGGCGACTGAGGATTAGATCCCGAAGCATCTCCCTGAAGAAGTCAAAGAAGAAACCTCCACCCCCGGTGCGCAGCGTGTCTCTGGTGAAGAACCTTAGGGGGGCGGGTGCTGAGGGCCCTCAAAGGGAGAGCAGGCCCAGAAGCCTCTACCTTCCCAGAGAACACTTGCATGACTCCTATCTATCAGACTATGTGCTTGGGGGAGATGGCAGATCCCTGAACGAAGAGCCTGATATACCATTGTCCATCAGAGAGACGATGGAGGGGAGTCAGGCACCAGACCAGGAAGTGGAACTGTCTTTCCCTGACCACTGGCAGCTGAATGAGTGGCACTCCAGTGACCCCTACAGGTCACTGTCTGGTTCTAGCACAGCAACGGGCACCACGGTGATAGAGTGCCTGAAAGCACGAGGTAGCTCAGAGTCCCTTGACTCCCCAGGCACCTCGCGTGCCACCTCACCCTCTCAGTTCTCTGTTGAAGCAGAGTCAAAAATCTCTCCCTTCAAGCCCCATGGGCTAATGTCCCCCTCCAGTGGTTACTCAAGCCAATCAGAGACCCCAACGCCAACAATACCCACTGCTCAAGTGACTGGACCATCCCCATTGGCTTGCAAGATGCGGCCAAAGATACCAGAGAGGAAATCCTCGCTACCTGCCACATCCCCCATGGAGAGACCTGCCAGGTCACGCCTTTCCTTTGAGCTGCCTGTGGCATCTGCCTCAGAATTGTCCTCTATCAAGCCCAAGCCCAAGGCTAGCCGACGACACTCTGATACATCCCCTACCAGCCAGTCAGGGCAGCCAGTAGTAACCCAGACTGATCTGAGAAATGTGCGACTTCGTTCAGTTGGCCGCTCTGAGATTGAAGATAGCCTGGACTGTCCCGTGGACATCATCGAGGAGGAACAAATAAGGGATGATGACAGCCCACCTGTCACACTTCGTGAAAAACCTAAACCTCCAGTAGCGGTGAAGCCCCCCCTTCCCAAACGACCCCTCAATCTGATGCTGGAGTCCCCTTCTTCCTCTCTACCAGCTCCAGAGTCCCCACCAATCTCGCCCAAAGAATGGCGAATGCCTGTAGGTAATATCTACATGGTGGTGAAAAAGCCCAAGAAGAAACCTCTGCAGGTAGCACCTATCGCCACTCAAGAGATCCCTCAGCATCAGGAAGTGCTGGATGTTCAGCAAGGGGCCAGCCACATTGAGCTTCCCTCCTCCTGCAGCCCAAAGAGGGAGCATCAAAACAGGACTTTGACTAGCAGTGTCACTGTCTCCTGTTTGGCAGAGTTGGACAGAAAGAGGACCAAGGTACCCCCTCCAGTCCCAAAGAAACCCATTGTCCTCCTTCTGCCCTCTGTCCATTCCAATGGGGCAGATGATAGTGGCCCCCCATCCCCGGGTGGGGAGCCTGCATCTGAAGAAGTTCCAACTGTTGAGGAAAGCCAGGTCCAGGCAAAAGAAAGTGAGATTCAAGACAGTGATATTACAGCTCCCACAGGGATACTGACAGGTGAGAGATATTGATGCTCATCCTACATAAAATGAGTGAATATTTTACTGGACATAGTCGCTTTACCTTGCTCAGCATCTCAAAATATTAATGACTATTATAAAGGTTCATGGAGAAGAACCCTTTGTAATGTAAATTGTGTGCCTCCTGTGCTTGTTATTGTTAGTGCTAGTGTGCAGCAGTTCTTAGCGTTGCAAGGCGCAGTCCTGGTCGAAGAAGCAAATGGTCAAGGTCGGAATAATCATGGTTGTTTTTCCTGCAGGAATCCCTGCAGATGGAAGATCTGAGGAGAGCGGCTGTCTCGTGGAGATGGAAGCCCTGCACATCTCTGAGGAGCCGACAGAGGGTGTGTTTGGCCTCACGCCAACGCCCCATACTACAGAAGATCTGTTCACCATCATTCACAGGTAATGTGGCACCTCGCATGGGGTCCTGTCAAGGTGCTGGTGACCTGTAGTCCTAAACAATCTTAGGATGCGCTTAAAGATCTTGAGTACATGCTCTTTGTGTTTGCCTCCAGCCACTGCAAGCTCAACTGTAAACAAATATGCTGCACATCCCTTTCGTGTTGTTTAAATAAAGCCACGGTTTGGTGATGTCGCCTCTCCCTGAGTTAATGGATTACTAATTAAAATTTCATTTAACATTCTTGGATTCGGCCAGCCCCATTAGCCCATGGGGACTGTAGCTTCCCACTTTTGATGTTAAGCCTAATCTAGTTATTATTAGTACATTGTAACTGATATTGTGAGGGCAAATGGGAGACCTTCAAATGCCCCTCACACTTTTTCTATTCTAAAATTATACAGTTCTGTGTGAGAGAAGATTGTTTACAGTTTGAAATAAAACTTTGAGTGCAACATAGCACATCAGCAATAAAAAGTATATTCTCTGAATCTGCTCAATTATCAAGAGCTCCTTCTATCTGCTTCATCTTTTTCGCTCCATCGCTGTTATCTCACACTGCTATGCTCCAGTAAGATAGATTAAGACCATATGTTCAGTTTGAGAGGTAACGCCTTCATCCTCGATAGGTCTTGAATTGAGAGGTGAGACTTGTGGTCTTAATGAATCTTCATGAACATTATCCTGTTAAGAAGAAGGTAACTGTCAAGTTTTGTTGCAAAACCTTGCACTATGTGGATACTTACTGAATATTTCCCACCCTCTCATTCGGCCCAGGTCCAAACGAAAAGTTCTGGGTCGCAGGGAACCATCGGCTACCTTTGCCAGTCGGCCAAGCCTGGTGTCCCCAGTGCGGACTGACCCGCGGTCCCACACGCTGGGGGCCACGCCCCGATCCAGTTCACGGAACCAGAACTTCATGGCCCTGTTGCAGAAGAAGAACAGCAAACCCAGCACTGGCAGCAGAGTGTCGGCCATGGAGCTTCTGAAGAGCACCAACCCATTGGCCCGCCGGGTTACCGAATTCAACCAGCCTGAGATGGAACCAACCGATGGTCCCAGAACACCGCAGGGACAGTGAACCCCTGGCCCGTTGGAGAAGAGGCGGGGGGTTCTGCACTGACAAGTCACATTTATACGACTTTTATTTGCAGAGAACTCCAACCAGAGAGACACCACTTTCATGTTTTGTGGATTCTGATTCGGAAAAAGTCACAATTATGTTTTCTTTGCTGTTAAAGTCACAGTCCAGTGGTCCCCTGGGACACACTGGAAGAACATTAGCGTAATTGTTCTGGGAGTAAGAGTGTGGAACACAAAAAAATCTAACTGGAAAAGTAACATGAGTGGAACTGTTATGTAAAGCATGGAATACCACAGCTATCCTGGAAGGGCATCATCAGGAACTGTGAAGAGTGAGTGAAGTGAAGAGAGACTCATATATCTCTATGAAAAGTAGTCTAGCTGGACCAAAATGGATATTTGCCTCCTGAGAACAAAACATGGGTCTCATTTAAAGGTCTTCAGATGAAAGCAAATAGGAGAATAATCCAAAACATTCCACAAATACTTGCAAGCAGGACATGGTAGCCCCTATATGTTCTAGGAAAAAAAAAGCACTTTCATTAACTTAAGACACGAGTCTACAGCCATTTTCCCCCCAAAATATTTAATGTGTATATAGCTATACATAAATATATAAACTTACCCGCCGAGCTGTTAGATGGTTTTAACAAACGAATGTAAATGTACAAATGCCTTGGGATGAAGGACATGGAAGACAGCCACCACACATGACCCCTGAAGGCTGCCACGGGACCCTAAACTGCCTGGATACACACTATGCGCAGGAACCAGGAAGGGTCTGCAGGGGCTTGGCTGTGCTCTCTGTGGGTGATCTGGGGCTGGATCAAGAGGAAGTCAGGGGACCTTGGAAAGACGCAAGGGAAGACATCTCCAGTGCGTTCACAATGTCGCTACCGTCCAGTGTCGCTGTGCACTCAGGTGTTTCTTCACACTCAGGAAACCCTTTCAGCGTGCGTGAGTGTGCACGCACGCTAGTGGACACACATTCCCATCAAGCCACATGGCAACAACGAGGATGGCATTTGTCCTCAGGGTGGCTAGACGGCCGATATCCTCTGCATATATGTGCGTGAAGGCAGTAAGGGACACTGTGAAAGGTTACTCTGTCTGTGCCTGTAGTGTCATGCTACAGCCTTGCCTGAGGTTCAGCTAATGTTCTTGCTATTTTCCACATGTCAAGCTGGACAGTCAAGGTTAGCGAATGTCACAAAAGGGAAGATGCAATGCCTCAGAGCAAGGCTTTTCAACCTGAGGTCCACCGCCCTCTGGTGGTCTGTGAAGCAGTACTGTCATCCAGTTTAGATTAGTGGTTAGTGGTAGGGGTTGAAAAAAGGTTGATAAGCCCCACACTCCCACATTCACATACAACAGGGTCGCAGCCAAAAAACATTGGTTCCCTTTTAGCCAGGCTACTGAACATGGTTTGATTGGATGGGGCTGGAGCTGTTTAAGGTGGGGGAGGGGGAGGTAGGGCAGAAGCAGGGGACAGTTGCAGAAAAAAAACAAGGTGAGCAAAATGAGGAAGCCGACGGAGAATTAAAGATGCTGCCCAAGCGCGTCACGGTGAAATAGCCAGTGGGCCGGGATACGGGTGCAGCATTCCGGGGGGGGGGGCTCCGCTGCTGAGCCAAAGCATGTTTATAGGCATGCCGAGACAGCCGACGTCACTGGCCACATTCTGTCTGTGGTGCTAGGACCCTGTACACATTGGTTTTCTGCTGTTCTTTCCATATATCAATATTTCAGGTAATCCAACAACTTATAGATACAAAAAAGAAACATAAAATAAATGTGTGACGCTTGTTTTAAATATTTAGTGAATGAAACAGAAAAAAAGAAAACCCGTGTTTGTTTGCCTTGTTCTCGGCGTTCCGCCTCTATGTTTTCTAAACGCCTAGGTATTGCACTTCCATTAGGAGTATCCAGAGGATGTTTCATTGTTATGATAACCACTATTATAGTTGTTATTACCCCTGTGTTTCCTGTACTGCCCTTCTGCCAGTAAAGGCCTCTTCAACTCGTCAACTCAAAGTATCTCCCCGGTAACCCCCCTGAGCAATTGGCTACGCTGACCAACGTGCCCCACTCTCCTCAAACCTGGGCATGGGATTTTATCTCCAAAGGGTCATCTGTCAGGGTAAAACAAACCCAGACACCCTGTCTCACATGCTCACGTGTGTTAGTTGCTGTGCTGGACTACAACAGTGACGGGTTCTTGATGGCACGGAAGGTGGGGTCAGCTGTAAGCCACGTCCAATCAGGGTGAAGTTCTCTCCCTCTCCCCTTACTCTCTCCTGGGGCTGCTCATGGTGGCGGGGGGCGCAACTTTTAAAGCTTTTCCTTACTCTCAGAGGGGAGGGTGAAGAGGGAGGAGATGGAGACGGCCAGGAGACGCAAAATAACATTGACTGCTACCACAGAGTAGATGACGACGTTCTAGGTTGCTATAGCTAATGGTGAAGGAACAACAAGAACACGGAAGAGCGTGGTTGCAATATGAAGTGTTATTCTGTACGAGATAGAAATGGAAATGCAGCTGAACTGACTTAGTAGATAGGTGGTAATCTAACAAGCAGTATATTACGTTGGCTTGGGGAATGCACTCCGCCTGACAGATTGGCAGAATTGAAAAGCTTTAAAATCGCTCCCTCGTGGGACGGGGCAGCGCTCCATGCGGGTTTGTAAACGAAAACTGGGAATTATATTTTTGTTATTTTACATTGTATGGACATATTTAAAATATTCAGAGTATTAACCACAGTCTCCAGCATTATGAAATGTAGCTGTGAGTCTGTTAAACAGTTAAGTCTCGCCAATGTGATGAAATTATATCATTTAAATAAATTATTTTTCTTGCTTAAGGAATGCACAGGCTGTTATTTATTTTGGTACACAAAGAAACATGTTTTCTTCATGCTGTGAAGCCATTACCCCCCGCTTTATCTATCTCTCTCAGCCTGTCTCTCCCGTCCTCTATACATCATGTTGCGTTCTGATAAAAAAAATTCAAAATATTTGCGGTTTTAAATTTACTGTCCTTTCAGGCACAGTATTTGAAGTAACATTGGTGCTGCTGTTGCCATTATGAAAGCCAGAGAACTATTGGGTGTATTCAAGATTAAAATCAGATAAGTGGAACAGGAAAAACATTTGTTTCAAAGTAGAATATTAGTGCAACATGAAACTAAAAAGCAGCTTATGTAAGCCGCTATCCTTACATTTGTATGTGCTCACACTGCCGTCTTGTGGCTGGTGAGGTACTCATTTCTCTCGTAATGCTCAGTTACTTTTGTTCACTTTGTTATAATGAAGTCATTTACATTTAGGATACTTTATAAAATGTTACCATGGAAAACAGATTTAGGTTGAGAGGATAGCTAGTGTGTAAAAGGCTTGGTACTTATGTAAGCATCACGTGGGTGTATCCGGTGTTCAATGAACCGTGTGTTTTGTTCACATACAGCATTTGATTGCATTCAGAATTTCTAAATCTTTCTCACAGAGCCGGTATTGTTCCCAAGATATATATATATATATATATATATATATTTATATGTATATATATATATATATTTATATGTATATAAGTATTAGAGATGCACCGATTGTATCAGCCAATTGTGTCGGCCGTTGGTTAAAAATGAGCCGATATTTATTGCCGATAAATCCCTTGAAAATGGTGATGTGTGTGAAATGTGTGAAATAATTTTAATGTTAGCAAAAACACTGTTAGAAATGCATTTTTCAAGTATTTGCAAAGTATTTGCAAGTTATGCAAAAGTTTCACGAGGAGGATCTACTAATAAACATTTCAACACTACAGATTGATTGCTGGCCTTAGGTGAGACAGTGAGGAGTGCAGAGGCCGCCTTAGGCGAGACAGTGAGGAGTGGGGAGGCCGCCTTAGGCGAGACAGTGAGGAGTGGGGAGGCCGCCTTAGGCGAGACAGTGAGGAAGAGTGCAGAGGCCGCCTTAGGCGAGACAGTAAGGAGTGGGGAGGCCGCCTTAGGCGAGACAGCGAGGAAGAGTGGGGAGGCCGCCTTAGGCGAGACAGTGAGGAAGAGTGGGGAGGCCGCCTTAGGCGAGACAGTGAGGAGTGCGGAGGCCACCTTAGGCGAGACAGTAAGGAGTGGGGAGGCCGCCTTACTGAGGAAGAGTGGGGAGGCCGCCTTAGGCGAGAGAGTGAAGAGTGGGGAGGCTGCCTTAGGCGAGACAGTGAGGAGTGCAGAGGCCACCTTAGGCGAGACAGGGAGGAGGAGTGGGGAGGCCACCTTAGGCGAGACAGTGAGGAGTGGGGAGGCCCCCTTAGGTGAGACAGTGAGGAGTGGGGAGGCCCCCTTAGGTGAGACAGTGAGGAGTGCGGAGGCCGCCTTAAGCGAGACAGTGAGGAGGAGTGGGGAGGCCGCCTTAGGAGTGCGGAGGCCGCCTTAGGCGAGACAGGGAGGAGGAGTGGGGAGGCCGCCTTAGGTGAGACAGTGAGGAGTGCGGAGGCCACCTTAGGCGAGACAGTGAGGAGTGGGGAGGCCGCCTTAGGTGAGACAGTGAGGAGTGCGGAGGCCACCTTAGGTGAGACAGTGAGGAGCGCGGAGGCCGCCTTAGGCGAGACAGTGAGGAGGAGTGGGGAGGCCGCCTTAAGCGAGACAGTGAGGAGTGGGGAGGCCGCCTTAGGTGAGACAGTGAGGAGTGCGGAGGCCACCTTAGGCGAGACAGTGAGGAGGAGTGGGGAGGCCGCCTTAGGCGAGACAGTGAGGAGTGGGGAGGCCGCCTTAGGCGAGACAGTGAGGAGTGCGGAGGCCGCCTTAGGCGAGACAGTGAGGAGGAGTGGGGAAGCCGCCTTAGGTGAGACAGTGAGGAGTGCGGAGGCCGCCTTAGGCGAGACAGTGAGGAGTGGGGAGGCTGCCTTAGGCGAGACAGTGAGGAAGAGTGGGGAGGCCGCCTTAGGCGAGACAGTGAGGAGTGGGGAGGC
>JAODKN010000002.1:12170585-12193740 GCA_026774425.1 Petrocephalus zakoni
TTTTGAAAATTCTAAAATATTACCCTTGTGATTAATATAGCTATTTAGTTGTTTCCTAGTGAGAAATACCCATACCTCTGTGTGTGTGTGTATGTGTGAGGAGGAATTAAGTCTCTCTGCCTGTCTAGACAGAATTGTTGCCAGATTCTCGCTGTCTAGTCTGCTTTGTATTTGGGGATTTTTTTGTTATTTAATTTAGGACTTTTGGTGACTTGCATTTAAGCAAAGTGTTCAGCCAGCTTCCATACACATTAGCTCTGACGCACTTTAGCTCCAGGGTTTCCAACCGTTTTAGAGTTAGAGCTACTTCTACAAAGAATATAATCTACATGTCTTGGGGGAGGTGTGGGGTGACAGTGAAATGAATCAGATTCCTAATAAGCTTTATGCGGACTGCTAGGGCCTCGAGGTCGACACAGCGCACCGTTTATCATTTGAAAGAGTATTACGTGTGCCCATCTGCTGAATGAGGCCTTTTTCAAAAATCATCCAAGCTGTGTGTTCTGGCAAACTCTTTAACCAGTCAGCAGAACCCCAACGGTACAAATTACGTATCCCCCTGCCGCCAGGGATGATCTTTAAATAAATGGGTTATTTCTTGTTTCTTGCTGAGAATGTACTTCTGGGTGATTTGAGTTATTGCTTTGTTGTAACGTGCAGGGACTTCAGAAAGTTTAGACTGCCCCCCCCCTTCAGTGACAGAGGTTGAGAAGGTAGAAACTGCACAAAGGTGTACAGTACCACGCTGGTAGAATCAGAATCAGAAAAACTTTATTGATCCCGGAGGAAATTGCGCATGTTTCACAGTCACATGAAATGTTTGTCTTTGAAGTTGTACTCATTGCAATGTACTGAATAAAGGATCTGAATGCTTATGTAGGGGTGACACAGGGGTTAGCACTGTTGCCTCACACCTATGGGACCAGGGTTTGTGTCTCCATCCTGGCTCTGCCGGTGGAGTTTGCAATTTCTTCCCATGTCATCATGGAGTTTTCCTCTGGGTTCTCCTAAACTCCTAAAACACATTCTCACATAGTCATTATGGTGCCTTGTGTGTCATTTGATGGCAAAACAGAATTGGTACAATTCGAAATATCTAAAACACGGCAAAGTTTGGAAAAAGTGTAGGGGCACAAATACTTTCTCTCGGTGCAGTATGCATGCACACATGTCCTATTAAGGCATCTTTCACTTTAAATGGGGGGGGGGGGGCGCATTTTCAGTCATAATGCCTGAGGAAACATGTCTGTTTCCTTCATGTAAATGTGGCTCAAGTGGAAGGCACGAGTATGGGACTATCCAGAAGGTTTTTACCCTTCTGTTATTCTGTCTAGTGGCATGTATTTGGTGGCACCAGTTCTTCTCGTTGAAATACACCACATAGTTTACCGTGGTTTTGGGGCAATTTGTGTGACATGCAAAATTAGAGAATGAATAAATTTAATGTGTGACTTTTTCAGTGAGACTCAACCCATTAGGAGTGCTGATGGTATCAGCCTGATCAAAGTCTCTCCTGGGAGTTGGGATATTTCTTGCATAAGACAGATAAACATCTTGGAATGCCCACATTACCTGCTATGCTTTAGCACAAACCTCACATCCGTTCCCATCATTAGCCTGTGGGGGGTGCTGGGGTGCCATGTAGAGCACCTGGGTCCCCCCCCATCCATGCGGGGCTGGAGTCTGTGGATGCTTCTCTCAGCCCCTTAAGCCATGGTTTGGCATGTTAATAATGAGCCACTGGAGCCTGGATGGACTCAGTCCAGATGAACTGTACCTGCTCTGTGATGGAAGAAGGTCTTGTTGGCATCTCTGTAGGGTTGCCTGTCAAAGGGACACATGGATATCATGTGGTGATCTCTGGTGCTTAGGGGCAGCACTGGTCTGAGAGGTCAAAGTTAAATACCACTGTATTATGTAGTGGTGGTAGTGCTAGTGGTGGTGATGGTAGTACTTATTTATCATCACACAAAAAATCCGGAGTATGCTTAAGTAAGTGAATTTCTTAATATAAATCAGCTGCTGCATTGTGCATAATTCTCCCCTTAAATATGCAGAACACTTGTCACTTTCAGAAGTGTGTATAATATGAATGGTTCGGCCTCGCTGTCAATGTGTTCCCTCCACCCAAGTCTGTCTCTCCACTTTCACTTTTTCAGCAGCTATTTGTTTTACACAAAACATTTACCGCTTGACTCGAACAGAGATGGAGAAAGACGCAAGAACAAGGCCACTCGCTGGGAAGTGTGACCCAAACTGTGGGTATTTCTGTTCATTATATTATATATATATATATATATATATATTTTTTTTTTTTTTTTACAGAGTAAAAAAGATTTTGATGTTCTGCAAAACAGAGTGCTTGCTGTACTGCTGAAGTTTCATATCCACTTTTAATTTCTTTTTTATTTTTATGGCACTGAATTCTGGAAAGAAGCTGCTCTTGCTACTACTGATTAGCAGGTCCCAATTTGAAGAGGGGGGGGCTGGTTAGGGCCAGACCCGCCCCCCTGGTGTATGTGTCTGGGGGGAAGGAGTTAGCCAACAGCTCTGGCAGGCCAGAACTCAGCTTCACTCCAGACGCCCGAGAGAACGGGTCCAGTCTCCTTCAGCCAGCCTGGTCATCCTACATCCTTCACTGCCTCTCGCTGTGTCGTTCCTGGTCTGCAGGAGGCTTGGCGATTTGCAGGTAAAATGGGGGGAGCTCTTCCTTATGGGGCGCAGCTCAGTGGGCTATGTTGATGGTCTGACTACATCTCTTTCGGGTGCTTTTGAGCTGAGTATTCTCCTGCTCACAGTCATTTGTGCTGTGATAGCTGTACATTTCTGCTGGCCTTTCTGCCTTCCATGGCTATTTCATGTGTTTTTCCATATACTGTGCTTACATCACAAATATAAGTTAGAAGTGGCATGGATGTCTTGCCAGGAACATGAGAGGTTTCAGTAGAAGACTGATCTGTTTTGACACTGTTACACTTGTATTCCACCCCATAACAACAGTCCTACATAGGGGGAAAACAAGTCTTAGCATGCATTCAGAGCTGATGTCTTTCAGAGTATTTACTTGACTTGTGTTGTTTAATAATTTGCTGTAGACGGCACCCCTACCCCTGTTCTATGTTTCAAGAGCTCTCAGCTGGTAATAATCAACTCAAATAGGGAAGTTCACACCATGTCAGATTAAAATAAATAACCCTGGCTTGGGAAAAGTTACATTGCACATTTAATTTAGAATGTAATTTTAGTGGTGGCCAACCATGGTAATGTGGGCTGTCGCTGTGGTCTGTGGTCCGTGCAGGTCAGAGTTGATGTAGCAGTTTGATAGCCACGTAAATGGTCTCCCAGCCCCTCCACAAAGGCAGGGAGGATTTCTGCAGGTTTGTCTCTGCTTCCGCTGAAACATTCTTCTGTAATGACTGCTCAGTCTGTGCCAGGACTATATTTTTTAACATTTTAAACTGTTCCCCGCTGTGATCTCAGAGTGGAGCGTGTCATGCATCGTACATCATTAGGGGATGCGTGCCGTAATGTTAACCTGAGAGTCCCGAGGGAGAATCTGTGGGCAGCCTGGTCTGTTACAGGATGGTTGGGGGCACTCTGTCGTGGCATATACTGTGTTTCTGAAGGACTGGAAGGCAAAGCTCCTGGAACATAAATGCAATGAATTTTTTTTCCAGTTTTTTGCACTTGCATAAATGTTTAATTTTGCTCGAACACTTTTTTAAAACTGTTATTCGGGGTGACCGTTCTGTGCAAAATGCTTTATTAGTTGCTTAGCTGCTGCCAGTGTGTGTGCACGCACATATGTGCAGAGGCATGTATAATTTCCATAATCGGAGCCCCCTCACTCATGGTGAGGATTTGGGCGGGGGGGTTGGTTCTGTGATCCTATCCCATCATTCTCCCTCACCAAATGGAAAAAGTAACATCCAATAAATATAAAGTAAATAATCATTTCGAGGTTTAGATTGGCTACAGTTAAAGCAGAATAGGAGACTAAACAATAGCAGGTTACTGGCACTGGGGTGTTTACTTGTCCTGGTGTTGCTGGCTTACGTGCTGTACCATGATGTGACGACTGAAATGCTCTACAGCCTTTGTCCTTCCCAGTTCTGCCTCCAAGGGACTGCTTCTGGAAAAAGGCCCTCCAGCTGAGTGAGATACAAGCGGCCGTAAATGTGGCTCTCTGGCTTTTACACGGGGGGGTGCTGCCTAGTGGTCTCACTGCTTCTCTTTCACCAGGGAATTAAGTGGAAATTTTATTGTGCTTGGCTGGCTGAACCCAGTCCTTTCTACTCTGCTTTCCAACAGAAACAGTACCTGCTAAATTCATAGGAAGGACCAGTGTTTTTCCATGCCGTTATGTGTGTCTGATGTATTTCATGATTGCATGCGCACAGAACCTTGAGATGAAGGATCCACCAGATGTCTTTCCGGTAGCCATGGTGTGGCGGGGTGCGTGTGTGTGGTCCCTCGCGTGCCTGTGTCCTGGAGCCTTTTTCTGGCTCGGAGTGTGATTGAGCCCTCTCACGGTGGGCCACCAGCCCTGGGAAGTGACCCAGAGCTTGTTATCGTGATCCCTGCCTGCCACAGTGTAGCATTACAAGGCACATCCTCGGCCCGAGCTTTTCCACACTGCGATGACCATGAATAAGAAACGTGCAAACCAGTGAATTAGTTACGGGCATCAATAGTGCAAGAAAAAGCTTTTAAAATGGGCCGTGTTTGTCGAGAGGGGCCGGAGTCACACGCTCACACGTGAGGCTGATGTAACTCTGACTGTCTGATACAGGCACTGCTGGTTTAACTTATGGGATGTTTTGCGACTTGGCAGGAAAAGAGACTTCCACTGAAGGCAGCACCATTCCTTTTTGGGTATCTCTTTGGCTCCGTAAGAGCTCAGACATGCTCCAGTCTGTGCCCAGGCTTATATAGAGGGAAAAACCAGTGGAGGAGTGGCAGCTAACACAGTAACACACAAAATGTGGAGATGTGGAGTCCGTTGTAGTGCTGGTACTAATCTCCCCCGTCTTGGTCACAATCCATCCCCCCCTCCCCATATGCATGAGCCTTGAGAACACTGAACATTCAGGGCGTGAGAGGAGACACTCAAAGCCTCTAAAACTAGAGGGTCCTCTTTGTAGCATTGAGGCACACGTTATGGTGCACGTTGCATAACGGTGCAATTAAGTGGAGTAACACGCTCTCTTCTACTTTCCTGCCTGCACCATGAGAACCAGGCCAGCTAAACCGTCCTTCTGGATGCCACACTGAGCGGAAACCCTCTCCAGGGTCTATCACCCTGGATCTCCTTTGAGACGACCCTGAATTAGGCTGCTTTTTTATCGTGTGTCAGTAGCTACATTAGCATCGCTGTTTGAAGACCTGGTCAAAGGTGGAGCATAAATGAGTGTTACACCGAAGCAGAGAGGCGCAGTCGGTCAGTAACGGAGGTATGCTGCTGAATGTCGTCCAGCTGTTCGAGGGGGGAAGGGGTTGGGAAGTTTATTTTACCAGGCTCTGAAGTCCATCCCACTGTGACCTGTATCTGCTGAGGTCCATCGACAGCCTCCCAGTGGGGTGCCATGCTTGTTCCAGGAAATCCCTGGCTAGGCTCCTCTTCCTCCGCTACCTAAGTGTAGATGTGTTTTTGTGTTGTGCTGCTGTTTCTTTTCATAATAAGTTATATTCGCTGTGGCCTCCACTTTATTATTTATTTTAAAGATGGGCTGATTGACTTCATGTACATGTTCATGTAGCGGCTTTTGGTGATAGGATTGTCCTGGGGCCGTTTATGAAGCTGAAGTTGTGGGTGAGGAGGGGGCGGAGCCAGGGCAGGGGCTAGCCGACACTGCTCTGTGATTGACTTGCTTTCCGGGGGCAGTTCAGAGGGTAAAGCCAGCCGGTGCGAATCAAGAGGCTGCTCAGGACACTGTTAAGATCAAAATCTGAGACTGCTAAGTGTAAGTGTTTGACTGCATTTGAATATCTATGTGCAGATTTGAAATGCAAAATGTGTCTGTGTGCAGTAGATGTAAATTTGTATCTAATTATGTGGGCACAGTAATTTGGTGTGAATGTGCACATGTTGTGTACGGTCAATACAGATTCAGAAAGCACTGGGTACAGATGGCATCCGGCGTGAGAAAAGGAATATCTGAACGAAACATCTCCTTCCTGCTCCAGCTTTAAGTGCTCACTGGGGATCAGTCCCAAAAATGTGCTGGTCACGGGCTCCTGCCAGGCCGCTGTGCAGCTGCTGCGGTCCCGAGCACTGCGGCTCTGTGTTTATGTGTGGTCCCATGAGCGCAACGTTCTCAGAAGCAGGCCTCTCCATTGGGCTCTACGTGCAGATCCACAGGCATCTCTGGAAATTGCTGTCCGTCCCGCATGCAGGGGGACATTTTTTGATTTTTGAATTCAAAAAATGAGGCGGTAGGTTGAAATGATCCATTATTTCAGTGGCAGATGGTGATTTTATTTTTTTTTATGGGGGAAGCACAGTGTGGACAACAGGTATTTATGGGAGAAGTGCAGTGTGGATAGCAGGTATTTATGGGGGAAGTGCAGTGCGGACAGCAGGTATTTTTGGGAGAAGTGCAGTGTGGACAACAGGTATTTATGGGAGAAGTGTGGACAGCAGGTATTTATGGTGGAAGTGCAGTGTGGGGGAAGTGTAGTGTGGACAGCAGGTATTTTAGTTGGTCAGCTATTGGCATGAAAATCCTGCTCTCCTTCATTAAAGGACTTCTTTAGAATGAAGCAGGCATTAGCTGCAGTGTCAGCCATGTTGCTTTAAAGCCTCTAGCTCAGCTTGAATGCACGCACAGCTTAGTAAGCAAGCTACCTAAATTTAAAATCAAATAAAATTAAACAGATTTACCTCAAACCTCATAGATAATGCATTTATTTACAATATTTACAAATGCCAGTGGCTAAAGATGACATACAAAATGATAAACTGTCACAAAATGCTTCTTTGCGGCTGCGTGTGACATAACAAATGAATGCTGCCAGCCAGCACCGCAGTCACTATGTTATTGATGGTTAATCCTGACTTGTGCAGAATAGCCTGGCTTCCAGGCTGGTCAAAATGATCTGGCTGCAAATAAATCTATCCAGTCACCGTTGCCTAAGCAAAAACCATGTATTAAGCTCTGATAGACTGCCAGAGGCAGGTTCTGAAAACATGTAATCGGAGCATATTCACCAATTCATCAATCCTCCATTTAGACAAAGCAAAGAATCCTCCATAGACTTCCACTGAAGCACAGCATCTATGGGCATCTAGGGGCTGTGTTTATCCAGAGAAAATCCAGGTGAAATTGATATGTATGTTGTCAAAAGCAAAATGATCATCTCTGTGATTCAATTTCTAAGACTGATTACACTCGCGTATAAAATGAACTTACATTGACCAAGTGCTTTGGCATTTTTATGGGGGAAGCCAGGCATCACATGTAGTCTTAGAGCAATTGCTTGCGATTTATTCACCACTTGTACAAGTATAGGCACATTGGAATAGCATCTCTTCACCTGTCCCATCTTACACTCGGTGAGACGGGTGACTGCAAGCTTGGGGGTCAGAGCACAAGGTTGGCCAGCATGCAGTGCCACTGGAACTGGGGGTTGAGGGCCTTGCTCAAGGGCCTACAGACATGTGACTTCTGCCAAGGCCGGGACTCAAACCGGTAATCTTCCAATCATGGGTACAGAGGCTTAGTCTGCTGATCCACTCAGCGATCGTGAGCTTACAGCTCTACATTCCTCCTGCCAGGGTGACCACACGTGGACGACCATGTTGGGCCAGAGTGTGAGGCTGCGGCCGGTGCCCATCCAGAGCCTGTCGGAGCTGGAGCGAGCCCGCCTGCAGGAGGTGGCCCTCTACCATCTGGAGGAACGCAACCTGCACTTCAGCATCAGCATCCCCCAAGGTGACGTACCTGCCTTCCTCATGGCCCTGCTTATTCCTGCTTCTTCTAGGGATGTCACGATACCAGGTTTTCACTACCTGACACCCCCACAAAAAATATGGCATCACAACATGAATGACATCACAAAGCGTGTTTTGTACTGAATTTGAAAAATGGCTGGTATATTACAGGGTTGGAATATGTACAACATTAACACCAACATCGCAAGTTATGCACATGCAATTCTTACATCACTGGTCAGCTACATTAAGATCTGGCTTTTTCATCCCTTCAGTTCTTTATAGACATTATAGTGCAGGGAGTTTAAGTTTCAATAAAACATTTATACTCTGCCATAGGGGAAAATACATCAGGTTTTGCAATTTTAATGATTATTCCTTTTGAAGATTATCTAGTATATACTCAAAAAATCAGTTTAACATTTACCTCTACTGCAGCCACATCAGCTCTACATCCATTCTCCGAGATGATAATTTTTGTCTTTGCTGTTTACATCACTCCTAGACAGGTTTGGAAGAAAAATAGGTTTTTTTTGCTTTATAAATACCACAATATTTATTCTGATGCAATTTAACAAAATCACATCATTATATTTCTTGTCATGCCTTCTGAATGTTGTTGTATCTATTCACAACCAGATTGCAAATGAAGCTTGGATCTTATCATTTGTCCATCCATCCATTATTATTATTATTGATGATGATGGTGAAGATAAAGAAAAAGAAGAAGAAGAAGAGTAATAATAATAATTTATTATTAATTAATATGTTTTATTTTTATTATTAGTTTTTTTTACTTCATTTACTATTTTCTGAGTTTTTTTCCAAGATGACTGTTGTGTTATGTTTCAGAGGCAGGCTATTTGCATAACCAATTGACAAAGACAGTGTTTGCAAATCCCATCCCAAAGTACTGAAGTAACAAAAAACACCAGCTAGTTTGGTACTTCAGGTACTGGACCTTTTGGTACTGGTACTCGCCTGGAAGTCAGTAGGAAAGGGAAAGTACCAAAAGTCTACTAAAAGTACACAAAAAACATGGTCCTGGAACCGTGGTTCCTTCTGCTCTTTTGTGTTAGTGGGATCTGCTGGGAGTGGGCAGGGGACGTAGGTCCTGTGTGTCCCTTGTGGATAGGAGCTCTTTATTTGGAGACAGGCTGGAATAAGGTCTCAGAGCATGGTAAAGAAAACTTGCTGTCCCACGCTTAAGTCAAGTCTCGGGTCACTTCCTGGACTGGGTCTATTTCCTGGACTAAATGATTTGAAATGAAAGTCCTGCTGGCCAAATCCCCCATTAGTGTCTCCATTTCTGTTTTCAGTGTAAAGGAATTCGGGGTGGGTGTCTTTAGATTTGGTCCTGCAGAACTTTGATGTTATCTTGGCTCTGCAGAGCTCTGATCTGTTCTTGGTCCTGGAGAGCTCTGACTTATACCCTGTATTAACTGTTCTACATTCCCCTCTTAACAAGGGTGGTGTGTGGGTCAGTGGGTCAGAAGGGTGTGCCTGTGATCAGAAGTTCGCTGGCTCACATCTCAGAGCTGGCACACTGATGTCATCTGTCGGCCCTTGAGCAAGACCTCAACTGCTCCAGGGATCAGTTGACCCCATTTTCAACAGTATGTTGCTTTGGATAAAAGTGTCTGCTAAGTAAAGAGATAGTCTTTAAATAATTGCAATCTTTAGAAACACTTCTTCAAGATGAACAGTGTAATGGGTGGCAGAATGATCCACTTGAAGGTGATGTAGATGGTTTGGGCATGACCAGTATTTCTCTAGAAGCTGCATTTCATTTGTTCAGAACTCAGCATCTATCCATGCAGAATACTCCTGTCAGGGGTGCTCTGTTTCTTAGAGACATGGTCATGTCTATTTCAATCTGTCTTGTATCCTAGCTTTCTGTCTATTTCTAGTTAAATCTGTCCAATCAGCATTCAGTATTTCTCTGTGTGGGGTTAGGGGAGTGGCGGCTTCCTTAATTTACTGCTACCGTGGGAATTTGACCTTGCCTCGGTCATTCAGCATGGGGACAGCCAGCGTGGCGCTGTGTCAAGCCCCTGCAGGCTTTTATCTCCTAAGCCTCTTGTAAACTTTGCCTGTGCTCTGGAAAGCCTAAATCCCAAGGAAGGATTTGTAGATTCACAGCTCCAAGGAGGTGCTGCCAACGTATAATTATTCCCAATAAGCCCCAAAAGTAGTCGAAAGTCGCGTGTAAAAGGCCGGGCCCGGGCAGGTCAGATACAAGGTTTAATGTGCAGTTTTGTGTTTGTGTTTATTTCACAAGCTTGGGGGGGATGGAGGGGTGGGACCAATGATCTCTCCAAGGGAGGCACAGAAAATTTGATCTATTGTTTTATCAGCAAGCTCTGTAAATGGCACAGACTCTTTTAATGCCATCTGGTGTGTTTCTGCCATACCTGGATTTCGATTGTCTCGTGGAAAGGAGAATTCTCCTGCCGCATAGCTATCTGTAAGTTATCAGTTAATTAATTCGTTTTTCAGGCGCGAGGACTTAGCTTTCTGATTCTGTTCTGTTTAAAGGCTCATGGACACAGCAACACTAACATCTGCATTCCATTAACGACTTGGGGCTCCTCTGTGTAAACTGGCCTGGGTTTCATATTTCTGTAGTAGTTCTCCCCAAAGGGCTTATCTGGGGTATCCACAGTTCATGGAGTAGCCTGCTCTCCTACCTGGAAGTGCAAAGATGGCTGTTTATTGGCAGGATTATGAACCTGAAGGAGAGCTGGCTGATTTGAAGTAAAAATCTGTAGTCCGTGATGCTTAATACCTCATCCTCTCTGCCCCTGCAGTGACCCACAAACGGAGGAAGTCCCTGAGGAGGAAGTTTGACTCATTTTCCAAGGAAAAGAAAGAACGGGGTAAGCACTACTTTACTGTTGTCATTTTATTGTCGGAAACATTCAGGGATAGGGTTACTCTCAGCTGAGTTACCTATGTGTAACGCTTTGCAGAATGCAAGCATCGTTATGGTGCTGGCCTTGTAGTCTATTTGTGGTCTTTAATTAGACGGTCAGTACCCTCCCCTATGAAACGTGCAGTTGTTTGTTACAAATGCAAGAACATGTTATAACCATGCGTTTGTGCCCCATACCAAAACAGGGATTATTTGTACTGTGGGTTAGAGCAGGCTAAGAAGACCGAGACGTTCTAATTCTTTGTAGGTGCTGTAATTCTCAGTGGGAGGGGGACCAGGGCTGTAGATGCTAAAGCCAACTAAAACTGTGAGTTTTATGACTTACTCGACCAAAAGGACCTTTAATGGTGGCTTGACCTCATGGCCCTTGCACATGAGCAGGAGGCCCGATGTTTCTAGGCATGCCTCTGGCTGATCGCATTCCTTTTTGACAGAGCCACGCGCGGCACGTAGCTCATCAGGGTTAGACCTCCTGAGCTGCAGGATCACACAGAATGCGCGTTTTAATGAAAGCGACGCGGGGTTGGTTCGCAGACAGTCGTTTGACTCCTCCTTTAAGAGGATTAGAGATTAGCGCCTTCACAGCGGCTCTTCCCGCGAGGCTATGCCCAGCCAGACGTCGGCCTACACAGCATGTCTAGCTTCGAGCCCCGGGGCGAGGAACTGAAACCTTTTTTTTTTTCTTTTTGACGTTCTAAGGCACAGTGCATCACAGGATCCCTTCCATTGAGGAAGTGGGGGGTGGGGGGTGGTGGGGTGGGGACTGGTCACCCTTTCTATAGTCTACATAAGCGGTACTCAGTTGGTGGACTCCGCTCCGCATCTGAACCGAAGCACAACTTGATATAGACCACGCGATCACTCAGGTCGGCGAAATCCTACCTAAGCAGATCCTCCCTACGCTTGGCGATGTCTACCAAAGGGGACCACCCCAAAAAAATTTATTTGTGGCAGTGGACCTTGGCTTTTTGTGTCGCTGAAGGAATTTCGAACCTCAAGGATAAACGATAGCATAGTGCTGGTTCACATGCAACCCTCAGAGTTCAGTTTGGCGTCAAAGAGATCCTGGTTGGGCTTCCCTCCCAGAGACGGCCCCCAAGGCGTTTGGCATCCCCCTGCCCCAAGCAATCGCCAACGACCGTGAGCACAAGCAGCGGCAGGACGCGTTGCGGGAGAGCAGGCGCGACTGCCTGGACCTGGAGGCCAGCGTGTTGCACTTCCGGGCTGAAAAGCAGCAGCGACACGAGGGCAGGAAGCCGCATGGCCCTCACTCTGCTCTGGAGCTCCACAGCAAGCCTCTGTCCCACACCCTCCTGGACAACGCCCCCAGGGTCCATCGCAGGGTAAGCCATATCCCCTGAATCCACTGAAGAGTGCCCCCCCCGGTGGGACATAAGGGAATTGAAGGGGAGGGGGGAGCAGGTGAGGGGGGGGAAATGTATGAACTGCCTAGAGCAGGAGTGGCAATCTTATCTGCAAAGGGTGTTTGCAGGTTTTTGGGATAACCATTAAGTCAGCTGTTCAGACCCAGGTGACGACTCGTCAGCCAATCAGTCCTCTAATTGTAATCTAATTAGGAAGTTGTAGTGAAAACCCACACAGATTGGCCATGCCTGGCCTGGGGGTGAGGTGGGGGCAGACCTGGATGGATGTGGTCATGAGAAAGAGCTTTTTTTTGTTTTGCTGATAAGGATGTTTTATGCCATATTTTCAATCTTCTGTTTTCTTGGAGATTCTATCTGTTACCCACCACCCCTTTTTTAGCCTTTTATAAATATTTCCTTCAAAATTTCAGGTTCTCTGCCAGAATCAAAGTAGCCCTAATATAAATAGCAGGGAATATAAACAAGGAAGTTTATGTTGGTGCATTACGCCTGTCAAACTTGTCTTTTAGCTGCTAAATACTTGTGACTTTGTTTAGTTGTTGTTTAGATTTTTGGAGGGAACATGCAAGCAGTACCTGCTTTTTGGAGGGTACATGCAAGCAGTACCTGAAAGGGAAAGCAAGTCCTGTTTATAACGCACTTTGTGAAGATTTGATGTCTGCCATATCACTGCGACCACCAGTCCCCGTTCACAGACCCTGATCAGAGCCCATGTTCCTCCCCCAGGGAGGCCTGTCAGTGGACTGCATTTCTGACCTGGTAGAGAGTCAGTCGCGGCTGTTGGAGGCTCTTCAGCTCTCCCACCCCAACGAGCTGGACATCCGGAAGGCAGCTGGGCGCACGCAGGCCAAGCTCAGCCTCAACCCCATCTACCGGCAGGTTCCACGTGTGGTGGAGCGCTGCTGTGGCCACATCCAGACGTACGGTGAGGCTACAGTACACACGTGTGTGTGTGTGTGTGTGTGTGTGTGTCCACTGACTGCCACTCCTCCGTGATGCAGGGCTCAACACAGTGGGGATTTTTCGTGTGGGGAGCTCAAAGAAGAGAGTAAGGCAGGTGAGTGTCGCCGCCCTACAGGATCCTTTGGGGTTGTGCGAGCTGACCCCTGGGGCAGTGTACATGTTGACGTTATTTAGAATGCGTTTTCTGTGTGGTGTCTGACCCAAGCACATTCCCAATCAGTGTGTGCATGTGAACGTCATGTTCTGTCTCCTGTCCACTGCGTGTGTGCATGTCGCAGCTAAGGGAGGACTTCGACATGGGAGCGGACGTCATCTTGGACGAGGAGCACAGCGTGCACGACGTGGCAGCCCTCTTAAAGGAGTTCCTGAGGAACATGCCCGATCCCCTTCTACCCCGTGAACTCTACTCCGCCTTCCTGCATACCACAGGTGTGAGCTCGGCACTAAAATCACTATTATCATGTCCATTCAGCACAGCGTAACACTGTGTACCCACTGTGTCTTGTGACTGCGACCATATATAGGGTCGGTGTAGATGGGGGTGGTGTTAATGCACTGTCAGTCACCACTTGGTGTAACCAATGGAAACTGAGAGATCAATAAGAAATAGATGAAGCAAACTGGCGAATTAATCCATACTATAATTCATTCTATGACGTGTTTTTGTTCAAATAAATCAATTTTCTAGAAGTAAAAAGTAGAAGTAGAAATCCATGTAAGCCAAACTGAATGCAGCACCATAAAAGACTAAACTTTTGATTAACATTGTCAGTGTGGGGGAGAAACAGAGGCAACAATGGACTACAATAGTGTTTATGAGAAAATCTGAATTAAAGGTCAAGCAACTGACACAGCTCACCCCCCCCCCCTTTCTGATTTTTCTAAGAAATGACTGCAAGACTGTATGCTTTTGTTAGGTCACTCAGCCAAGGGCACAGAGGCTTGATGTGCAGAGAGACACAGGCACTTGCTACAGACACTTGTCTTTCTGTCTTTTAAAGGGAGTGGCTCTACAACATTAATAAGCTTCATGGCATGTTGGGTAAAGAGTTCATATTAAGGTTATGTGAAGACATTTTGGGTTTATCAAGGATAAAGGATAAACAGAAGCCTGCAGATTTAAGATCGTTTCTTCCAGGAGACTAGGGCGTCATTAAAGGTGGAATTATGTGCAACAACCTAAAAGAATCAGAATTAATTTCACGCATTTATATAACATTACATTTGAGTTAATGAATAGCGAAAACGCTTAAGGACAGGTTACAGAGACCAGCACAGGTTAGGAGCATAATGATTGTCTTTCCCCTGGCAGACGGCTGTTATCGGGAAGATAACAGGCCATATGGCTAACAGCGTTGGCATGCTGTGCGCGACCTCTCTCTGACCTGTGTGTGTAATCATGTGACCCCCCGGCCCGGCCTGTGTTCCAGCCCTGCGGGAGCCGGAGCAGTTCCCCTACCTGCAGCTGCTGCTCTACCTGCTGCCGCCTTGCAACTGCGACACGCTGCTGCAGCTCCTCGGCCTGCTGCACGTGGTTCAGGAGCACGCCGAGGACAGATGTGGCCCCGACGGCCAGGAGGTGAGCGCTCGGAGTCTCAGAGACCAAGAAGTCCTCGTTTGTTATGGCAGCCATTCAAATACTTCTGTTTACAACACTGAAACACACCGGTTGGCTAAACCTCAAGCTGTAGGCAAGTTATATTCTAGAAGCATCGCTGGTTAAACACCTTCCCAGGGATGTTCTTTTGGCCCAGCGTCTCACATTGCAGTGATCTCATTATAAAGAGCCACATATGGTGATGCCAAGCCTTTCTAAGCTTGTGTCACTATACCCAGAATGCTTTGCTGTTTGCCATTGCTGCTTGACCAGCTGTACTACGCTGTCTCACGCTGCACTTGCCAGCCTGCTTTATAGTTGTGCGTCCTCTTCTTGGCAGGTCCCAGGGAACAAGATGACTGCAGCCAACCTGGCGGTGATCTTCGGGCCCAACCTGCTGCAGCATGAGCGGGGATCTGAGCGTGACAGCAGCCAGCAGGCGCTGGGCATCGAGGACAGCGCGGCCATTATCTCCATCACTCTGAAGCTCATCAAGAACTACAAGCGTCTTTTCACGGTGGGTGGGGACACGAGGGCACACAGTAGGATACGGTATACTATACACTCATATAGTACAGTACCTGTCAGGCCTAAGTCTGGACACACCTACCCATATAAAGGTTTATTTGTACTATTCTCTGCATTTTAGAAAAATTATAAAGACATCAGAACTATAACATATATGGAATTATACAAAAAACGTAGTAAATTTAAAAAAATCTTTTGGGGGAGGGCCAGCTCTGTGGATTGGGACTCAGAAGCTTACTGGTTCAAATCGTTGGTTCGGCAGAGTGAACCCCCAATGGGACCTTGAGCAAGGCCCTTAACCCCAATTGCTTCAGGGACTGGCTGACTGTACATGAGGTGGCCTCCTGGGATGCTTTTCTAGCTCTCCTGAAGGTCCCACATATGAAACATCTCATTGGTCACTGGCTCTTCCTAAACCATCTTTACTGAGTTTAGTTCAGGCAGCTAGGTCATGTGATGTGACACTCTATCACTCTTTTGTAGATGGCTTGGCGTGTCCAAACTTTTGACTGGTACCTACAGTGCATACCTAATATACAGTGTACATTCTTGAATCTGCATTGACTTGTTACCACAGGTATCTGCAGAGTTCCAGCAGGAGGTGCTAATGAGTCTCATTCAGACCGATCCTGACGTCATCGATTACTTGCTACGCAGGAAGCTCAGGTGGGCTGTGTCAGAATGGATTGCCAGCCAATGCAAATGGCCAGCACAAAGCTATCGTCGGATTAGCACCGTGCTATCATGCTTGGCTGAGGCTGTCGACCAGCTGCTTATCCTATGTAGGCTTGTGTGGGTGGCTTGGAGCCAGCCTCAGGAAGCTCAGGGCAAAGGGAAGGGTACACCTTGGACAGTCTTGTTTTAGATTTGCAAATCTACAAATTTATTCTATAGAAATTTAGAAACATTTGAGTTCCTCTGTCAAAGAGGTCTGTTTGTCTTTGAATCTGTACCTTCTCATGATAGCAAGGTGCTTCATCCCCAGCAGCAGTCAACTGAGCACAGACCCGGAGTCTGACTCCAGAGAACAGGAGCCCGAGACATCACTGAAGTCGGTGGGGCCCTCCAGCGATGGCCTCTTATCGCTGGAGACTTCTCCTCTCTTCCCAGAGCTGCCGGGAGACGGTAGCCTGAGCAGTGAGGTGTTCTTCAACGTGCTTCACCTGGGCCAGAGCAGGAGGCGTGAGTAGTGCGAGGCGGCTGGAGGACGGTGCCAGGGGGTGCTGTCAGACAATGACTGGTTGTTTACTTTTAAGTTCCTGATGGGTAAACCAGGAAGTAACTGAACAGCATGTAGTAATCCCATCCACTGCCATTTTAAAAGCCTTGGGTTTCCCCCATCACTGTGACCTAATGTGACTTTCATTCTGGTCTGTCCTCGTAGAGTCCTCAGAGGATAGTGCAATGAAGACCCTTGGCCAGATGAGGCAGTTCCACTCCCATCATGATCTGCTGAGCTTGGGTGAGACGCCCAATCCTGTCACAGAAGAGGCATGCTGGGAAGGATCTAGCCATGCCAGCTTTAAGCAGGACAACTCCAGAGACAGTGTGTGGGTGAGGCAGGATGCAGTCACCCAGGGGGGGATCACTCAGCCTCTTAATTTTTGGGACTACTTCACTGGGAAGGTTACTGGCTCTGAGACCATCGTATGACCCTGCCAGTGGTATGTTCAGTTTGGCTGTTTGGACATGGTTCATCTGTTCAATGTGTACACACACATACCAGCATCCTCATATATGCGGATCATAAACCAGAGTGTACATGCACATATGTAGATATACAATGAGACACCCCATTAGCCATTGGCCAAATAAATGCTCTGTTACAAGACTGCTGCCCCCTGCTGGATGGTCATGTCAATTGCAGGCAGTAAAATGGTGATTGGTCACTGCACTGAGAGAGGATACTTTGGAAAAGCTTTCTGATTTCTCCTGAACTTAGTCCTTAAGGAGTCACCCGAAACCATGCCAGCTATGAGTCCCCTAGAATCCTCAAAGTGACGCGCACCTTCTGAATTATAATTCCAGTGTCAACTAAATTATACTGTAAACATGTATATATCAGCATTTATGTTAAATAAATGTTTTTCAGTGTTTTATCTGGCGTCTGGTGAGTACTCCCTCAGGCCTAATTGTGCCGTGTGCTAACAGGACGACGACGTCACTTAGCTTGGTGTGCGTCAGGCCTAGTGAAAGTGAAACCAGATAAACAAACCTACATGCCACTATAGCACACCCATAATCATGGGACTCTTCATTTCTTCCTCGTCCTCTGCAGTAGCACATCTGTCACTGAAAAACAGCCTGTAGCAGAAACTGTCTGGTCTTCGTCTGAATCCAGACCATGCTGGCGTCACTGAAGGAATCCAGTTCAGTGGGTCTTTACAAAATGATGACAGTACCACGAGTGCTAGAAAAATTACCTTCTCGTTCTTACCGCTGGTCTTGGCCAACATTCTAAAATGTGTCCCGTTCATCTGATGTTTTTTTATTTTAAAAGCAATTTTTAATTTGTCCTCTGGAGGGAGCCATTTCCCCACAAAGCTCACTGCAGGGAGCCATAACAAGTCATCTCTAAGCAGTCTTAAAGCCGTGAAGGAGAATTACAGACAGATGTCAGCCATCTCCTACCCCTATATGACAAGTACCGACACAGTGAAATGATCTCCGCAGAGACACATGGAAAATCAGTACAAACGGTTACTTAATTATTGACAGTGAAGGGGCTGATTAACTTGGAGAGAGCTGTGTATTTTTATTCTGAGGGGGGCATTTTAGCACCTCCTGTGTGTGCTAGCTCCTCAGAAACACACCTTTTCCAATACTAAGAATTTATTTTTTAAATCTCTGCTTTGGGCCTCTAATGGCATTTTGCTCTGCAGCCCTATGTGGTCAGAAGCACACGTCGTTCATCAATGCCGTGGCTGGAAAAGGCTGCGAGGCTCCCAACGGGGGAAGCACGCTGAGCCGACTGCTGCCGTCTGTCTGCAGTAATAAAGACATGCTGCCAGAGCGCGGGGCTGACCCAGGTGAAATGCTCTCGTAGACGAGCAACCTTCCATGCAACAACATGTGACCCCCATGTTACCCATTAACGTCTGGGAATCTAACATGCTTCACGCCAGCCTGCTTCCCCCCCACCCCGTTCCCCCCCTTTTCAAAAACAGAAGCCAAGGGAGCCAACTGGGCAATAGCAGAGATCTAATAACTGAGAGACCAGACATTCTTAGGAGAACCTATAATCCGCAGCACAGACCTGCAAGGCGCTATACCTATTTCCTGTCACCAGGGGGCAGCAAGGCCCGGCCCACTTTTATGAGCCTGCAGGAGGTGGTGAGAGGTTTCCATCATGCTGGGTAATGATGGGCTTAAGGTGGAAGGTCATGAAGCATTTTCTGTTGGTGCTAGAACACCTTCGCCAAACACGTTATACGGGCTAACCCTTCCTGCTTAGTTGTCTTCTGTATCAAGACCCTGATGTACCATAGAAAGACGAACACTGGTGGGTAGAAACTACAGTGTTTATTGGAGATGCTCTGGGTGCGCCTGTGTCCTTTCCCCCTGGCACGGGAAACCCTGCATATCGCCCATGTATACCCCCCCCACCCCCCACAACGAAAAGCATACTGTTAAGAATGCGTGGTATGTCTCACAGGTTGGGTGCCGACCCGGTCCACTCCAGGGGTTATTTTTAATGAACCACTTGGTTGCTCCGTCAAGATCCACTTCTGGACCCACTTGAGAGAGAGGGAATAATGACTTGGTGGCGCTTACGGATTGGACTCGGCCTTAAGCTGCACACGGCAACAGCAGACGCGGGGTCTAATATTCACACACACGCACTCACTGACCGATTCACTGGCACCTCACTGCAAAGGAGGAAGTTAATAATTAAATAGGAAAGCAAAGCATTACAAAGGACAACCTAAGAGTCACCATGTACCCAGTAGATGCATGTAAATGTTATTCATTTTTTTTAAGATATTAGACAGGGCTAGCATAACTTATTACAAATTCAGGAAAACAAATCTTACAAACAGCAGCAGCAGCATTCCATGAATTCAGGAAATACAACTTGGACAAACCTGGCTTGTGTGTGTGTGTATGTGTCACAGAATAAAGCGGCGCACCCCTGGTGGCGGTGCATAGAAATGCAGGCGGCGGTGGGGTAGGCAGGGGAACTGGAACAGTCGCTGCTGACCCGGACTGTCTCACATTCATGAAGCCCCACAGCTTCTTCCAGATCTGCAAGCTCTTCCAATCCCCACAACCACCCCCCCCCGCCCCCCCCACCTACAGCAAACCGCAAGACTGCACGACTCCCCCTCCCAACTAAGAGCGCCGCTATGAGTTTAGCGAGTCTGCGGCCACAGCAAAATGGGGGCGCAAGATGCACAGGACAGGGAGGCCCGCCTAGGGGGCACCCAGTGTGGACACCACCACCCAGGCAGGGACAATATCAAGAGAGCATTAGACACCCCTCAGATGTCTTTTACCTTGGTAACAACAGACAGAAGCAGACATATGTGTGTAAGTATGCAAGCATGCATATCTGAATGCGTGCGTATATACGTATGCACATACGAATGCCATCATGTACATGGACGTTGTTCTCCTTAAATATAACCATATTACCACTGATAACTGATAAATGGTTTGCATCTCCCACGGCCACTAAGAGGTCAGGCTCTTGCCGGGTTCCACCGTTGCCCACAATAAGCATGACTGTCCATCAACCCCCCCCCCCCATTTCACAGATGGCTACACAAAGTAACCCTTTCCAAATTCCCCTTTGTCCCCCCCAAGATGAACCGGGGCATGAACTGAGGAAAGCCACTGCTCCATGTTGGGTTGGCCATCGTTTGCTTCTGCCTGAGGGTCCGCCATTCACTCCAGTGTGGTGTGCCAAAAAAAAAACAAACTAGAAAAATGCCTTAATGGAAGGGGTCTGTGCAACTCGAACGCCGCCCTGCCCGTGTGACAGTCCCCTCGGACATTCCCAGCGGCTCAGTCTCTGGACTGGTAGAAAAGAATGTATCCCGATTCCGAATTCTTGGAGATGTCGGATGTCAGGCCATAGAACTCTTCAATTGCCTGGGCGTCGATTTTCTACAACAGAAAACGAGGCGGGATTAGTAACCCGTGCCACTGAGGCCAAAATGATGCCAGCTCGTCCTTCAGTTCACCTTGTAGGCAAAGCTGTTTGGCACCTATGCCACATCTACCCTTTCAGTTTCAAGTACCAACAAGCAGCACGACAGAGTCATTTACAGGCAGCAAGCTGCGACAGTTGGTGGATGTGCTCAGTCCCCTACAGTAGGGAGATTTGACCTCTTCAGAGCAAATGCCTCAGAGTTCCCCTAGATGCAGAGATACGGACCCAACAGCCGACAAATAAGGGTACGACTTCTACAGCTAGGCAATGAGAGCAGTTTTATAACCAGGCTTGACAAGGGAAGGACCAAGATCCAGAACACAGGATCTAAATGGAGAGGCATGAGTTTTCGACGATCAGCATCTCCAAGGACATCTGTCAAGAAGAACAGAGCCCGGGCACATGCTTGCAGCAGCAGAAGACCAGCTTCATGTAGGTCCAATACCAGTGAGACAGGTTCCCCCGGGACTCACCTCCACAATGTCGTCATCGAACAGCAACCAGAACCCATGGCTCTTCACAATTGTGATGTAGTGCCCTCGATTCGGCCCACTGCAGAGGGGAAAGATACCAATCATTTTTTGTGCTGTCCTATGGAGATGACTAGATTCACAGACACCAGTAGGGGAGGGGGTCCAGACCCACCTGCCACAGTGCACCACCACTGCTACCAGGTCATACATGCGGTCGGGGTTGGTGGCGTCCCCAGAGGTGTTGAAGAGGCGGAGCTCCAGGGGGAAGACCACGCGATAGGACAGCTTGGTGTAGCGGTGCAGCTGCTCCATGTACTTAAAGCGCTTCAGGTGCAGGGCCAGGATCATGGGCAGCTTCTTCACCCTCATCCTACACACACACACACACACACATTCAATATGCATAGCAAACAGAGGCTGGCTCACCACCAAGGTGTGAGGCTTAACTACACATGGTGTGGAGTCAGTAGGTGATGGATCCGTGCCAAAGGCCCGTAGCCTCAGTCAATCTGATCCTCACTTGTACATCACTTTGGGTAAAAGTGTCTGCTAAACATAACCGTATACCGACCATCACATGGACACACATGCAACTTTTACACTTAAAATTGAACACGCAAACTTTTATTCAAAAGAACTTCCACTTATTCAAACCCATTTATACAGCTGGGTATTTCCCAAATTAGCTTGGTACCTTGATCTCGGGACACTGCAATAAAGTCTCCACTGAGCTTTGAGCGGATGACCCTCAGGTGTGACAGCACTCCCTTACCCACTAGCAGGCTTTTTGACCTTCACAGCTAGCCGTATGCATCAGTCTAGCGCAGGGGTGGGCAATCTTATCCAGAAAGGGCCACTGTGTGTGCGGGTTTTTGCTGCAACTCCCTAATTCGGTTACTAATTAGAGGACTGACTGGCAGGCGTGTCCTCACACCTGGGTTTGAACAGCTGACCTAAGGTTATCCCAAAAAGCTGCATACGCACCGGCCCTTTGCGGATAATTCTGCCCCCCCCCAGTCTAGCGGAATAAGCGGGAAGGCTCAGGAATCCCACAGCTCTGAGTACATTCTTATGGAAGCTAGGGAAACCCACCTGTGACCCGTTTCTATGGAAACAATCAGAGTGGGCCGCACGCACCCCTGGAGGTTGGCCGACTTTGCCGCTTTGGCTTATATCCATCATGCTTTTCCTTACTTTACCGTCAGCGGCATAAGAGCCCCCCCCCCAGTCACAAGCGGCATTCCGCCTCTCACCGCTTCTGCGCCTCCTGCTTACTACGACACTGCTCGCAGTAGTACTTGTACTCGCTGCACAGCGTCTCCGTGTCGCTGAAGCCCCTGCAGGCGGCACACGCCAGGTGTTAGGCAGTCACAGTCAAGTCCTCCACGGCCATAGCAGTAGCAGATGCCGGTGCACTGGGCTCACCTGAGGCAGTGTGTGATGGACGTGTTCTGCTCCACATCAACCGACAGGTCCAAGAAATCCTCATCTTTGCTGCTGACCTGGGGGTGGGGCAGTATTCATACTCAATACTCAGAGCGTTTCCTGATTGGTTGAAATTCTGCCCATCATCCAGCTTCCCCATTACGCCTATACCCCTCAGCCTCCAGCCCGCCTCTGCCCATGACCTCACCGCCTCACAGTTTAGACAACGCGTCTCATTGGTCAGCGTGCCCTGAAAGATCTCGTGGACCCAGGTCTGCTGCGGTGCCTTATGGACCTCCTCCCCTTCTGTAGCAGTGGGCCCCGCTGGCCCGCCGCCATTCTGCACCAGCCGGCCGTTCTGCTGCCGCTCCTGGCCCCGCTCCTCCTGCAGCAGGTCGGCGATGGTGTTCAGTAGGTAGTTGAGGAATTCATGGGCATCCTGCTGCATGTAGTTGTCGAAAAGCTCTGTGCAGGAAGATACCGAAGATTCAGAGATCTCTAAATAAACAAGATGCAAACGGCGCTGCCTCCAACCCACATCACGATAAGGGAGCTGTCTCTATTTCCCCCATAGCACAAAGGGAGCTGCCTCCATCCACATAACATGACAAGAGAGCTGCCTCCATCCCCCCATCGCGCGAAAGAAGCTGCCTCCATCCCCCCATCGCGCAAAGGGAGCTGCCTCTATCCCCCCCATCGTGCAAAGGGAGCTGCCTCTATCCCCCCCATCGTGCAAAGGGAGGTGCCTCTATTCCCCCATC
>JAODKN010000002.1:12197126-12208563 GCA_026774425.1 Petrocephalus zakoni
GGGCAGCCGCCGGGGGCGGATGATAGGACGGCGCCGAGTAACCGGAGGAGGCTCCGCCGGAGCCGGGCGGACGGGCAAACATGTCCACCTACCATCGTACAAATCGAGGCGATCTTTCGGACTGTCATCAGTATTTCCATCCGTCTGCCGCCATATTGGACCAAACCTCAACTTTAAACGGTGACAGCCGCGGAGGCTCGGGTTCCGGGGAGGGGGGGGGAGGCTCGAGCCCGATCCCGATCAAAGACGAGCTCCGGGAGGGAGTGTCGTGGCGGCAGCCTTCCGACGCGAGCCGCAGCGCACAGCACGGGCCCTTCCTGCGGCCCCGCCCATTGGCGGGCGAGAACGAGGCTGCCGGCAGGAGGCGCGCCCGCCGGCCGACGTGCGCGGCGGCGGCGGGGGCGCGCGCGCGCGTGCGGCGCACCGATTCAGCCTGTTATTAAATACACATTACTTTGCGGGGGAATATAGGCATATATAGGCTGTTTGGGTTGTATTATTCACTCGCAAAAACATTTGATAGTATAACAAAGGTACGCCAGAATATGCATCTAATATTTTAATGACTACTTCGTTATATGATTTTGAATTGGGGTATATATAGTTCTTTTCTTTTTTTTAAGGGCAACTGCTAGTCTCAAACGCCAATGAAATTATTATTGACATGTCGGGTCTCTTTTATCTTGTATCTTGTGTACTTTGTAGTTGTCTAGAAAAGGTTTGGAATTCGACGAAACCTAATTTTGAAAGTATATTGGGCTTTTTTCTTATTTGTGATAATGCAAAGCGAACTTTGCAAAAGTTACAGATTGATGTAAATGTAGTGTAGTTATGTCTGTGCTAGGCATGGATCACTGTGGATGGGCATTATATAAAACGGCTGACAAACGTGGTTCAGTAGAAACGCCGTAATTAACAAAACAAACATGCTCACAAAGTTAATATTATATTGCACTCTTAAATGTGGTATCAACGTTTTTGCCTCCAAATCTGAATTAAAATGATCTGTAGAAAACGGCAAACGGGCGATCTCAGTGAGTACTAGAGTGTGCGTTTGTCAGGCGTTCGGTCGCCCACTGTTTAATCCACGCCCCGCATACCCATCGCCGGCGCGTCTTGCGTCTCTCTCTTACCAAATACTAAGTATTGTCGTGGTTTCTATGGAAAGCGGTGAGATCAGCTCCGTTTTTTTTAACTGCTCCTGATTTTGTAGAACATTTAGAGTCCGTGCTTTCCCCCCTGACCAGAGATACACATACAACTGCTCCAGGTGCTCTTGCGAGAAGCTCTCGAAGGATTTATGTGACGCTTTTTGGTTGTAGACCTTCTGGCTGTCAGCTGATCGTTTTCATGCCATCGACGAGAAAAAGTGTCCGTGGACCTTATTGCTTCATGGATTATTATGGCCGAAATACTGACGTCGTCCGGAGCATGTTGTTATGTGCATGAAGAAGCGTGGAGTGGAGTTTGCTAGCCGGTTATGAAGACTCTTTAGATGAAGAATAAAACTTGGGTAAATGCGTCTGCTTGCCGACCACCAAAGAACAATGAACAGTGGTTCTAGCAACTTTCTGCTAGTTCCTATACCGGAGCATCCCATCCCAGACTGCATGCCTAACAAAAACGTCAAGATTGTTGTTCTGGGCGCAAGCAACGTCGGGAAAACAGGTAAATTCATAATTCTGACTGCTTTCCAAAAATGCTTAATTTTTTTGATCTAAAGGACATGCTCCCAATTTATGGTGTAAAGATTTGTGAGAATATTTACAGCTTTATCAATCTAAGGTTGCGCAATATGGCAGTGCAGTTTATTGTTTATGAGAATGATCATCTACTATTTTACCAGATTTACTGAAATTTCCATGACCGAGTATATAAAAATTTATTTTTAAACTGCTTTAAAAACCGAAAACAACGATACCGATATGGTGTTGTGGCAGTGCCAATAGTAACCCACGAGGCGCAAATGCTGCATATATAAGTAGGCTATGTGAATGTAACTATATTTATTAGTAACAGGACAGTTAAATATATTCCTCTGAAGACCGAAAGTAACTGTGTAAGCATGGACACCAGGGGGCGTCGAGAGGGCCGTAAGTGGGCCATTCTCATATCTGTTGATATCTGTTGTCTTAAGTTGACTAAAGACTTCTTTACGCATGTACACATGCAAGTGTGTAGATATACACAGAGGCTATTAATTTGTTTGTGTGTGTGTGTGTGTGATTTTTTCAGCTTTAATCGTGAGGTTTCTCACCAAAAGATTCATTGGAGATTATGAAGCTAATACCGGCAAGTATATTTAAATCGCTTTTGCGCTCAGATTTAATCAATGCAATACAACAATATATATTTCTTAAAGTTACTTATATGTATCTCAGGGGCCCTGTATTCAAGGAGGATTAGTCTGGATGGAGAGGTAGTATCTTTGCAAGTTCAAGACACCCCCTGTGTTGCTTTGCAGGTAAGAATTTTACAGCCCACAAACTTATAAATAAGGTCTTCTTATTAAATCTTGCGATTTTTCACAAATTATTTTAAAAAAACAGCAGTGACAACCATCAGACTTTCATCAGGAGTCTGGCCTGAAAACACAGCCCACAGAGAGCACGTAGCCGGGGAGATAAGGCAGCCCACTGTGCCGCCCTCTGAGATAGGCAGGGGGGGTTGAGGCTTTGGATGCTTCCTGAATCTTCATGCCGCCATTCCTACCTCTCTTGTACTGTATAGTACTGTACCCAATTTATTGACTGGTACCCATAACATTTGGTGGGCTACAGACTATGTCCTCATCAGTGCCCAAGCACCAGGATCATTTTTAAGAGTATTAGGGTGGTGATCCGGTAGAGATCTTGTTTTTGATGTGGTCTATGTTGATTATTCTATTAGTCTATTAGTGGTAGTAAGCCTACCTTGGTACAACACTATTTAAATATAAATCTATATAATACAATTTGCAATAGTTTTGGCCAGTTTTATTGTTCATTTCTCTGCCCAAATAAGAACAGTACCATAGAAAATAAGCCAGTCACTCCTTCTTGCTCTGTGACCTTGACCAGGATAAGTGGTTAGAAGATGGAATCTATTCATCCATCCATTCACCCGTGCTTGTTTAGTAATGCAATAGTTTAATGACCATATTAAAACAGGATTATTCAACAAGTGCATTAATAAAAACTGTGTTCAGGTTCCTATCAGACCTTATGGGGGGAAAAAGTGTTACGAAAGGAATCGTTGTTTGATTTTTTTTTTATGAATTATTTTTAAATTATGTTTTCGTTAACGCAAAAAGATCCCCGCAGATAAATGGTTAGCAGAGAATTTTCTGTTTTAAGCATTGGTGTTCTGTGTTTACCCTTAAGTAATCCAGTAACATCATGCTGGCACTCTGCACATTAGTGTGATTCAGAATGATTTGAAAGAAAGCAGGAGGCAATAGAACATAAATATTATTTTAATCAGTGGATAATTGCGCATTTCACTGATTAAAATCAGAGGTCAGAGGTCACTGCACTGTTAAACATGCAAGCAACTTCAGTCTCGGGTTGAGTGACTTTAATTTTCAGATCATTGTGGGTTCTTTATGGGTGTCTCTCTGAGGTCTTGGGGTTGGTATAAAGAAGGCTCTTTGCTTGCCCACCTCCTGCAGGACGATGGCGACGGTTTGCTGTGTCAGGAGCAGATTAACCGCTCCATCTACTGGGCGGACGGTTATGTGCTGGTGTTCTCCATCACCGATCCCCAGAGCTTCCGCACGGTCTTGCCTCTGTATCAACATGTCCGGCGCATTCACCCCAGCGGCAGCATCCCCATCATCCTGGTGGGTAACAAGAGCGACCTGCTGCGGGCACGCCAGGTGCCCGCTGACCAGGGGGAGGCGCTGGCGGCTCAGCTGGGCGGGGTGTACTTCGAGGCCTCTGCCCGGGAGAGCCGTGAGGGGGTGCAGGCCTCTTTCCTGCACCTCTGCCAGGAGGTGAGCCGGGCGCTGGGCGGCATCAACGGGGAGAAAAGGAAGGCTGGCCTCCACCTGGCCAGGCCAAAGTCTCCCAACATGCAGGAGCTGAAGAGGCGATTCCGGCAAGTTCTGTCCTCGAGAGTCAAGTCAGCCACCACCCTCTGATCCGAGAACAAGATTCACGTCAGAGCCGGAGTGGGCTGTTATGGGGGAGATGAGCAGGACTCATGGACAGACTAATCTGAAGTTCATTCAAACCTGGACAGCTTGTTTGTATGAACAGCAGAACAACCCAGCCTTGTCATATGGACAGTTTAACTTTGCTGTCAGACAGGTAGGCTCCAAACTTCCAGCTGAGAAGTGGCTGGTGATAAGGGCTTGGTGAGAATTTAGTGTGGTCATCAGGCATTTATCCAGGGAAATAAAACATGAATTGGCTTAGAAAATCATTTATTTTGCAGTGTTTTTTTCTTGTAACCATGCAACCACCCTTTCAAGGCATAATGCCACAGACTGCAGCTTGACCAGATGATGCCCACTTCCCATGACAACAGTACTTTGCCAGTTTCATGCTCAGCCTTGATAATGTGCCATTCACTGCGATCTCCTGGGCTGATTGCAAAACCTTTGTGAAGGAAAACTCATGTAAATTCATCCCTACATCATTAACCCATGTTCTGAGCCCAACTTTTTCCAGTGGGGACTGTGAAAGCCTGCAGTTCATTCAGTCATACCTAATTGAAATTAGCTGACCGTGATAGCGTGGCACTGAGCCTTAACTATGACCTGAGAGGGCTGTGTGATTGTTTGTTTGAATATTGGTTTATTTGACAGGGCCAATATGTATTAACAACATTACTGCAGATATGCCAGTGCGGGCCAAACAGCTAGTTTTCATCAGTAGCCCCTGGGTTCTTGTTTTAAGAGAAAAGTATCCATCCATTCATTCATCCATTTTCCTCTGCCTATCTGGGTCTGTGTCTTGTCTTAAGGGAAGAGCACATGTAAAGATAAAAACATTCTGACTACAGTAAAATACGACAATACAAGTCCTCATTCACATTCACATGCCTCATATTCTGCTCAGACCTGTATATCTGTAACCCAATGAAAGGTTAGACGGCAGCCACTTGAAGTGAGCTGATGTCATGTCATCGATCTGCAGAAGGCCGCTCGCCTCCCGAAACGAGCTCAGATCGTCTTTTAATAGCTTAACTTGTTGTGCGGCTGCCGGAGGCTGAGTCAAGGCTCCGGCCCTCAGTGGCTTTTCCCATGACCTGCCACGTCCATGTGCTACGTGTTAAAACTCTGAGGAGGTCAGGGGTCAATGTGCCGAGTGCGTCCCTGCAATAGAAGGCCCATTCCCGGCAGCAGAGCATGCACCCCCCCCCCCCCCCACCCCGCCCAGATGGAGGATCTGTGTCAGTCGCTGAGCAAACAGCAAATTTTACTGCTTACACTTGAGACGGAGAAAGAGCGCAGCCCGTGTGCTCCCGCCGCTCTCTGTTGGCCCAGCGTCACGACACGACGTGTGATTCATCGCTCAGACACCCAGAAAGACACTTCCCCTTTAAGTAAGCCGGAAATGTTCCTTCAGATTAAGCAGACACGGCCAGAGGAATATTGTGTCGCCGGAGAGGTGGTGGGAGGACAGCGGGATGAGTCAGGCGGTCTGCGCCATCGACGGGGAGGCGTGGCTGCCATCGCTGTGGTCCTTGACCTCTCTTTCACTCCAGAGTCGAGATGCAGAAGTCTTACTGCGGCACGGCCTAGACGGACACCACCATTCCAAGCGGCCCGGCGCGGAATCCAGCCGGGCTCAGTCCACAGCAGCACAGTGTTCTGCTTTGCACAAAGCTGCCCCTGCTCCTTATTAAAAAAGACTGAAATGCCCATTACTGTGAATAGATGCGCGAGGACCAGGCATTGCCTTTCATGGTGTTTCGGCAATATTTCAAAGAACTAACTAAAGTAGTCACATACAAAGGACAGTGACCACCATGTGTCAGTGGCTATTGCACAATGTATAAAGTATATATAAGACCCTTGGCCACACTACCAACCCCCCCCCCCCAACCAGCCTTTGGATGGTCAGCCAAAGCGACTTTCTCTCATCACTATGCCGTGGACAGGTGGGGGAAAAATGGCTTTCTTTGCTCCAGCGATGCTTGACAGGATGTGCCCCCCTGACAGAAGAGGGGAAATCCAGGAGGGAAAGTAGGAGATCGGAACACAGCGAAGGTCTCGGCTGGAGTGACCGGGGTTGGCTCAGAACCGGCTGGAACCGGCTGGAGTGACTGGGGTTGGCTCGGAAACGGCTGGAACCGGCTGGAGTGACTGGGGTTGGCTCGGAAACGGCTGGAGTGACCGGGGTTGGCTCGGAACCGGCTGGAACCGGCTGGAGTGACCGTGGTTGGCTCGGAACTGGCTGGAATGACCGGGGTTGGCTCGGAACCGGCTGGAGTGACTGGGATTGGCTCGGAACCGGCTGGAGTGACCGCGGTTGGCTCAGAACTGGCTGGAGTGACCGTGGTTGGCTCGGAACCGGCTCAGCCAAGATGCGAATGCTATTTTCTCTGGCGTGAGACACTCTTCCCAGCCCCTCTTCTGTAGGCTGGCAGGAAGTGTGCATGTATTTAGGCCTAAGTGAGGGGAGGGCGAGGGACCCAGAGCACACAGCTGGCTTCCATTAAGACTTCTGGTCTAGGATCAAATCTGTAAACCAACCATTTCCACTGGCCAATGGCTGTAGTTCCAGGCAGATTCATTTCACACTCTATACCAGTGACTCGTGTATCTGTCCCAGGAGACACTGAGCCCCTCTCCGGCCACTGGAACATAATCATTCTGAGCTTAGCCCCAGTGCTGTAACAGCCTCACCATGGATGGACCCTACTTTCCAAACCCCATAGCCATATGTGGTCTAATAACAAGCCTTTGGAATCACAGGAAATTCAACCCATTCTGACAGGGCCTTTTAGAAGCTGAACATTTCCCCAGGGCAATGAGGTAGCCCCGCTGCTGCTTATCAGAGGCTAATTTCGGAAGCCTCATCAATGCTCTTGGGCGATGTGTTTCTATTTCAGGCTCTGGCAGTCTCCTTACCCGTGGCACCCATTCCTCCTTATGTGTCACCAGGCGCAAATTCCCCACTCCGTAGGTCTTTGGGAAATATATTAATCGGCGAAACAACCCATGTTCTTTTTTTCACTGTTAAGAGAATCAGACCCTTCATTGCCAGGCATCCAAAGTGCCGAGTCCAGATGACCTCTAATCTAAGTTAACGGACAGTTTAGCAAAATGAAAATGTAAAAAAGTACAAAAGTTAGTAAGGATATTAGGTTCCGACTCAGGAGGCTGGCATTTAATCTGTGTCAAATATGCGCTGCATGAAACAATTATCGTCGATCCACAGTAATGTCAAAGTTATCGGAAAATGAACACCAAAATGAAACAATTCTCTCTCTTCTTCCTGAAAGACGGCTACACCACCGGCCCAGAATAGTTCTGTATTCTTTGGGGCATTTGTTGCCTTTTTTCTCTCCATCTCAGTGAGGGGGTAGGGAGGCCCAGTGTTTACTGAAAATCCAGCCTGGAGCATTTCCTGTGTGGATGACGAGCACTGGTTCTTCCACAGGGGACTTCCTGGTTGCCAGTTTTTGTTTCTTGTTTTTTTTTCCAAACTGACGAACAAGACGGAAGAGGTGAATTCAAATTGGGTACGTCCCCACGAGCCTGGGTGTGACGGCTTGCATGCATGCGTTTGTGTCCATGTAGGGGCTGGGTGTATCTGTGCTTGTATCTGTGCTTCTGTGCAGTGCTATATCCTCCAGCACTGCAATGTCGCAGTGATCATCTGACATCGTGCACTGATATGAGAAGCTCATTCTCCCCGAAGGCTGTGGCCTTGCACTGTTACTAGGTAGGAGGTTTCAAAAGCATTGAATCCAGCACCTTACATGCCAATCACTGCGACTCCAATCACAGTCACTTCCAGATACTGCATATCCTGAGCTCATGCTTTGAGGATATTTACTCTCTGTGCAAAATCACCAGAAGACCAATTCATTGCAAAATGGGCTCCACACTATCCTCCAGTCTAGATGCTTTATGAACCATTTTTTGATCCCAGGCCTGCTTTTGGGCACGCTTAAGTTTGAACCCTTTATTGAAGAGACCACACCATCTAGTGGGGTTAGAAAATAAAGTGTAATTTTGGCCACCAATACTCGTTATTATAATGTAAACAATATCAGAAATATCCCCCTCTCCTGTCAGAATGAAAAATAACACCCCCACCATTACAGAAAAGAACAGGTCTGGCCTCTATTCATTTGGGGTCCCTGGTTCACAGTTAGTAATTCATGGGAATGGCTAATAAATAATCTTTAAAATGCTCTTGGTGAATTCTCATTGAATCATTTTAAGAGATGTAGTGCCACAAAAGTTTGGGCTCCATTATTCAGACTGTGTGCAGGCTCATGGGTATGAGGAGGTGTAACATGCACTTCATGTCATTTGGCGCGACCAGTCATCCTTACAGTCCCTGGGTGTCTATTTGGTGGGGGGGGGCTTCTTTGGTGTTCATTCTTTAGTGTAACATATTGGGCCCCCAATCCAAGCCAACTATGTTAAAAAAAAAAGATTTTTGGGCCCCCGGTAATTTAGGGGCTCGTGGGATCCTCGTAACGCCCCCCCCCCCCCATGCCAATACCGACTGCACATCACGTTGGGAATTATTTAGCTCCGGGGAATCTAATTAACTTGAAGGACATTTTGTTCATTTTAAAGAATTGAGTTTGATAATCAGCGCGCCCTTCCAACAAATTCAGTTTTTTTTGTTCTCAAAAAATGTGCTAATAAGTAAAACTGGGTGTGATAAACTCGTTAGGCGAAGCGAGTAAACAGTCTGTTTCCAATCGTTAGACTGAGCCGTTAGTTGTGCTTTGAGTCGAGATGGGGCGAGTGCGTTTCGTGAAATAGTGAGGATAGTGTTGCGCTGCCCCCTAGTGCCCGTGCAAGGTAATTAAAGCGAATTCATCGCTGGCGGAAGATCGACCACATTAAAGGATATCAGACTTTATCGCGGGTTTACTTTACCTGCTCATATTACAAGTCCAATAGCAGCCCCACTGCCTTGCTTGCATCAGCTTTTCCTAGAATGAGGTGTTAAATGTACAGCAGACTGCTGCGCTCAGTATTTCATAACGAGATGACGCAAAAATCACAAAATGCATAAGATGCAATGTCCGGGGGTGTGCATATTCCAGCCTAAGCAAGTCTGTGATTGCGGAGATTGCGGCTCTCTGACATGTCAGGTGGAGAGGACCTTACACAGCCACCTACGTCTGGGAAAAATTACCGCGTCTTAATGCAGTTTGTAGGTTCTCATCATTGGCAAATCGTGCTTGCTGTGCGTGGCAACCTCGGCTGACCCGTGCCTGCATCACCATGTAAATACACCAGGACAGGACCAATATGCATGAGGTTTTCGAACAGGTGCAATCAGGCAGTGCCGTACAAAGATTCCTGCGAGCGACCTTTGCGCGGCCAGTAATGCAGATGGGATTTAATAATATAATCTTCAGGTCAGCCGTTCCAGGTCGGTGGCACCGTCATACAGTTGTCGCAGGGCGGCTTTGATGGGATTACGGGGCGCAGTCGGGCCCGCACTCACCTGGGGAATCGCTAGGACTTTTCTGCAGAAATAACACCGGCTATGGTGTCGTAGCGTCGCGGTATGTGTCAGCATCGCCAGCAGCTCCTAATTGGAAGTACTTCTCTTTCGTCATGGTGAGGTGTTAAAATTAACAGGGCGATTCTATGCTTGGTACTGCAAACAAATCGTGTTAAGAATGGATTATTGTTTATTCTCACAATACAGTGAAAATTGGTAATTATTGAATATAGGTCATTTAAAAGTTTATTTAAATGAATGTATACGTTCTAGATGCGTTTTACGTAGCTTGTCATTTATTTCAATGCAGTTTTCGTCAAATTTAATTCCTTAGGCACTGCTACCAAAGTTAAACTTGCTTATCGCTATAAAAAATGTGAGAAATGCACATTTAGATTATCTTGTTGCGGTTTTAAATATTCCGCCTGTTATCATCATGTCTTTCGTGACAAATACAAAATAGTGCAATTGGATTAAAATTGATGTCCAACGTCCAGACTAGACTCCATATTTTTTAAAATACGTTTTCCTTTTTGGATAATGCTCCCGCATTATGTGGGGAAACCCACATAAAATATCTCACAAATAAGTTCCTTATTTGCAGACAGATTTCCAGATCCCTAATTTACACTGAGGTAACACAGGACAGTTCTGAAGTAGAGCGTCATAGTTTATGGGACACCTAAATACTCTTTAGCCCCTTGCTGTCCTGCCCCTGGCCCCATTCTGCGGCGACCCGTGCGGTGACCCGCGTGGAGACCCGCGTGAGACTGTGGCCGTGAGCCCGGTGGCGCTGTGCCATGCTGCCGCAGTCCTGCGCATTCCACGGTTTTCTAGGGAAGCAGAGCAGGGCAGAGCGGACAGATATCAGTGCAGAGGCGCCCGCGCCGCCCAGCCCCCGCTGGCAAGCCTGCGCCTTCCGGCTTTTCTTGTTCCTACTGGCCTCTCTGTCCCTCCCTGAGTGCTCCCAGGCCGCTGTTTTCAGGGTGGGTGTTCTGGGGCCCTGGTTGTGTGACCCCATGTATGCCAAAGCACAGCCCGGCCTGGCGGCCCAGTTAGCCGTGGACAGGATCCACGCCGACGCCTCCCTGTCCCTGCCTGTCACCCTGGAGGCCATCGTCCTGGAGGAGGACTGCCAGACGGCACGGGCCCTGGGCAGCTTCCTGGCTTACGGCTCGTGGGTGGCCGCCTTCGTGGGCCCTTCGAACCCTGGCTACTGCGAGGCAGCATCGCTGCTGGGCCGCAGCTGGAACAAGGCCGTGTTCTCCTGGGCCTGCGTGGGACCCGAGCCGGACCCCCGGGGCCGCCACCCCGCCCTGGTCCGCACGCTGCCCCCCGCGGCCGCTGTGCTCCTGGCCTTCCTGCGGCACTTTCGCTGGGCGCAGGTGGCCGTCCTGTCGGCGGCGGCGGAAGGCTGGGCGGAGACGGCCGTCCAGGTGGCCGGGGCAATACGCGGCCACGGGCTCCCAGTGCGCCTGCTGTCCTCCGTGGGCAGCGACCCCACCAGCATCCGGCGTGCCCTGGCTGAGGTCAGGAGAGCAGAGGGCCTGCGTGGTGAGTGCAGGGTGCCGAGCACCGCTTTTGCCACGCTGACCAGATCCACTTACCTTACAAACCTCGCCTTCGGTTAAAGAAACTGCTCGCAGCAGCTAGTGATCCCTCCTCATTGGCACGGAGCTGCTGTAGCATGGCGAGTAGAGCGTCACGCTAACGATACGATAACGAAAGATTCTGGCTTCGGATCTCTGGGACTGTCTATGAATTGTCTTTTTCCTCTGCTGTAGTTTGCTTTGGATAAATGCATA
>JAODKN010000002.1:12210808-12241120 GCA_026774425.1 Petrocephalus zakoni
CCATGCCATTAGGAAAGAAATATTCCATTAATGGGATAACCTGGCCATTCAGGAGATTCAGGTACTCAGCTGACTTCCCTTTACTGCTGCATAGCGTTGCTGAGCTGTAATAATGATCCAGTCACTGGCTTTTAAGTATTTGCTGATTGAAATTCTAATGGGCACTTTTTTTTGGCCAGGCAATGTATGTTTTTCTAATTACTATTTTTACTTACATTTTAATTCCCTCTCATGCTATCAGGTGTGGAGCCTGCTATGGGGGGCATATTGTGTGCGACAGCCCTCCTGACGGCGCTCTGCTTACTGGGACTTAACTACAGCATAAGGTAGAGCTCTCGGCCCGCAGAACACCCCAGAGGACAGAGCGGGGGGGACGGTTTTGTCAAGCAGACGCGGAAGACGTCGGTCAGGCGGCATTCAGAAAGAAGTCGAAGGCTCCTTTCCAGAAGCCTTGGCCCTCACCCCATCCTGTTTTCTCTCCAGGCGACGTGCCGACCAGTTCAGGACGCTCAGGGGTCCCGACAAGATTTCTCTGCAGCTGGAAGATCTCACGTTCATCAGACCGTCGCTAAGCAACACAGTCAGTTTTGCCGCGTGACAGAGTGTCTGTGACACTGTCCTCCCAGCTAGAAGAAGCTCTTCTGCCTGGCACCTATTGGTCTCAGGAGATTAATCAGCTTGACAGGGCAGTGGGAGCTGGTTGTAGAGACAGTTCTGCAGGGCATAGGACTAATGGATCCACTCCATCTGTTCCTTGTCTCCCTTGTCTTCCCTGTAAATTTTGAATGCCTCTCCATTTACTGGTGATTCTGTGTCAGTAAAATGCATCTCCTGCCCTGCTATATATAGAGGAGCCGGGGTAACAGCAGGGCTAGTGAAATTCCGAGGAGCATGTCTGAAGCAGAAAGGAGCCTGAGGTCTTCATATTCTACCCCCAGCCATTCCCCCGCCACCCTGGATAACTCCAATATTGCCATCTATGAGGTGAGTTTAGCTGGGCCGGGGGGGCTTGTCGTGAGATCAGCATGGTCATGTGGGTGGAGTCTGGGCGCTGCCTGGCCATATATGGGCTGCCTGTGATGTGAAGGTTACTTGGAAAAATTAAGAATATTAGTTTCCACACACATTTAGGCAAGCGATAGACAATAATAATAATGGCACTGAAGAAATATATTAATTCAACTTTTGATATTGTAGGGGGACTGGACTTGGTTAAAAAGGCTACCGAATGGGAATTTCAGTGACATCTACCCAGCAACAAGTGATGCCTTTGAGCTGGTCAGTTTCCGTTTAGTTTTTGCTTCGCTCTGCCATTGTTCTATGCTGCCATACAAAGGCACAGCACAGTAACTGCAGAATTCATCAGAACTGAGTTACGATCTGTCACACATATGGGCGCACAGGCAGAAAACTTTCGCAGTTTCAGTGTTCAGCGCAGTTACTGTATTTTGCCTTTGTAGGGGCAAAATAGTCGAGGAAACATAAAGGGGAATAATAATATCTTAAATCAAAGTACTACCTGCTAGTGGGATTTACGATGTTTATGTCTAAAGAAAAGGTAATTGATCAGAAGAACTAAATCAGAACATTTAGAAGCCCTTGTTCCCGTTTGAAGGACTTTTGATCACCCACATATCCGTCTCACACTGGCTCACAATATTATAAAATTTGCTTTAATGATGAGAGCTAAAGTTACAGGACAATATTATTAGACAGAGTTTCTGTACTTTAAAGCTAGATCGGGACCCTTAAAGATCAGTGGATCACTCACAGAAGTTGCAGGGATACCCTAGCAGGAGATGGCTTTTGAACCAGGCCTTCTGATCTTGCAGATGAGGGACATCCGCCATGAGAACATCAACCCTTTCATAGCGTTCTTTCATGATTGTGGCGTCTTCGCCATTGTCACCGAGTTCTGCTCCCGGGGAAGCTTAGAGGACCTTCTGTATACGGATGAAATTAACCTGGACTGGATGTTCATCTCATCACTCCTGTTGGATCTCATCAAGGTGTGTTTAGTGTTTTTGGTAGGATGGTTCTGCTGTGGAGTGCTGGACCGCTTTCACAAATTTGATTAACTATACAGTGATAAAGTGTCTAGATCTGTAGCCATGGAAACCAGTGATCACACGAGGGACTGACGCCATATGTGCAAATAAAGTGGAAGCTATCTCCTCACCTTCTGCATAAGGCAGTGTTTTTTTTACTGGATCCTCAAGGACCCCCCAGATGGTCCCGGTACGTGGACTGCCTGAGGGTCCTCAAGGACCAGTTTTGGAAACACTAATCTGAGGTAATGAGAGACAGCAGGTAGTTCAGTAATTTTCGGCTTTGGTACAAAGGAGTTACTGTTTCACGTATAGTAGATGAGTTTATGTTTTTTTTTATTTATTTAATTTTGTTTAGCTTTTGTTGCATAAATAGTCCTGCCTATGAAAATACACTTTCTGTGTAGATTTTGGAGTGAAGCAAACCAAGGGGATTATGGCAAGCGAGAACCTCCTCAGGACCCAGTGAGTGAGGTCCTGCCAGATAAGTACCAGCTATACTTTTGTGTCGCAGGGCATGAGGTACCTGCATCACAGGGGAGTGTGTCACGGGCGGCTCAAGTCGCGCAACTGCGTGGTAGACGGACGCTTCGTGCTCAAGGTGACTGACTATGGCTACCGTCAGGTTCTGGAGACGCAGAAGTTCCCCTACATGGAGCCACCCGCGGAGGGTGAGTACATTTTGCATTTTGGCGACAGTGTCCAATAACAGAAGCCTGCTAATATTAGGGAACATGAGGCTTGGAAACTCCAGGTGGGTGGGATTGTGAACTGATGTTTCATTTGCCTTTTGCACATTGGAATGCTTTCTTTTATCATAGTCCATCTCGCTCTCCTTTGAGACATACACAGATATAGACTGTTGAAAGCGATGCTTGAGGACTAAGGGCAGGGACAGCAGCTGGAGCATTTTGGCGTGATTATGGGCCTTTCTCAAGTGACCGTTGTCTGACTGTTGCCATAAGACTATTACTACATGACTATTCTGCCGAAGACAGGACCTTCCAGTCACAGGCACAGACCGCCCCCTACCCTGCCCTATTACCACGCACTGTCACTACTAATATTATGTAAACCAATGGAAACCACTAAGTGGATGAGCAGGAAGTGGATTCAGGTTGTCAGTAACTGACATTGCTCACACATCCCACCTTCCTTGGGCTCTGAAGTCTCAATTTATTTTTTATTAATGGCAGCAGCTTTTGAATGAGTCTGTGAACATCTTCACACATTAGTCTGCTCCTCTGACTTTGCATGTGTATACAGAGCTGCTGTGGACAGCCCCAGAGATTCTACGGGGCCCAAGCCCAGGCCTGACTGGCTCCAAGCAGGGCGACGTCTACAGCTTCTCCGTCATCCTGCAGGAGGTGGTGATGCGCGGGCCCCCCTTCTGCATGCTGGATCAGTCTGCTCAAGGTGTGGCTCATCTGGGAGTCACGCTCACCTGTGTGCGCTGTAGCTTACCTAAAAACGTTTGTGTACCTGGAGACGGCAGTGAGCATCAACCTTACGGCTGATGAACACATGCAGCTATGTAAATGCACTTGGGCTGACAGGCAAACGTATCCCTTATTTCTAAATTTCGTTCTTCAGATGTCTGTATGTTTGTTTGACAGATGTTTAGATGATTAGCTTGTCATCTGACCACCCTCTCTCCGGTCTCCCAGACATCATTCAGCAGCTCTGTAGGCCGCCACCCTTGTGCCGGCCAGTGGTCTTGTCACACTCCACCCCTGTGGAGTGTATCGAGCTCATGAAGCAGTGCTGGGATGAGCAGCCTGAGCGGCGACCTGCCTTTGAACAGATCTTCAAGCAGGTGACCCCCCACAGGCTCACTTTGTGTGCAGATTCGATTCTCATGTTTGCCGTGGTCAGCAGTGGTGCCGCCACTGAAATTAACTGTTCAGTGTAGCTTTTGGAATAAAGTAAACAAAGGGGATTAGGGCACGGTTACGGTTAGGGTTAGGGTTAAGCAGACAGAGCTCAGTGGTTATCCCTGTCGCCTCACACCTCTGAAGTTTAGTGGTCAAGTCTCTGGCCTGGCTTTACGTGTCTGGAGTTCTCCCAATGTTGGTGTGGGGTTTTCTCTGGTTCCTCTGGTTCCTGCCCATCCCACACACTATAGAAACATTACCACATTACCTGTGTGAGTGGTGTGCATGCCCTAAGATGGGTTATTCCCTGCCTTGTGCCCATAGCTTCTGGGATAGGCTCCAGACCCCCACAACCATGCACAGGACAAGTGTGTATGGAAAACTGATGGATTTTTTGATGATGCACTCAGTAGGAGTTTAAGGCAGTGTGTGGCTGTTAAGTAGCTGTGCCTGTCAACAGAGGGTCGCTGTTCAAATCCCAGTGTGGTTTCACCATTTGGGCCAGTGAGCATGGCCCTTGGCCCCCAGATGCTCCAGCCAGGAGCTTCCAGAACCTATTTTTCAGTTGTACATCGCTTTGTATAAAAGAGTTTGCTAAATAAGGGAATCATAAATTGGGTTGAGAGATTATTTGTGGGATTATCCCCGGGAATTGTTTTTATCTATTATCTGCTTCCTGGTTATTGTATATTATTTATGCAAAGGGGTATACAGGGCTATGCGCTGCAAATTGAAACGTCTCACCTGAACCTGCCCCTGCACTGTGCACCACATCTGGTCTGCTCCTCAGTGCATCTGTATACGTTTGCACTAGTTCAAAAACATCAACAGAGGGAAGAAGATCAACATTGTGGACTCCATGCTGCGCATGCTGGAGCGGTACTCCAGCAACCTGGAGGAGCTGATCCGGGAACGGACGGAGGAGCTCGAGGTGGAGAGGCTCAGGACGGAGAAGCTGCTCACTCAGATGCTTCCCCCGTACGACGCCGGGGCTGCGTATATGTGCAAAGGAAGCGTGAATGCGTGCACATGCTTGTGAACATGCACGTACACCCATATGTGCAAAAACTCGTGCATCCACATACTTATGATGCAGTAATACATGCACCACTGATGCAGAATACTTACGTGCACGTTCAAATGCTTGGAAGATATACTGCAGTCACATGCAGTCGCGCAAACACGCAGGTAAACATACATGTGCACATGCAAATATTCATATGGACACGATAACAACGTACATGTGTATGTTTATGTACAGATATAAACACACAAGGCCATGCGCACTTTGTGATCATTTGGTGATGTTTAACATCAGCATCCTTTGCCCCGCTGAGGTCCGTGGCAAAGGCCCTGAAGGCGGGCCGAACGGCAGAGCCGGAGTACTTCGATAACGTGACACTGTACTTCAGTGACATTGTGGGCTTTACCAGCATCTCTGCCAGCTGTGAGCCCATCGAGGTGGTGGACTTCCTCAATGACCTCTACACTCTGTTTGACGCTGTCATCGAGAACCATGACGTCTACAAGGTATGGGCTCCATCCCTCACTTGCGGCCTGTATTCTTGGACAGCGTATGTTGTTGGATCTCCTGGTAAAACCACCACTAACAGGGTATTCAGAAGGGCGACTTCGAGTGGAGGTGAATGCTGCACGTAAAGGTCCAGGTCATGTACAGAGATCAGTCAGCAGGATTCCTTTTTCTGGTAGTTCTGCCACAGTACATGCCCCTTATGTGTCCTTATACTTAGCCGGTTTGCATAATGTGAGCATTATATATGAATCATAAAGAATTTGTTTGCAGGTGGTGGGTGTGCTTTACCTTCTGAATGAATTCAGAGTTACGGGCAGGTGCAGGAAAATGGCCCATTCTGATAGCCATCAAAATATGAGAATGACCAGAACATTTTTCAAGTATGGCCAAAGATTATTGATACAAATTTATAAGAACAGAAACGGAAGTCGAAATCCTTTTTATAAATAATATAATTATTCAGTTTTTTGTTCCAGTATCTCAAATTAACTTGGTACCAGGGGAAATTAATTGAAGATTTGCAGTTTAACAAAAACCAGAGCAAAGTGCACTGTTCAGTCCTGGAGAGTCTGATCAGGATCTGTCAGAGTCAAGTTCAGACCTTTGGTGCTTAGCAGAGCACTTGGATCAAGCATGGATCATCTAGCAATGGTCTAGCTCTGCCACAGCCCTAAACATGTCAATAAACCAAATAACATGTTTCAGATTTAAGAAATTTGCTTTTGTGTATTTAGCAGACACTTCTATCTAAGGTTGTGAAAAGCTGAGAAAAAGCTGAGAAAGTGAGACAGTCCCTGGAGCAATAGGGGGATAAGGGCCTCGCTCATGGGCCCGACAGTAGAATTACCTTTCCATCTCTGGGAACCTTCCGATCAGAGGCACAGCATCCTAACGTACTGAGCCGCACACCACCCCCCAGCTGTACAAATCGAAGTACAGAATTGCCCATTCTTCGATAATTATATCGGCTCCCGTGTTACACTGCAGTATCTGTCCCTCTGCCTTCTCCATACCGTGATTCTCCTTCACACCACACCCGGTCACCAGTGTGTCACCTTAGTCCTGTCCTGCGCTGCGGCCTGTCCCAGGTGGAAACCATTGGTGACGCCTACATGGTGGCGTCAGGCCTGCCCGTTCCCAACGGCAACCGGCATGCGGCCGAGATCGCCAACATGGCCCTGGACATCCTGAGTGCGATGGGCACATTCAAGATGAGGCACATGCCGGACGTGCCGGTGTACAGCCGCATTGGACTGCATTCGGGTCAGAACATCACAGCGACTTATACATTGTTGGTGGTATTTAACATAGTCACATTTTCATAGTCCTGTAACTTGAAATGAAATGAAAGGAAAATATTTTTATTTTAATAATATTCATCTAAACTGTTGTTTTAATTTAATTTGAAAGCCTCTGGATTATAATATCAAATTATCTGTATTTCACATGTATAATAACAGTGTGGGTTCAGCTCTGCGTCACTGTCTCTGCATGCATGTTCTGGTTATAGGGCCCTGTGTGGCAGGTGTTGTTGGACTAACGATGCCTCGATATTGCCTCTTTGGAAACACAGTCAACATAGCCTCCCTGATGGAGGCCACTGGCATGCGTAAGTTTACTGTGTTCCGACTTTGGCCCCCAGGTGGAGCTATTGAGGCATGCTGTAAGTGCATACTCAGATTTCTATATATGGCCTGAAAAAATTTCTCAGGACTGAGAGCACGCAGACAGGCCCACGACTATTGCACCAATCAATTTGTAGATTTAAAAAATTAACCGGGACAAATGGCTGAAATAACATACTGATACCTGTTTCCCGGTAACCCGTGGTGACTTCGCACACTGCAGTCTCCCTGACTAATAACTCTTCAGCTCAAAGTTGAAAAAAATTGCACAGTGCAAACCTGGCGGTCTTGCTTTGCAGCGTACTGTATCCATGTCAGCCACAGCACAGCGCGGCTCCTGCAGGAGCTGAACGCTGGGTACCAGATACAGCCGCGGGAGATGCCCGACATCCTGAAGGTTAACACCATCTCATGCTATTGTTGCCGCTCACGTGTGTCTCTTTATGCTAAAAGGCAGGTACATATGTGGAGCTTTCACAGTTCCACAGAGGTATGGTCTTCCTGGCTTTCATAGCCAGCCTGGGGCCTTCCAGCCCCCTTACTCTTGGCTTATGATTTCCGCAGGGCACAGGGTTGGAGAACACCTACTGGCTGATCAGCAGGGATGGCTTTACTAAGCCTCTGCCCCTTCCACCTGAGCCCATACCTCGGTGAGTGGCGCACGGCTTTCTCTCCCTCCCTGTCCCCTGTCTCTCCTTCTTTCTGGGAGCTCGTAGCTCGCTCCAGAGCGGCTAATGGCCTGCAGATGGAGGAAGCAGCCCAGCGCCCGCAGTGGAAAGCTTGTAAAAACTCACCACAAACAATAAGCGGCTTGATGTCGTCCCCGTTAGATGTGGAACATTGCATGTTGGCAGCTGTGCTGTCATCCTCTGGACGTTGGCCGGCTTTTCTTTTTATTTTGTGTTACATTTGAGATTAATTCTCTCAGCAAATCAGTCAGCAAAATGCTGGCATAATTGTGCCCTATAACTCTCCTTGTCTTTTTCTAAAAATGTCAAATATTACATCGTATAATGGTATTTTACTGTACTAAAGTTATAACTTGCATTGTGCATTGTTAATTGAGGAAGATTTGAAATCGAATTGATATCAGAATATAAAACGTCAGATGATGATATGAAACTGATCTTAAAATGGTCACGTTGCACTTAAAATCCCCTCCCGGGGTGCGTTTCCCAAAAGCTCCCATTAACAACTTACATAGTTCGATTCATTTAGTTGCATGGGTGCAACTATGTAAGTTGCTAACATAGTTAGCAACTATGCTTTTGGGAAACGCACCCCCGGAAAGCCAGCATGAAGCAGATTGTTAGTACGACAGCAAATTCTTCAGGACCACTAAGTGTTTACTGGCTGGTTTATATTCTTTTCCTGTTACGCTGGATGTTATATGAGACCGAGGTCACTGAACATATGTGACCCTGCTACAATGCTGATGTCACCCCTTGGAATTCAGGCAAGAGTTTGACTGGGTCCCCTAAGCTGGAGACTTGGGTCTTTTAGTTCAGTAGACAAATCCCTGGCTAAATCCACATGTCTTAGAGACACCTTTGGTATCTTCTCTCTCTTGGAATATCGCCGGTTTTTGTTTGTCCACATCATATGTTTATTTTTTCATTCATAAAGTATTTCTACGTTCCATAAAATGGCAAAACATGTTTATATAAATATTATTCAGCTCAACATTGTGCTAAAAAAAGGTGGTGGCTCTGAATCTCGGGGAGCATGCACAAGTTATAATATTTCCCTCTATTGTAAGTTACGTCAAGTAAAAGTAAAAATGTTATTTGCAGGGGTAAAACTTAATTTCAAAACTGGAACAGTTAATTCCTTGTAATTCCCTGCCTCATTCTCCAGTAACTTTTTTTTTTCTGCAGTCCAGGGACAAAGGACTTCAGGTTGCTCCTCAAGAGGGCGGTGAAGAGACTCTCCCACGTGAGGCATGTCGCCCAAATAGCCACAATAGATGAGGGCAACGTGATGATGCACCACCACTGAGCCTCGAGAGCAGGATCAAGCCGTACTGTGATGGCGTGGGGAGGACAAACCAAGGATGGGCCCCGCTGGACAGTCCAATCCCTCTGCGACAGAGTATGGACAGATAAAACAATTGGCCACTACACGCCTGCTTTTGACTTGGCTTGTGGATGGAGTTATCTAGAATACTCAAGGCACCTCACCACCAGAAACTGGAAATGGAGGGAATAGCAGGGTACCGAGCTGAGGTTCGATGCTCCTGTTCATTATGAGTTACCTTGCAGGATGATGTGGTAATATAGAGGAAGGTGGAGCGCATTACTCAGCACTGGGGGGTGGGGGTCAGCCCAGCTTTCAGGAAACAAAGCCAGCCGTGTCTGTTCCTGTAGCAGAGCACATCCTGTTGGGAGTGTCCCAGCTAGGGTGCTTACCTCTGAAAGACCTCAGGCACACCTGTGGCTTTCGGTCCTGGACCTCAGATATACGCAAGGCACCCTTGGCACAGTACCAAGTGTGTCTGGGTGAATAATGCATTGTTGTTATCTTTATTCATCTTATAAATACAATTGTGTGTGTTGTATATATTTCATATACTCTATATATAATATTTTAAACAGAATATAGCCTGTATTTGTCAGGCAAACACATGATTCATGGACAAAATGAGCTCTGCTTTTGTACATACTGGTATAAAAGTCAAATTTATTTGGTTGGTAAAGAATCTGTTTTTCCATTTATTATATGTACTTTTTCCCATTTAATATATGTACTTTTTGGCATTTCAGTAAATGATGTGGTTCAGACTACTCGATAGCTGTGCTGGTGAAGTCACTTACATTTTTATCTCCAGAATTTGGGACTGACTTTGAAAAAGGCAGATATTCACCACGTAATCATTTTCATGTTCATTAATCCACACTCATCCCTTTTAGGGTACACCCCTTTACTGTGCCCTGTGCTGTTTGGGATAGGCTCCTGTACCCCTGTGACCCTGACAGGGATATAATGCTTGAAGATGAGAGGAGGGAGGAGTGTTCATTACAGAAAATCACTAAGCACATTTAAACACTTTACACTTAAACATTTTCTTAGACTTTGCCATTTGCCTTATCATGTCCATGCTTTTGTGGTCATGGGAAAAACAGCATCCCTCTCTAATATGTGAAAGTATATTTGCAAAGGATGGCATTTTAGTCAGCTCCTGAATTACGTACCATGTAGTCCTTAAGAATGTAGACAGTGGCGGCCTCTTTAAAGTGTATAATTTAATCTTTAAACCTTCTGGCTACTTCATTCACATGGAATGCAGAGGCTGTCTCGACATGTAGCAATGTACCCTAGTACCTGACCACTGCTGGCAAATTGGCATTTTCATATATGTGAAATTTATTGCAACATTTTGGGTGTAACTGTTTGTCATTTCTTGTGCCTGAATTTGACTTGAAGATGGATTTCACATAATATAATATAATCTGTGATAGAAATAAACAGTTCTATTGACTGAGTTTGGTATTGGCTTTCCCTTCTGAAATATACCAATTATAACACTCATTTAGCCCTTTGAATAGAATCAAATCTTCAAGTTCAAAGCAACTGACAGTAATAGGCAATTGCAGTGTGTGAAGTCACCCAACCATCCAGGATTGGCATCTGGAGTCATGCTCTCCTAAATGCCACGCACTAAGGACACAGTCTTTTTTAATTTTATTTTTATTGAATTTTTTAATAAAGTTGTTCATCGTAAAACAAGCCTGGTCTCTTCCAAGGGTCTTGCTAGAGATAATCTGTTGTTGTAACCCCCCGCCCCACACACACACACACACACACACACACACAATCAAGGGCAACTTCGAGGTACCAAATCCCTTGTCATGGCTTTGATCTGCATGAGGAAACCAGTGCACTGGGAGGCAACCCGCAAACACTGGGTGAAACACGGCACACATGACATAGCAGAGGTGAGCACCGAGTCCACGGCCCCCACGAGCGTCAGTTTCATATAAAAACCTCACTGAGTTTAGTCTGAACCAAATGCCAAATGAAAAGTTACTCAAATTAAGTTGAAGGATAAAGGGGAATTATTCTTGCTTAAATGGGTTATATGTAGGATCAAACCAAGATTAGTATGCTTTTGTGACATTCCATTCTATAGATGGTACTAGTTGTGTCGTTTTTTATTTAAAGCCGTTGTGTGATCTCTTTTAACCACTTCCAAGATCATCTCACCCATCTGGAATTAGGCGAAGCAAAGGGTGACGCCTCTGCATAGAAACGCTGTAATGCACAAATGGATATGCCGAGGTATGACGTGTTCGGGTCGAGAGAACTTGAAAATCCATTTTCTAAAAGATAACCGTTTCAGTGTCTGCATTTGTTATCTCGTAGAAAACGTATGCCACAAGAGTATTAACAGAGGAGGAAGGGAGTAGCAGAGAGGAAGTGCTAAAGCAGCATTTCTGTTTGAAGGACTGGGGTGCAAAAGCAATGAAATGTGCATTTCTTGAGGCATTTGACAGGTTTGATCATGCCATGTCAATAACTGACATGTAGACCTTCATCTTGACCATCGCTCACTCTATCTAGAGCCCGATTAAACCTCCTGGTTTCCGATTCCCGTCTCACGCTGCCTTGCCAACACATTTCTCGTGTATCAATTATTTACAGAAGGAAAAAATATATACAAAAACTGTCACTGGATAGTTGCAGCGTTATTTGTGTTGTTCTTATCTTTTTTTCTTTTAAATCCTTCTACATACTGCACAGTGTAAGTTTGAAATGGAACTAAACGTAGTGTCTTTATCAGTTTTATTAACTAGCTAGATTTCTTGATTACTGTTTAAATACAGAATGCATGTTCATAGCATAAAGACAATCATATTACTCCCTGTGGAATCGTAAGCTCTGATGACCGACATGTTATCATTAATGTTGTGTTTATCATGACACTATTCGTGATTAGCAGTTCGAGGACCAGTCTACCAGTTTTGCAACAGGTTGGCTAGTTGTAAAATATATTAAAGTATATAGCTGACGGACTGTATGTAAAGAACACACCGGTGCAGCATGCAGTAATCTGAAGCTGCCGAGGCCTGAACGATCAACAAACTTATACAACCCGCAGACTATCTCACACTACTCAGTAAAGGACGCTTAGTCTACCACCAATACAACCCAACAAACCTCCTTACTCTCCATCCCTACCTAAACGAAACCCCGAGTAATAGCATCGCTCGACCGAACTAACGGAGGGGGGGTAAGTTAATGGTCCTCATGGATTGGATGGCGGGACCGTCAATCATCCGCAGCAGCCATTGGGAACGCGCGATCATCCGCCGACGCGTCGGTCACGTGTTGTTTTTGCCGTGGTCTATTGAGATGTGTCCCGAAAGAGGGGAGAGCGGCGCGGCGCGGCGCGGCGGTAGCTGGCTAGCGGGTTAGGCTGTTCGCGGAGACGGCCCGGTGCGGCTATGTAGCGGCCGCCGAATTGTTTTTGTGGCGCTCGCGGGTCTGTATTCTGGGGAGGGGGGAGACGCACCGGAAGGGGCCAGCGACACCCAGGGATCTCGGCTTTATTTGGGAGCATGGGGTCCGCGTCGGTAAAGTGACCTTTATCCGCGTTCGCTCATGGCCAGTGTGATGAATTACCAGGAGCTGATGCTGGGGCCGCAGCAGCGCGCCGTCGGCACGAAAACGGCGGCGGCGGCCGGCGGCGACACCTCCGCCGGGGAGCCCCCCTCGCCGCTGGTCAGTCTCGGCGGCGCTCGCTTCCACCAGCATCTGCCGCCCTCGTACGAGGAGACGCTCCAGTCCAGGGAGCGGCATCAGCAGGCAAACCACCTCCAGGCGCAGCAGCAGTGTCCGGGGGAGGCGGCGGCCAGGGCTCCGGCGAGAAAGCCGTCCTCCTCCAGCTTGAGCCTGGCGAACGAGGATGCCGCGGCGCTCGCAGCTCCGGCCGCCCCTGCGCTCCCCGCCGCCGCCGGCTCGGACGGGGCGGACGACATACGGAAATGCGGCTACATGAGGAAGCAGAAGCACGGCCACAAGCGCTTTTTTGTCTTACGGGGGGCCAGTCATCTGGGCCCCAGCCGCCTGGAGTACTATGACAGCGAGAAGAAATTTCGGAACAGCCTCCGCTTTGCCGCCGCCGCTGGTGCCGCCGCGTCTCCTCCCAAGCGGATCATCTGTCTTTACCAGTGCTTTACTGTAAACAAAAGGGCGGACTCCAAGCACAAATACCTCATTGCTCTGTACACCAAGGATGACTACTTTGCTATAGTGGCCGAGAGCGAGCGGGAGCAGGAGGAATGGTACCAGGCCCTGAGCGACCTGATGAACGAGAGCAAGAGAGGTCACCTGGATGCAGACGATCTGGAGGACATGTATGGCTCGGACTCCCCGGTCACCGTCTTCAAGGAGGTGTGGCAGGTGAACGTGAAGCCCAAAGGACTGGGGCAGACCAAGAATCTGACCGGCGTCTACCGGCTGTGCCTGTCCTCTAAGACCCTCCATCTGGTTAAGCTGAATTCCGAGACGCCCTGCGTGAGCCTGCAGCTGATGAACATCCGCCGCTGTGGTCATTCTGAGAGCTTCTTCTTCATTGAGGTGGGACGTTCGTCCTCCACTGGGCCCGGGGAGATATGGATGCAGGTGGAGGACTCCGTGGTCGCGCAGAGCATGCACGAGACCATCCTTGAGACGATGAAGGCGCTGAAGGCCTTTGTGGACTTCAGGCCTCGGAGCAAGAGTCAGTCGTCGGGATCAAATCCCGTGGCTTTCATAACCACACGCCGGCATCTGGGCAACCTACCGCCCAGCCAAACCGGGCTGCAGCGCCGGTCCCGCACCGAGAGCGTGGTGGGCACCCCATCCAGCAGCAAGGGCAGCAGCGCCTATCGATTCCGTACGTCCAGTGAGGGGGAGGGCACCATGAGCCGGCCCTTCCGCTCGGCGACAGGGAGCCTGATCCACCTGAATATGGGCCGCGGCAGCTTGGGCCGGCAGGACGGCGCCGGCCGCTACTCGCGGGCCCCGTCCGGCTGCTCATACCACATGCGCTCCGCCTCGCTCCCCGTGTCCCATTTCTCGTACGCCACCAGCCCCGTCAGCGTCTCCAGCAGCAGTGGGCATGGCTCAGCCTCCGACACCCTCACGCAGCCCTCCAGCGCCTCCCTCTGCGGCTCCCCCAGTGACGGCGGCTTTAACTCCTCCGACGAGTACGGCTCCAGCCCCGGGGACCTGCGTTACATCCGGGTTCGCAGCAGCACTCCGGATTCCCTGAGTAACACGCCCCCCATCCGGGAGGAGAGCTGCCTGAGCGAGTACATGGCCATGTGTCGCTACCGTGAGACGTGGGGTGGCCCGGAGACCGTACGGGACGAGAGCTGTGACGAGGAGAAGGTGTCATGGAAACGGGCACACGCCACCAGGCTGACTGGACCCGGTGTCGCCGTGTACCAGAAGACGACTCAGACCACCTCTTTGACGGACGAATCCGCGGTGGCGGCAGCTGCCAGCCCTCTGGGGAGCAATGGTTCGGCCTTCCTTAAGTCAGGCTTCAGCTGCTATGCCGAGCAGTCCTGCCCGGCAAAGTCCTCGCTCTGCCCTGATCAGCACAGGACCCCTCCCAGGGACGACGGCTACATGCCCATGATGCCTGGTGTGGTGCCCTCACGAGAGGACAACTATGTGCCTATGCAACCCAGCCCACGCCACCCCTTTCCTTCCCAGGTTCAGGCTACACAGCTGACCCCTCCCCAGCAGCTGGAGACCCAGGGTTATATGATGATGCTCCCTGGGACCAGTGACCACCCGCAGAGTGGCGAGTACATGGACATGTCCCAGAGTTGCCTCCCGGCGTCCAGCCATCGCTTGAGCAAGGGCTGTCACACGCAGACCCTCCCCAAGAGCCCCAGGCCCTACAGTCCCTACTTTTCGCTGCCGCGGTCCTACAAGGCCCCCGTAAGGGAGAGTCGTGAGCGTGACGAATACGTCCCCATGAGGTCTCCCGCTAAGCACCCTGCAGCTGAATGTGGCCCAAGCAGTGCGCCTGAGGAACCCCCCAGCCCCCTCGATTGTGCCGAACCATCCTGTTCGGACGGATGGGGTCCACGGCCCATGCAACTCCCCTTGGATCGACATGACCTCCATGGTGCTCCGGGGGGGAAGGAGGCCAGGGATCCCCCGTCCAGTCCAGGGGAGTACATCAATGTGGAGTTTGGGGACCGTCCCACCGAGAGCGCTGTGTTCTCTCCGGAATGTGCCGGTGACGACTACATGAGCCTGGAAGCGGACGAGCAGCCACCGAAGGCTCGTTCTCCAAGGCCCTCGCTCGTAGCCCCATGGAACCCCCCCAGCTACATACGACCCCAGGCAGGTGGAGCCCCAGCAGATGGCTACGTGGAGGTCAGCCTCGGTGCCGGAACCAGGAGCCCATCGGGAATGCTGCGTCAGCTGTCCGTTGTGGAGAAGCCAGAGCCCCGGAGCCGATGCAGGTGTGGCTCTGAGGCTCTGCCGCCATCTGACGGCTCTGCCCAGGCACCCGCCGGTCTTTACCAGCTGGATGATGCCAAATGGCTGGGCTCCTCCGCTTTCGACAGCGTCTGGCTTCACGTCGAGGGAGTGACCTCCCCCGGCGCTCCCACCCTGCCTGTCCCCACCAACGTAGCCTGTAACCCTAGTCGTCCCACATGTCGTGATGGTCCCAACCCCCAGGACGATCTCAACTACATCGCGCTAGACTTGAGGGAAGACCGGTGGTCTGGTCGTGAGGCCTCCTTGCCGGCACCGTCCACCCCCCCCACCACGCTTCCGCTCTCGGAGAACGGCACCTACCCCGGCCTGGACTTTGCCAGGGTCGACAGACTGAGGTCTGCCTCGCAAGGTTGGTGCTGACTTTTCCAGTACCTTCTGATTTAAGTGTGCTTATTTTTGTAATCCTCGTGTGTTTCATGAATGAGCGCAGACCCGTCAGGGAGTGCCCGCATTTTAAACTTTCATTGCACTTTAAACAGTTGAGGTGCAGATATGCTTCATTCGGTCCGCCCTGTTCACGTCTATCAGCCGGGAGAAGCTTTTCTCCCAGCTTCTTTGTCAGCTTCTGCACTGAATGTGGCACTGAGAACCCAAACGCTTGCTCAGTGCCAGGTACTTCAGCAGGAGGGTGACAATGTGGAACTAAGAGCTCCTCGCTCTTGTGACCCAGGTATGGATGAGTGTCCGCCAGGTTTATATGAAGCCAACTGAAGCTAGCAGCTCCTTTTCAGGGAACACCTGGGCCATATCAGCTTCTTGACAACAGCTCATAGTGTTTTTATTAGGATTCTGTTTTATCTGTTTTATTAATGGGTTGTTGCTGTTCCATCCTGGTGTCACAGAATGTGTTGGTCAGTTTGAATCAGAGTTTGTGGTGTAGGGTGATCCAGACTGCCTACCCTCATCATTCCTTGAATCTGATGCTGTGCTGAACTTAAATTTTCCACAAATAGCTGATTCACAGAAAATAGTATGGTGCAGGGTCAGTGAAAACCAGAGAACTATTAAACCTTTTTGATTATCAAATACCTGCTGAATGACTGTGCTCCCAGCATTGGTACCCCCTCTGGAACCACTGCCGTGTGACTGGGCCGTACCACCAAACTCTAGACATCTAGCATCAGCTGTGGGCACTGATACCTGCTGTTGTATGACCGGCTAGAAGGTACCGATACCCACTGAATGACTGGCTCTGGGTGTACACTGTATGACTTGGCTGGCAAGCACTGCCACTTAGGCTGTAAACTTAGACTGTGTTTCATAAGCTCCTTATTGCTGCCTCTTCGGAATGTAGTAATGTGCCCTTGAAAAACCCCTTTATGGCCTAAATTAACTTGTGTATGTGTGGGGGCCAGCTTGTGGGTGTGTGCCCTGTCTCAGTGCTGGCTCTGGCATATGTGAGTTTCTCCTTCAGCCCATTACCCCTCCCTGTATGTAACCCCTGTACTCGTCTCATCCCGCTGATCTTTTGCACCCCCCCCCACCACCCGTCGACATCTTCATTGCCCCCCGTTGCCCCTTGTCTGCCTCTGCCTGTCTGGCTCTGCTTCCTTTGCTGGATTGCACCCGGCCGAGCGGGGATGAGCTGAAAGTGAGTCAGTGTTCACGGCGAGCTCCGTCTGACTCATTTGTTTATCACAGTGCTCAAGCAAAGAGTGTGTGTGTGTGTGTGTGTGTGTGTGTGTGTGTGTGGATTTTCAGCTCTTCCTGTTGGTGTTTTGCTGTCCCCACAAAATTCTATTATCTAAAGTATCACTCTGCTCGGAACTTTGCGCAATGTGTTTTTGAGTTCAGGTGCTTGGGCTTATGGGTTGTTTGTCAAAATGGAAATCAAAGGGAAATCCTTGCATGCAGCTGTGTGTGTCTTTTGGGGCCTGAGCAAGACAGTATGGGCCTGGCAAATGTGTGTGTGTGTGTGTGTGAGAGACAGTCTGTGGTTTCTCACCGCTGCCACTGGTGGTCCGTGGCTGTGCTCACCGATCCTTCATCAGACTTTATTAACCACAGACGGAAAAGGGATGTGTTAAGTCCTTCCTGGGTGTGTGTGTGTGTGTGTGTGTGCGTGCGCGCTTTACTGCTATGAAGGAGTGTGGATTTTTCTTTTTTCCTGAAATCAGAAATATTGCTAGTGTATAATGGGGGTCCTACATCAGAATCTTATAATTATTGCAGGATTAAAATAGTCATATTTCTCTCTCTTTTGTGCCTGCCGTTATCCATCCAAAAAATCTGTCATATCATGTGAACATGCTGGTTAATAATTAATGCTTTTGGCTAAAAAGATGGTTTACATGTGTCAGGTGGAAGGGAGCTGGTTAGTGTTACTTGTCGCTTCTGTAATATTGACATGTGACCCATTTCCAGATATTGTGTGTGTAGATAGAGCCGGGTTTGTTCTCTGGGCCTGTGGACAAACCTGGGTGTGTGTCACCACGCCATTGCCCTGTTTCTGAGTCGTTTTGGCGCCTGCCTGGCAACGCCTGCTGGGACACGTGTGCCATGACGGAAAGATGGTGTCAGTGCAGAGGCATCTCAGTCCTGCAGCGCGTGCTCCACCCCGCCCAGCGGCCCAGCGTGACGGCCGTTTGCGGCTGCCTTACAGCCCGCCCAGGGAGAGCGTCCTGCTGGAGGGCAGCTGGCCAGAGGCGTTGGTGGCCACACAGAGCCCTGATCACCTTTTAATATGAACGATCATGTTTGTAGTCGTTTTAGTACAATGATATGATTCCTTGCATGCCTTCTGCCTCCTGCAGTTAACAGAGTTAAGTAAGAGGTCAATGCATCTTTGTCATCTTCAGTTTTAGATGCATGGGTCTTACAATGAGATGAGTTTTCCATCTTCTTGGTGTTAAGGCAAGAACCAATAAGCAGTATAAATTTTAGACATTTAAACACAACACATTGTGACATGGACGTGACATGTAGAAAGAAAAATAGAGCTTAAAAAAGAATAACGACGAATCAGACAGTGGCACCAAACACCAGATGAGAGCATTGATGCTTAGAGTGAACATTGCCTAGTAGTTTTGAGGCCTTAGACATTGTGGTTACTGGGTTGTGCAGTAGCCTTATAGTTGACAGGTAGAGGTTGTAGAGGTTGTTTCTGAACCTTGTGTTTCGAGTCCTGATGTTCTTGGTGTTGCCTGCCATTCCCATGCAGGGTGAGGTGAAGATGTTTTGAAGTGAAATCAGACGTGTCCTGCTGATGACCTGAGTAGGCCTTGCTACTCTCTGCAGTGCTGTATAATTTACTGGAGCTATTTAGGTCAAGTTCTTTCCTCAAGGGGTTTAAAGAAATAGCTTCCTCAGGTCATGAGGCATCCAAAAACCAGGCTAGGTGTCTCTGCCCTAAAATGTTGCTATCTGAGCTCGTACCTACAGGACTTGGTGGAGAGTAGGGTGCTCTTGGCCGTGACACCTACATGAGATGAGGCCTGATGGGCTCTTGTAGGCTGGGGCCAAGTCAAGATGTCATTCACTGGTTTAGTCTGGTCTGATCCAGCATCCTGGTGCCTGCAGAGGGTGTGGGAATGGTCCTTTATTTGCAGGTTGCATAGTTATATGAATTGGTGTCTCTAAATTGCTCATAGTAAGTGATTATGGGCGTTTGTGTCCGTCAATGGACTGGCATCCCATTCAGTGTGACCCCTTCCGTGCTTCCTGGAATTCCTGTGATAGGCTCCTTACTCTCTGTGACCCTGTACTGGATAAGTGTTTATTGAAAATGGATGGATCATAATTATTAGTAATATTAAAGGGACGGCATGATCCATCCGTGGGTAGCACTTTCTGGTTCACATCCAAAAACCAAACACACCAATGCTTGTCACTATGACGGCAGGGCAGGATGCAGCACTTGCGAGCTGACCGGCCCATTGACATGTTGACACGTGATCTTCAGCTGGGAAGCTGGGGGCAGGGGTGGGTTGTCGGGGGGGGTTTATTTGGCCTCAGAACAGAAGAATTAACTTGAATAGCATCTTTTTCCATAATACATGTCAGGACCTGTGCAAGTTTGACGACAGCAGACTGTGATCTGTTAAACGAGCTTCCGGGCCTGTTTCCCTGGTGCAGGCTTTAGCCGGCGGCCTGTCTGGGGCCAGGGTGGCCTGCCGTACAAAGTGAGCAGCCTCCTGTTTCCCTGGTGCAGGCTTTAGCCGGCGGCCTGTCTGGGGCCAGGGTGGCCTGCCGTACAAAGTGAGTAGCCTCCTGTTTCCCTGGTGCAGGCTTTAGCCGGCGGCCTGCCTGGGGCCAGGGTGGCCTGCCGTACAAAGTGACCAGCCTGGAGGTGGAGGTGGTTTTGTGGCACTCACCTGGGGAAATGTGCCAAGGACCATCCTAGAGGCACCTTCCTGGCATAGGGGACCCTGAATGAGGGAATTGTGCTAGGTCTCTAGCTGCCTCCGAAACTTTAGATGCCATCTCTGCTATATGCTGGTGCAGTAGAGCTTTCAGTTGGTGCTGGGAGGACAGGCGTGGGAATTCTCTGTTTGCACCGTACGGGTTTCTCAGCTCTGTCATTTGTTCTTAATCACATACCACTCTGCATATCATCTTCTGACGGGATCCATAAGTGGTTACTGTCGGAATCGTGTTGTCAGGGGTCCCTTGGGCAAATGTCCCTTATATCTCGTGGCCCCTTTTTCTTGATGGATCTGTAGCAGATGGATGTTATGGCAAATCGAGCCAGTGTTCAGCTTAGGACGCCGGGGTTCTGGATCTGGCTTATGCAGCAGGCTCAGAGCCAGGCCTGGGCAGTGCCGGGCCAGAGTAAGCTCTGGTTCCGGCTCAGTCACACTGTGGGGCAGCGCGCAGCGACGAGATCACATCCACCTATATTTACTGATTTATTTTGAGGCTGCCTCTTATTTACGACTCCGGAATCCAGGTTGCAGAAATGCTTTTGCAGCAAGTATTACCCATAGGAGGTAATAGGATCTCCACCTAGCGCTAGAAGACCTTTCCAGCCTGTGCACATACTTGGCCTCAGACCCTAAAGCATATGTGCGCTCATGTACATATATTCAGGCAAGGAAACATGTGACTGTACTCAGTTTAGACTTTGTGAAGATGTGTATGTGTTTGTTTATATAACATGGTCTCTACACGTTTAGTAGTGTTGCAGTCACCATTTATGGCTTATTATGGCTGCACAGGGACACGTATGTTTGTTTGACATTAGTGATGTTCTTTAAGTGGTTAAACATTAGGTTGCACAATAATTGTGTGACCACTTGAGTTAGATTCAACACGGTGACTTTGTAAAATTACATTACTGGGTCTAGTGAAACAAGGACACTGTTAAGCACCACAAGCGTAATTTAATGGTCTGACTTGAGTTCTAGCTGTGGTAGAACCGCAGCTCTATAGACTGTTTATACTCTTTCTTTAGGCAGAACTGCATGGCATCTCCTGGGGTGGGAGACGCATCTCTCAGGCTTGCAAGCCAGACAGGCCCTGCACACTCCTCGCTCTTTAGCTAAAATGACTCTAAGCTAACATTTGTATAACGGTTGAAAATTTTAAGGAAGTGATCCTTCAGGAGTTCGTCCTTATTGTTGCACTTAAATCATGATCCGAGTGTTTTATTTTTGTAGCAAATCTGTGTTTCGGAATACCTTGATAGGATATTCCAGTTCCAGTTATGTACAAAAACTGGTACGTTGTCATCAGGCTGATCTGTGAATGGCCTGTAAGTGGTGCTCCTGTCAGTGCATTATGAAGTGGTTCGGCAGACCCTCCAGGGGTTTGTGCCCTGTGCTGCATGGAGATGCCAGTGTGCGCCGCGCTGGACTGGCATTCCCTCCAGGGTCTGCCGCGGGCTTGTGCCCTGTGCTGCCTGGAGATGCCAGTGTGCGCCGCGCTGGACTGGCATTCCGTCCAGGGCCTGCCGGGCTTGTACCCTTTGCTGCCTGGAAAAAACTTCCTGCGTGGATCTTAAAAGTTAAGCAGGCAGCATGTCGACAGGTCAGAGTGCGTACCCCAGACTCTTGCTGTATTACACACACTCTGTGTTCTTTAAATCTACCCAGCAAACGAAAGTGTCAATGTGTCAATCGTTGCTGCTTTACCTGCATATTCAACCCACGTCTTTATTTGCGGTATGTGATGAGTTGTGTGACAATATAACAGAGATGGCCTATCATTGTGTAAATTATACAGTAGTATTATTAATATGACTGAGATTAAAAGCTCATCTGATAACACTAATGGAATATGAGGAATGGCGTAACCTGCGTTTGCTTTAATTCACCAGTTAGATTTAGGGGATGATTAGGAGGCCAGTGAGCTATTTAGCCAGGGTATAGGGGCGCCACCCTTACTCTTTCAAAAGATGCCCAGGAATCTTTTATAACCTCAGAGGGTGAGGACCTCGGTTTTGCACCTCATCCGAAGAACGGAATCATTTTCACCAGAGTGTCCCTATCACTGCACTGCCACGTTGGGATCCACACAGACCACAGGATGGGCTGACTTTTGGCCACATCAAAACCTCTTCCAGCTGCAGCCCAGCCTTCTTAGTTGGTCTCCCATCCAATCCAAGTACTGGCCAGGCGCCAATCTGCTAATCTTAAAGGGGATTACCTAGTGTGAACTGCAGGTGGTATGGCTGCTGTCTTTCCAATTCTGAATTCATTCCGATGTGTTAGCTGACATTATATGCATTGTAAGTGGATTTTAAAAATTAAAATGAGACTATATTGAAAGTGAATACCTTCTCCTCCTTCTTACCTCCAGACTGAAGATGCTTGGGTCTTCGTCTCCGGATGGACATGTCACCTGTGAGGAGGTCCTTCAGTGCGACAGGCCTCTAGGACACGCCCTCAGCACAGCTCGTTTCGGACCTCTTCACGGAGCAGCGTGCCGCAGCGGCCTGGCTTCTGTGAATGGTTGTTTTTATTTCTTTTTTTTATAAAGGTGAGGCTGAACGGGAGCCTGTCTTAAAAAGCGGCTCCGTTTGTGTTTTATTGTTGTTGTTATTATTATTATTATTATTATTATTATATTGATTTCTTCTCTGACTCTGTGGAAGAGGGCGTAAGCATACGAGCCTGATTGGGACACATACACAAGCATTGCTTGCACAAGTGACATTTTCATCTTCATATTTATTGCCACATGGGTTTCAGGTACGTTCTCTTAATTTAGTCTTTTTATTGCTCAGAAGTACGAAGGCATTTGCTGCGTCCGCGGTATGGACATTACCTTGGGGTAGTTCCAGTGCAGTGGGTCTCTGGGAAGGCCCACAGTGACAGGAAGAGTGGCCCAACACCAGATCCGATTGGGCCTGGTGGTACATACCTGCTTTACTACTATTGGCCAGCACCCTAGACCCTCCTGCACATCCATGCAGCCAATTATATGAGGTATCGGGGTATAAAAATGAACCCACATTGGCATAAAAAAGGTTAGTGATACCCAGCACTGAACATCTTGGTTGCATGTTTCTTTTTGTTTTTTTTTTTTAGATTTGAAATTTATTGATTTTTAAACCTCCTTTTAACAGATTCTTTAAATCCAATTAAATTTGAATGTTTACAAATTGAAAACCCCACACAGGTTCTGCCAAAGTTGGCAGCGTTTCTCGGTTCCTAGGTTTGTCAGGAAATCATGTCATGTCCCTTTGGTTGTGTCGTTGTATCCCTGGACAGTTTTTATTACGCAAGTATTTCAGTGTTTTTCAAGTTGATATGGGGGTGTCACTGAAAAGAGCCTCACACAACAGTCAGTAGTGAGTCAGATGTTATTTTGTTCAATGTACAGTTTAGGCAAATCCTTTTTTTTTTGGCAAATGTATTTTTGGATCTGAAGAGCCGCATAACATGAGTGTGTGTATAAGATAAAGGCAGGAAAGCGAAACCCCGATCCCTGCCCATAACCAGTCTTGTCTGAGTTGTAGGTCAAACAGTCCTTCTCAAGGTGGTTGTGCCAAAAAAAGTTTCTCAGTGGTTTTACGGTATGTGACACTAGTAATGGGTGAAGTATGTTCTTCATGTCCAAATTTGTTTGACCACACAGAGGTGTCCCTTCATCTGCTGTTTTATGAGTATTTCCGACTGCGCGGTACAAGTTTTATATTTGATTGCTGTTACCAAGGTACATTTATATGAATGGTCTTATTTTTTTCTACTGTGGAGAACACTGTTCTTAGTGTTTATTTCTATTGTCAGAATTCTTTAATTCCTCTAAATGGTACATACATATTGGTATATAATACATGCATTGACAATTCATTTTTATATAGATATATAATATACACATACACAATATAATCTGTCTAAAGTAATGACCCTAAGTTACTGGGGATCACCTGTGCCCTTTTTTCAGAAAAGATTAGATGAAAAGTAAAGATAATAATTGGGCCGTCATGTTCTGGGATGTGTTGGCTTGGAGGTTCTATCTTGGAACCCTGGATCCACCTGGAGAGGACAGTGTCTCTCCTGGTCATTCCTGTAAGGGTTTACTTTAAGAGAAGCCCCCACAGCTGGCATTCTGCAATGCGGGGTGTGCTTCCCACTAGGTCACCAGGATAGATTGAGGTTGTGGTTATTATTATTATTATAGGTATTAATAAAATAATTCTTTAAGGAGAGATGAGGTTGGCCCAGGTACATGAGCATGATGAGAGAATCTATTTGTTGGTTTTGCTGCTGTGATATTGGGCTGCCCTGCCCCTATCGTCCCCAGGGCAGAGGTGCAGCTGTTATACGTTGTGCCATCGTCTGTCAAGTCGACTGTAAGAACCTGGGTTTGTCTTTTTTTTGGGTTCCTCATTATCAGCTCCCATCTCCTTTTTTTTTTTTAAATTTCCATTCAGTTTCCTTTTCATAGAATCATCTGTCAGCAAGGACCCAAGTTTGACTCTCGTATGGCATTTTTTCCATGGTACGTACTGGTGCACCTCGGTCCGTGGTAATAACTAGGTATGTCTGCGCTACTGAGAAAGGGCAGTTGGTACGTGTTCATGGTGACATTTTAATCTCCTGGGATGGGGCTCTCTACTATCCATTTCCATTGGTTCTTACTGGGTTTGTTAACAGATGGAGGTCATGCGATAATGTTCACTCTGACAGGGAGGTTAGAAGCCATGACAATAGCCAGTGATTTCTTTTGACATCAACCATCATAATGTCTTTTCTTTACATGTAAATAAAATGACAATAAAAGGATGTGCTGAATTTCTGTGTGACTTGTCTTATTCCCCGTCTTTCGTTCTTTATTTTAAGGAATTCTCGTAATAGTTGGTTGTGTAATACTTGGTTGGTGATGGCAGGTATAGCTGGGGAATTCCTACCTTTGGACATGCATTATTATACTTAGTGGGATTTTTCTGTGTCCATGTTGCTTTCTTGGTAATCTTCATCATAACTTTTGTAGATGTATTGAAAATCATAGACCATTGCCCAATATCATCAATAAGACCCGTAGTGTGTATATCAATATGCATGTTTGACACTCGCCTACCTGTTTGACGTCATCTTGTATGTATGGAGAACGGTAAAAATTCCCACGTCGCTCTTGCCCAGCGCCAAATATCATGGACGTGCCGGTTGCATCCTCGCCGTCAGAACAATCCCATGATTCATTGCGCCCCAAGTTCAGTCTTGGGAGGTATGTTAGCAAGTATGCTCTTGCCAAGAATACAAGTATGTTCTTTGCGTTCTTGGTATTGATAAACACCCATAGTGTTTCTAATTATCGAATAGCCTGCAGCTACCTTGTGCCAGAATACAATGTTGCTGTATTTCGGCACAATCAGACTTGTGCACTGGTATGTGCAGTGGTGAAGGGGGTTTGATCTCCATCCTCCTGCCGGCCAGCTGACTCAGCTGGGTGTGACATGCTCAGTGAGGTGATCCAGTCTGCGGGGCTGCAGTCCAAGCATGTTCTGCACTATTACGTCTGAGTCACACTGGTCTGAAGAGCCGCCTCATTCTTGTTCTTGATTGGCCAGTATCAGCCTGGAAGCTGAAGGTATTGGCTTGGCTGAAAATGAGAGCAGGAAACCGATTGGCCGGATGCACCACGACACTGTGGGAAGGGTCAGCTAAATTTATTGGAGGTTAAATTTGTTGTATTCAGTCATATGGCATGTCAATACATTTTAAATAGTAGTTAATTTAATTGAGCATGATTTAAAGTGTTGCGATAAGGCTGTAGTAGTATGTGCAATAGTATTAATATTATACATGAATACTTTTAGTCACAGGGAGCCGGATTAATATGTGACAAACAAGTGCAAAGTAAAAGCCGGCCTTGCTGAACCCAAGGCTCACATCACATGTAATACCATCAAACCCAAGAACTTCTATCAAGTGAGTTTCCAAGCAGGACCTACGAATATGACTTTCACTGGAGACCAATCAGCTTTCTCACCTGCCATGTTGCTAATGGTGAACCGACTGGAACAATGTAGGTGTCTCAGTCCCATTTAAAATAATTGTTTTTAAAAAGTCGCTCTCTAGCGTTTTATTTTCAGGCGAGGGGCTGGAGATGCCTGGTACCACAGTGAAGGCTAAGGGCTCACATGTCTTTACTTCATCCGACAGCTGAAGTCCATTAAAGCTGTCAGCGGCGTTTGCGATAATGGCCGGCGCTGGTGGCACGTCGGGGCTCGGGGGGGGGGGCAGCGGAAGCTGGATGTCCCAGCAGCCGCTGGGCTTTTATAGTGCGGCCCAGCTGGAGCACCGGGCTGACAGCCAGACCTGGCCATGCCTGCTGGACCTCCAATACCCAGCCTTTCCACTGAAAAGCTTTGGGAGATCCATCCGGGTTACGTCAGTAATTACACCAAGCAGGTAGGTCTGTGGTACAAAGCGCTGTGGGTTTTTTTTGTCCCACGCTCACCTCGTGTGGTGTACCCACTTTAAGGGGATTACTCAGTCAGAACCTGAGGGTAGATGTGACTCATTTATGTTAGCTTTTTTTCTTCTTGTGTGAAATCCACTCCTTTTTTCCCGTGGAGCAGCCATAACTGCTGATTACAAACAGATACATTCAAGTCCCTGAAAGAGGAGCAGCTGTTGGTCTCAGATCTGGTAATCTGTGGGTACACTACGCCCCCTAGTGATACATCGAGGTCACACATGAGCACTATCCATCCAACCAACTTCATGCTGCTTATCCTGGACTAGGAACCTGACTCAGACAGAGTTTACTACCTAATTAACCAGAAGTAATAGTAATAGCCTGTTTAGCACAGACCACTGATGCTGGGGATTGACATGTCCTACAATTGCAAGAATATACATCTCCCCCTTAACAGCTGACATAGTGAATATTAGCAAAACTTCACAATGTAATATATTACATTGTTGTATACAGCTGTGATGCTTGTCCGGAATTATCTGGCAGACACGCAAAATAACATTTAACTTTATTTCAGCCTTCAGAACAGCCTACTGATAATAAACATGAAAAAACAGATTCAAAACGAATACATGTGTGTGACCCTTTGACAAGTGAATTTTGTAAAAACCTCATGTTTGTCATGGCCCTCATTCACCCTCCATGCCTGGCCTTCGTCGTCATCTGAATGCTCTCCATACAGAGAACATGATCAGAAAGGCCATGGAGAGCAAACCACACGAATCGGTAACATTTTGACTGGTCATGCGTCTCTTTACTAAAATCTAAAGTGCAAAAGGAAACATTTATGTAAAGGAATATGATTTTTTTTCTATGACTCGGACTGGAAGTCAAATGTGTCACAAGGTCAGGGAGGCTACTCTTTAGGAACTAGCACAATAGTCCTGTAGCTCAGTAAGTAGTGCATTGTGCTAACAATGCTAAGGTCATGGGCTGAAACTCCAGTGGTCACACATTAAAAAACAATAAAAAAAAATATTTGTGACTGTGTCACTTTAGATAAAGTCGGATAAATGAATCAATTGTACAATAGTCATAGATGGAAAAACATTACAAACCCTCTGCTGCCAAATAAAGTTTGTTTCACTTTTATTATATATAATATAAAATACTGTTTAATTTATTGGAAGCATACTTTGTACAGTGAGTGAGTGAGTGACTGGCTGAGTGTGCAACCCAGCAATTGATAAGGCTACTGTTATGTTTTACTCTAAGACAGTGTTTTACACAATATACACATTGCATTACTTACAAAGGAGAAATGCCTATGGTTAGGAGTGTCCGATACAGCAGGGTTAGTACAACCATGTGAAAAACAACTGATTGAAGGAAATTAAGTGAATGGTTTTTTAAAAAAAAATTCAGTGCATTTCCTCTTTGATGTTCACGAATCAAAGTGCCGGTTTGGTAGCACAGAGACGATCCCACTCCTCTGAAACACGAGAAAGGGCAGTTCTTTCCCATTTTTTTTCTTTTTTTTTTTTTAACCAATGTCAGGAATACTTTAAAGTAAAAAAAAATATATATCTCTAAGAAAGAGAATTAAAAATCAGCTTTTGTCAGGTAGGCCATAATGGCTCTTTGTGGTTTTTCTTTTCTTTCTGAGGTACTTCTTGACAAAAAAAAAAATTAAAAAAAATCAATTCATTTTTCAGTTTTGCTGTGTTGTACAGTAGCACCATTGAGTTGACCTGGAAGACAATGCAGCGCAGATGTGCCGTGTGCTGTCCGTCCCCAGCCACGAGTGGCTCCGTGCCGTTACGTCCTTTTCATGCAGACCACACAGCGACTTACACGTGTCAGCAGGTTTCCTGCTTTCAGTGTTTCTGACTGTGGCTTCCTGTAGGGGTCAGAGGTCAACGGACTGTATAAGCGATGGGAGCCATTGTCAAAACCAGCAACTGATCCTTTCAATCTTATCTGCTATAAAATCAATCGATAAGAGTTTTCTGATTGTATTTTTAATTGGAAGTTTTTTAGTGACCCTTATTTTTTCCTCAGTGACATACTCTGAAAAATAGTGTTATAATTTCCCATTGTCGTTTTCCAACTTAAAAACCCATGCTGTCCTACCTGAACATATCTGAGGCATCTACAGTCGCAAGCCAAAAACTGTAGGAGTTGGCATAGTAGTTACAGGTGCCCCGACCGTGGCATTCGAGAAAGGGGGCAGTGCGGAACTCCTCCAGGCAGGAACCAGGGGATGCCAAAGCCTGACCGGAGCCTTCTGCCCCCGCGCTGGTGTGCTGGGAGTCGGAGGGATGGGAGAGAGAAAGAAAAGATTGAAGAGCATCTAGACATAGACTGTTGATGCTATGGACAATGCTGAGCTTCACTGTTGTTATATTTGTAATCAACAGAGAAGCAGCGGATTAACAGCAGGCACGGGGGTGTGTACCATCATGAATGAGTATCCGATCCACAGCAGGTCCCATGTGGCCGGGCAGCTTGGCACCTGGATGGTCTGACTGTGGACTGCGATCACCATGGCTGGAGCTTCACATACGGAGCACCTGGACAACAACGGTGAGTGGCAATCAGGTGAGTTCTGGAGATCCAACATGTGCTAAGGGGGTCATCAGGGAGTACTGGAGGTCCACCATGTTAAAATTTGTAAATGCCAATTGCCCAAGAGTCTGTTGGGGCATTAATGAACCTCCAACTGCATTACCTGCTGATGAAAGGCTTGATGTTCTTCCCGGTGATCACTTCCATGCTCATGGGCATGGGCTGGGGTGTGGACAGCCAGTAGGAATAGTCATTACGGGAGGCAAAGTTGCAAACATTGTTGATGTCACAGAACATGTAGGGCATGGTGCTGAATCTGGTCAAGCAGCTACCCGAGGTGCCTGTAGGGGTTGAGTTTAGGGATCAGAGCTATCCGATATGCCTGAGGCTTCACGGCACCTTGTCTTGGGGAAACGTTCTCCTTACCGAGATCCTGACCATGCGCCCTTTCATTGCCTTGTACATACAGCAGTGAATAGCCACTGTAGACGAAGCTGGTGCCATCTGGGCAAACGGGCACCTCTGTGGCCTGACTGTGGCGTGTGATGAGGAACCCGAGGGCAGCAGAGCCAAATCCAGGGGGACCTGGGAGACCCTGGGGTCCATCTGATCCTGGGGGGCCTGAAGCACCACGTGGACCTGTTGAACAGAAACAGAGTGTTAGACTCGAAGGTATGCGTTGATACCCCTGGATGGTGCTATATGTGGCGTTTCTCGGCTACAAGTACCTGTAGGCCGTTTTAGCTTCACAAGCAAGCGGAAATGGAGGGAAGACATGTAGTATTTGAAGCCCAATTCTCTTACCAGGTTCACCGATTGGCCCAGAATCTCCTTTGCGTCCCATGGGTCCAGGGAACCCTGGAGGACCATCAGGGCCAGGATCACCAATGATTCCTGGTTGACCTGAAGCAGCACCAAAAGAACTGGTAAAATGGAAGAACTGGAGGATCTTGGGAGGTTAAATGAGATTGGCAGTCTTCCCTTTATGTCTACCAAAGCTACCTACCTTGGGGACCAGGTCGACCTGGCTCTCCAGGGGATCCACGGAGCCCTGGCAAGCCAGGAAAGCCGGGAGGGCCTTGTGTCCCTTTCATGATTGGGGGTGGGGTACCTGAGCTGGGGGAACCCGGAGGTCCTGAAAAAGAAAGAAAAGGAGCTGCAATATACCTTGTATTTGTCTGACAGCAGACACACACTGTTCTGGCTGGTCCATTATCCCTCAGAAATAATTACAGCTACAAAACGGGGGGGGGGGGGGTTTTTGAGTTACCGGGGGGACCCGGTTAACCCGGCTGACCTTTGAAACCTGGATTTCCATGCCTGACCGGCCGGCCGGTTTGCCCTGT
>JAODKN010000002.1:12245733-12276646 GCA_026774425.1 Petrocephalus zakoni
TGGCACCAACAACCATGCCACGCTCAAAATTGCTTAAATCACCTTTCTTTCCCATTCTGACATTCAGTTTGGAGTTCTTGACCAGGACCACACCCCTAAATGCATTGAAGCAACTGCCATGTGATTGGTTCATTAGATAATTGCATTAATGAGAAATTGAACAGGTGTTCCTAATAATCCTTTAGGTGAGTGTATATATATATATATCTGTTCTGTTGGATCTCTCAGGGAATTCAAACACAACATGCCTCTATTTTGCAGGTAAGCCACACTTAGCTTCAAAATAGAATAGCCCTCAGCTATGTTGTGTTTCTCTTTGAGGACACTGACTTGATCCTTGCTCAGGTGCTCTACATATTTGAAAGTGAAGCATAAATGCAAAAGTGGTTATCAAACTGCACCTGACGAATGGGAACACAGTAAGACAGCTAAGGCGGCTGCCTGCACTGGCAAATGGAGGGGTGCGTGGTGATGGAAGGCAGAGGAGTTTGTGACTATCAAGCGGAAATGGTCATTGTGATATTCTGACAGAGGAGGAGTAACGAATGGGCAAAAATGACTGCTGGGACAAGAGGTAGAACATGTAAGATGTAAACACGTAAATAATTGTAATAGCAACCATAAGGAGAGAGTGTCTAGCAAATGTAGCCACAAAAGCAGACAAAGAATCAAGATGGCCGCTGTGAAAATGATTCATGGTAGAAATGGCGTGATGGCAGCCATGAGAAGCAAAGAAGAGTGATATGTACCAAAGAAACAAATTTGACTGCTTTGTCAAGCCACAAATGAGTTTTTGTGACAAGTGAGGCTTGAGGTGCAATGGAACCAGGATGCATAAGGTGACACCTAGGGTGAAAGGGGCGAGGACACATGAGGGAAGACCAACAACCACTGACACTCTGTGGAGCAGTCCATGCTCTCGGGCCCAGTTGGGCAGTGACTCATGATGATGTCTCGGTGAGGCTATACAGGCTTTCAATGTGTGGGGTTCCTAACCGTCAGTGCTCAGAATGCATGGCATTGATTACAATGTGTGTGTGCTTCGGCCAGCGTGGATTTTTAAAGGACCCCATGCAAAATCACAAAAATGCAGACAACATTCTTGGGCAATTAACGTACCACCTTGCTTCCTGGATTTTGCCATATTACATGATAGAAAATTATAACTCCGTTTTCTTTTGTAAGACCCAATTACTGAACAATTTCAATGTGGTCCATAAGCAAGCCCCATTCAACATCTGTACTCGAGTAATAATAATCCTATATTAATACAAAGACTGATGAATCAATTGTTAAACAGATTTGGGAAAACCAGGAAATAAGCGGACTGATTGCTATTTTGCAACCCTTTTATGTACTTACCGGGTCGTCCTCGCATGCCTGGGGGACCTTGGTTTCCTTTGGACCCAGGCAGAGAAAGACCAGGAGGCCCTGGCTGCCCAGGGTTACCAAGAAGTCCACGTGGGCCAGGGAATCCGGGATCACCCTTCTGTCCTCGTATGCCGGGGGGCCCTGTAGGACCAGGTAGACCAGGATCTCCCTTTGTACCTTAAAGAGATGAGACATATGGAAGTCAACATACACACATATGTGAGTACAAAAAAATGGGCTCTTTATGGCCAGTGAAGATCTTATCTAGCTTAGGTGGGCTCTCATTAACTGCTAAACTCTAATGAGCAATAATGCTGAGCTAGTTTCAGCATTTGTTGACAGCCTTGTCCATTGACCAATTGAGTTTGGCAAATGGCTATGGTTGCAGGTGGCAAAACTGGAACACTGTGGTCAAGGGGACATGGAGACTAACATGAGGACAATACCTGGCAATCCTTCAAGGCCTGGTTTCCCAGGGGGACCAACACCAGGTTCACCTACAACAGAAGGGAACATTGATGAGTGGTCTTCTAGTCTATCCATGCAGAGTACACATTTTACTACCATAAAATCAATATAAGACTTTACAAAAGTAAAAGCATCTGTTTTAAGTTCTGGTTCATGTTCAGCATCTTGCTCCCTCATAAGACACACTCTACTTCCCCACCCATGCTGCAGCCTGTCTTACCTGGGTCTCCCTTCTCTCCTGCTGGACCAGGGATACCATCATGTCCTGCCTGGCCCTTCTCGCCAGGAGATCCTGGAGGCCCGGGGAAACCTGTTTGTCCAGGTTGGCCTGGAGGTCCGGGAATTCCTTGTGGTCCAGGGGGGCCTGAATATCCTTTAGGCCCGGGTATACCTGGTGGTCCTGGCAGAAATGACCATTATACAAATGTAAATGCAAAGGCAGGCAGGGAACATAGTGACAGCTAGAAATAACTATTTGAGCTTGCACAGGTATAACTCTCCTGTGGTAGATTTCTACAAAAGGAGATACCTTGGAATCCAGGGGGTCCAGGGTCACCCTTTGGTCCTTGGCCACCAGGTAAACCTTGGAGGCCAGCTGCACCCGGTTGGCCTCTGGTTCCAGGGTTTCCATGTGAACCAGGTCGTCCAGGTTCACCCTGAGAGATTCAGTGGAGAGAATAAGGTCACAAAACAACACAAACATCAGACATCAGCAGAAAAGGACCTTCTGCTGATAAACTGAGAAGCTGACATTACAATCATAAAAACAGTTTTGGGCTAAAAGTTTCTCATACAATTCCCAACTAGAGCAGCTCTTGATACTTCCAGTAACAGTTCATTAATTGAAAAGTCAATTGTAGAGTTGTTTTAGAGTTGCCATATCATGTACTGCATTTTGTGTTTAGCTTTATTTATCAGCAATATGGGCTTTGATGTCATCTAAGAAGCAGAAAACGCTTGATCCCAAATCCAGATCCAGCGTCCTAATTAAATGGTAGGATACATTCACTCCCACAAAGGGTTGCAGGTGCTATATCAGTACCTTGGGTCCTGGGCTTCCAGGAATGCCAAATCCAGGGAGACCAGGCTCACCCTTTGTGCCTTGGAGTCCATACTTTCCTGGCTGACCTTGTAGGCCAGGGTTACCTGGCTGCCCTGGATTTCCCTTCTGCCCATGTGGACCTGAGATGAAGGGTCAAATATCCATAACACTTATATCCTATCAACACAGGTATTGTTAAGGACCAGAACCTGTTTTTAGGAACACTTTTGAAAGACAGGAAATAAAGCGCATGTCGTATTCATATTAAACCATTGTTTTAGCTACCTAATTGTAGATGAAAATATGGTCTGAACTTTATTCTTCATGGTAACAAATGTGGCTTTTCAACTGAATTAAAATACATAGTGTTTCCTGTAACCCTAAGCAATATATTTACTGAATAAAACCAGCAAGCTCCACACCGGAAGTACAGTGAGCAGGCGAAGCCTGAGCCTGAAGATGAACAGTGTGTCCATAATACACAATTTGTTTTTTTTGGTAGCCCAGATGAGTGTAGAAAAACTGGGGTCTTGCACTGACCTGGCAGTCCCATGTCACCCATGCTACCCTTTGACCCAGGAAGTCCTGGAGGACCTTGTTGACCTGGGAACCCACGATCTCCTTTTGGACCTGAGCATTAACAAAGTAGTAAGTTCTTGAAACATGCCAGCTTTGCTACATTGTGGATTGTATTGTGGACAGGGAGTATGTTAAAATGGATTTCTGGCAATTGTTACCTGGTCCTCCAGGTGATCCTGGCAGCCCATCTCTCCCTGATGGACCTGGATCTCCTGGGAGACCAGACACACCTTTCTGGCCTGGCAGTCCATTAAAACCTAATTGTAGGGGATAACATGCATAGACACACATTTATTAACTGGAAGGTGTGGCTTAAAAGCAGTCTCAGTGACACTCCTGGAAATAAGTTAATGTGAGAGAGGGAGGTGAGGCTGGTCTGCACTCACCTGGGGGACCCTGTTCTCCTTTGATTCCTTTAAGTGAGGCAGGGGGTATGGTTGAGCCAGGTGGGCCAGGCAGACCAGTTTCACCCTTGTCCCCCTTTCCCCCTGGAAATCCTTGAACTCCTGGCAGTCCAGGAAAACCGTTATCACCTATGTAAGAACAGAAAAAATAGGGTATTTTGGTTTCCTGTTTCCAAAACTGCAGACATGGCATGAAATCTATAATAAAAATCAGGACTTTAGACAGAGGTGGATAGATGGGGCATATCAGCATATTTACACTCAGAAAATGAGTCCAGATGCTGGCATCTACATTTATAGCATTTGGCAGACATCCTTAGCCAAAATGACTTACTGAATATTATCTGTCAAAAACTCTGTTGGGAATTTTTTTCAGTACAATACTGGAAGTGCTAAACCAAGTGCTTCTGAAAGAGGTAGGTCATTTGATGTCTTTTGAAGACATCCAATGAATCACCCGTTCGGACATCGGACATCATTCCACCAATTAGGTGCCAGAGAAAGTCTAGATGCATGTCCTCACTGCGCCTTGAGAAATGGTGGAACCAGTCGAGCAGTGGTGGAGGATCAGAGAGAGCACAGAGCAGTGCAGGGTGTGACGAGTTCTTTTAGGTAAGAAGGTAGTGGACCATTTTTGGCTTTGTATGCGAGCATCAGTGTTTTGAATCAGATGCGGGCAGCTACAGGAAGCCAGTGGAGGAAGTGTATTAATGGAGTGGTGTGGGAGAACTTGGGAAGGTCGAAAGCGAGTCGAGCAGCTGCATTCTGGGTCATTCTGTATTATATGGACATTTACTTATGCCACAATTAGATAAGCAGATTTGTATTACATCTAAAATATTATTGAGATGAAATACAAAATTTACAAATGGTATCTATTAATGCAATGAATGTAATTGAGATACAGCAATAACACTGCCAGTTTATTAGCAATGATAAAAAAGATCAAAGACAAGACTAATCAATAGCAAATTAATATGCACTCTCACCACCGACTGAACGGGGGTGTGAATTGCTTAAACTTACAGTAGATCGCCCTCAGTGTTATAATCTGTCAAAATGACAGATGGCTTTGTCATTGTCCTCAGATCTTAACTTACTACTCGCATAACTTACTAAAGCCTTGACTGAGAAAAATATTCACTGGCAAAGCAAAAAAAAAAAAAAAACAGGAACTAGCTGCATGGTCTGAATGAACTGCACTGGTGCATGAAAGAGTAACTGACATTTCAGAGAAGTATAAAATGTACATTTTGCTCTTCCATTATATTGAAGTTGGAAGTCCCAGTACATCTGGATCACCCTTCCAATATTACTGAAAAATGCTTCCAAATGACCAGAACTTCATTTTTGAAGTACTGATCTATCTAACCAAAATGGTTATCTAAGGCCCTCATAAAAGCAGAGTGGTACCTTTTGGTCCAGGGGGTCCTGAGGCCCCGGGGATACCCGGGCGGCCCTGGTACCCAGGGGTTCCCATGGGACCCATATCTCCCTTTTGGCCTGCAAGAATTCAAGAGAGAAACATACGTTTTAAATGATGTTAATGTTCCACTTAAAGGCCCGGAATCGGTATATAACTGGATAAAAGAGCTTGTGGCCTAGCTCACCAGGTTGCCCAGGCTGACCATTACGGCCTTCTGGCCCAGGTTGACCAGAGGGACCAGGTGCTCCAGAGAGGCCAGGTGATCCAGGGCTGCCTCTATCTCCTGCTGGTCCTGGAAGGCCAAAACCAGGGGCACCAGGATTGCCTTTATCACCTTGCACACCAGGGGTTCCTGCGATAGTGAGGAAGAGAGGCTTTTAGAAAGGTAAGACTTCCTGTATGATTCCATTCCACACAGTCAAGGCACTGGCAGGGTCAGCACAAAACTAAAAATGTTAATAATCACCCATTCGTTCTATATACAAGGGCTCTATTCAGTGAGAGAATATAAATATCAATGCTAGCATATTAGCCCCATAGGTTTGATGAACAGTGGGAAAATAGTTACTGTGTCAAGATGGTGACCTTGCAGAGCTTATAGCTAGTGGGAATCGGAAAACCAAGAGCTGGTCATGCATATGTCCTCATATCATTCTCAGCATGGAACCTGGACATCATCAAATATGTGACTGCAACTACGAAGCGCATGAACATTTATTTCAGTGACATCGAGATCTTGCACATGACAATGCTTTGCTTGCTTATGTAACAATCCTTCCATTAATATAACTCTTCATTAATATTAACATCCAGATACTCAAACCCCCAAATTACAATTAAATGTACGATGAGCAATAAGTGACTAACCTGGAGGGCCCATAACTCCTGTAAGCCCAGGGGGACCTGGAGGCCCCGGTTGTCCATATCCTGGGGTCCCTGGGAATCCTGGAGGTCCTAGTTGGCCAGGAAGGCCTGATTCACCTGTAATATGTAAGATGGAAAACTATCAGCTTACAGCTTAGTATGTCAGTACATGGAAGAAGTATCTGCCTTTTCTAACAGTAATTACACACCCAGTATTAATCAGCAGCTAGATACTGCCTCGACACAGACAAATAGCATACTTTTAAAAGAATACATTCATCGGTCACCCATAATTCATGAAATACAATGAAGGGATGCTTTAGTGAAGGAATCCATTGAAAAAGACCAAAGACCATATCAGCCCTCTTTGTTCATCCTTATCTTTAGAACTGTTATAATAAGAGTTGTCTCTCATGCTATATTTGCACATGGGGGTTAATGTCTCATGTCTTATGATTGGGCAAAGAATGGCAAAGACAAACATTCCAAAGTTTATCATACCTTTGGGTCCTGGAAGGCCATCCAAACCTGGAAGTCCAGGTTGCCCAGGGTTCCCTGGGAAGCCAGGGTCGCCCTTGGGCCCAGGGAACCCCTTACTGCCCGGTAAGCCCGGCGGACCTTGAGGACCTGGCAAACCGAAACCTGGCTCTCCCTGTTGACAATAGGCAGAAATACAGTGTCACTTGCTTAATTCAGTAAAAATATTGCTAATTTATTGGCTTTATAACTAAAACCATTCCTTTATTTTCTTTTTTTTTTGCAAAAAAATATATATCACATTAGAAATGTTTTAAGTAAAACGTTCATTTCAAGTAGCAATACATCAAAACCCAAATTATAGTTCTTAAAGATCCTGTTCTGAGTTAAAAAGGTCACTGACAAGCAATCTCATGAGGTGCTTTTTAATTAGTGACAGCTTTGCAATAACATAAAATGCCAAACATTTGTGTTTAGCTTCCTAGTAACTAGTAACTAGGAGCTAGTAACTACAATTACAATTAATAGCCAAATGGCAAGAACAGAATTAAATCAGTCACTAGAGTCAGTCAAAAAATTTTCTTTTAATAAAAAGTAAATATCTGTGGGGAAGATATGTGGAGATATTTTTAACATTGCTTGTTAATGGAATTGTGCAATGGAACAAAAACATTTGCAATATTTTTATAGAATTAAGCAAGCCTCCCAAGACTTTCTATAGGCACTGTACATACTTTTCAATATCAGACATATTATTTACATTTCTCCCCATTAATCGTACACCAGTGATGTGTTCAAGACCGAGATCAAGATCAAGATAAGATCACTACTCATCCAACCCAAGACCAAGTCAAGACCAAGACCCAACCCAACCGAGACCAAGACAAGATCAAGACTTTTAATCAAGACCAAAACAAGACCAAAACTTGAAAATTTACAATCAGAATTAAACTTTTTTTTGGTAGTGCGCACCCAGATTGGGGCTATATATTCATTTATGTAATTGTAAAAGACTCTATCACTGACAAAATGTTCACATACAAACAATAATGCACATGATATAAAATGATTCTTTTTCCTTGGTTAATTTTTTATTATACTTTTTGCATGTATAACATATTTTTCAGTTTCTCAATGACATTTAACTACAACATTTGCATCTAAGAACAAAAATCTATTGAATACTTTTAAAACTTGTCAGCCTACATATAAGCAATGTATGTATTAATGTAAATTACTAGTAACATTTTTAAGAAGCATTATGATGTATGCAACAGTGCATAACTGCACTCAAAGAACACTAAATCTGTTAACATTTTGGCTCCCATTTGGACACGGTGTGGTCTCAAGATATGCCCCCCCCCCCGCTGAAAACACGCTCAACTGGACCTGAGTTTGCAATGTCTATCCAAATTGGATGATGGCAGACAAAGCCCAGATTGCTGCAATTTCCCCATTTTACAGCTCTTATCTGGCTTGCTAACTTTGCCCACAGAAACTATCGTGTTCCTGCTTTTACCCATCTGAAGCTGCCTAATAGCGTTACACTGCCGGGGCAGCTGGGTGATTTTAAGTAGCACCTCTACAAGAGGACAGAGCAGGAAAATTACTTTCTGCATACTGAGGGGAAAGAAGTATATTTGCATGTCGATTCAAATAATATGTTTTATAATATTTTGGGACTTATAAGATAAGATAATATAAGATAAGATAAGATAAGATAATACATTATTAATCCCACAAGTGGGAAATTGCATCGTTATGGCAGTACAGATAAGCTCAGAAATGAGCAGAGCTGCCGGAACAGGCTGCCACTCGCTGCTGGGAAGAAAAAAAATGGCCAAGACCAAGGCAAGATCGAGACAAAATGGGACCGAGATCAGGTTGAGCCAGGTCCCGAGACCAAGACCGGATCTTGAGAACTACAACTCTGACATACGATACCTAAGAATCCACTGTACTGATGAGCTCCACTCCCTTACCTTGGGCCCAGGGTGGCCCGGCACACCAGGAGGGCCATCCGGACCAGAGCGTCCTGGCATTCCAGGTGAACCAGGAAGTCCAGGTGCACCAGTGAATCCTGGAGATAACAGTAATGTTTTTAGAAAAACAACAAGATCCACTTCTACCTCTATTGGATAAGGTATCATGGGCTCTCTTCCCATGGAAGCTCTTACCTTTATCCCCTGGAGGGCCAGGCATCCCAGTACCTGAAGGTCCTGGGTCTCCTTTTGGCCCTGGCAATCCTGGGAACCCAGGCTGCCCAGGTTGACCCGGCAGGCCTGGGATAATCAAGATAAAATTTTAGATAACATCTCACTATTATAACTGTAAAATGACTGGCTTGACATCACCGAAGGTAATAAAGGCAGCCCTTACCTGTGGTTCCTGGGGTCCCAGGATCTCCATTTTCACCCTTGCGACCCGTTTCTCCCTTTACTGCCACAGTTTTGCCGGGTTCACCTTTAGGACCTGTGTTTAGAGGTATGCATAGCAATACAGCCGTGTTATTTCTACCATGGAATATAAAGTTAACGTAAACAGTACATGGGAAGTTGTATGAGTCTCACCTGGAGTGCCTGGGCTCCCTGGTCGGCCAGGTGTACCTTGCAATCCTTTTTCACCAGGTGGACCTTGTAGCCCAAATCCTGCTGGTCCCGGAGGCCCAGAATCTCCTGGGGGACCTTGATTCCCAGGCGGTCCAGGTGGCCCCTGGGTACCTTTAGTAAGCGCAGACCCCTGCAGAGGAAAAACCACTTTCTCAGGTGCCTAATTAATTAGACATGATAGATAAACAATGCAGTTTATTTTCACACATCAAGCAGAACCTTACTGCTACTCACAGGCAGCCCCTTTGGTCCAGGTGGGCCGGGGTCCCCATCACGGCCAGGTCTACCATCACTGCCGGGTAACCCGGGTAGACCAGGGAACCCTGGGTCACCTCTCTCCCCCTTCATCCCATCAAGAAAGTTGACTTCTCCTGGCTCACCCTTCTGTCCTGGGCTCCCCGAAATACCCATCTGCCCTGGTAAACCCTTTGGTACAGAGACATGATTTACCATGAAGCATCTTATGTTCTTGTGTATAAGACAATGGCAGGATATGAATATTACCTTACACCTATAAAGTATTATCTATACTGGAATGTCAATGGAATGCAAGGGAGATAGTGGTTAAGAAAATAGAAATGGGACCAAAATGTCACATGTACAGATCTTGTTCAAAGAATGAACTGCACAAATTAAAACCATAATATCTGTTGGGTTCTTACTGGTGGTCCTGCCTTTCCAGGTAGTCCTGAAAACCCTTGTTCACCTTTGGAGCCAGAGGGGCCCGATGAGCCTGAAAGACAAGGAACAAATACCTTGCATTGAGCTCATGTAAACCTGGGGATGCCTTTATGACTATAAATGATTCAATAAGAGTTACATGTCAAACAGTCTTGCCTGGAAATCCTGGAGGACCTGGTGGCCCTGGGGGGCCTGGAATTGGGATTCCCTCAGTAATGCAGTTGTAGCATGTATCCCCCTTATCACCTGAAAGAGTGCACAACTTGTATCAAGAACTCACCAAAGAAATGACACATTTAAGGACGTGTTGTAGGCACTGTGCTGACCTTTCTGGCCTACATCTCCTGGGAAGCCTGGTGGACCCTGTTTCCCAGGCAACCCTGCAGGTCCTTCATTGCATGCCTCACCACTGAATGACTCTCCTGGGGGCCCTGGTGGTCCCGGTGGGCCTTGGGGACCAGGTTGTCCATCTCTGCCAGGAAGGCCTGGCAGTGAGATGCCTGGATCCCCGTAGTCACCTTTCTGTCCCCGCTGTCCAGGAAAACCAGGCGGGCCAGGTGACCCTGGAGACCCAATACCTGGAGACCACAGATAGGTGAAAGTGTAACCAGTACATAGTGCCTGTATTTCTCAAAAAGAATCTCAAACACCTGGAGATTTAATGTCACCCACCTGGCTGCCCTGGCGGTCCAGGAACTCCAATCGAACCTGTAGAGTAGAACCAGCAAACAATTATGTTATTATGTTATTGACCAGAATAAAAGTCATTTAGATCCTGGTAAATATACTCCATCGTGACAGCATGTGATGTAGCTGAACTATTAAACATCACATACCTGGAGGACCCTGGTTTCCTTTCTGTCCTGGAAATCCTGGGAAACCAGGATTACCTTTCGGTCCAGGTCCCCTAACGCCTTTTCCATTAATCACCTATAACAGCACATTAAATCATTAATAGTGTAGCTGCTATCCAAAATCCATACATCCGTCCCATATCAGATATACAGTATGTATTAAATTGTTTAAATGCATCTAGTGGATTATATGTGTAAGTAACAGGTCACCTATTTCCCAGAACTTGTGTTCATGCCAAATTCTGAAAATTTTCAGAAGCTGCTTATTTCAGAATTCATTTAGTTGGATTATGTATGTAAAAATTCTGTAAACATACTGTCCCGGGAGGTCCTGGGAGTCCACGGTCACCTTTTTCACCCTAATAAAATAAAATAATAAAACAATAATGAATAAAAAATAATAAAAACAGTAATTATGATTACCCATAACCCATAAAAACAAAGAGAAATTTCTGTATTTCTGGAGAAAATTTCAGTAATATTTTTTATGAATGCCATGTCTATAAGAATCCACAAACACATTCATAACACTAAAATGTATTATAAACATCTATATAAGTATTAATATAAGGTATAACACATTATGAATGCATTATAAAATGATCTATAGTGTATTATAGATGAGAGCAGCACTGGAGCTTATGTATTTCAATCAACACTATAATGCTTTATGATTGCCAGTAGAAGATGCTGTAATGCTTTATTTATTATTATAACATATTATGAATGTATCTCTAATGCAATATAGATGACAGCTTCAAGTTCCTATGCAAGAACCAAAGAAAGCAAATCCAAAACTTGCCCTTAGGCCATCTTGTCCTGGAGGACCTGGATCCCCTGAATCACCTTTCAGACCCTATAATTCCCAGAAAGGATTGGAAAGGTGAAACTGACTGAGATATTAAAAAATTAAGAATAAGATGGGACAAGGAGTTTAACATAAATATTAAACTATAACACTGCTATAATGACCCCATAAAAATTGTAGGGAGGCTATTTATCAGTCTCTCAAAACTGAAAAGGGACCCATTCTCAAAACACAAATGAATGGTGGATAGTGAGAGCAGCTAAGAAGGTCATCAGTGTGCCCCTACCCCCCCAAAAGACATTTTCCAGAACCACTGCTACAACAGAGCCGAAAACATTGTAGAGGACTCTTCCCACCTACTACACAGACTCTTTTCCCTCCTACCATCCAGAAAACGGTATCGAAGCTTCCGCTCTGCCTCTACTAACTCTCTTCAAATTTCTCTAAACAGCATATACAATCTACCTCAAAATTGTAACTGCACTTTACTCACCTACAAAGGTTACATCTCTCCACTATTTATTGCATCTTGCATGCCCTGTTACTGTAATGTTAAGTGTACTATATGTTGCACCAAGGCCATGGAAAAACATTGTTTCATCACTCTGTAAATCAAGTACATGTATAAAGCTACTGATGACAGTAAAGTAACTTTGAACCTTGAATCCTAAGATATGTAATAATAAATAGGACAAACTGAATTCTGAACCAAAAGTTCTCACCGGGAAGCCAGCTGTTCCTGGTTCTCCATCTTTGCCTGGTTTGCCCTGTAAGGATTAAAAGGAACGAAATCATGTCTAGAAGAAAGACACTTTCAGGAAGTCACTCAGTTTCATGTTAGCACTGTTCACAGACAAATGTCTCACTTCCTCCAATGATGCATCCCCAACTGCTAACAAATTATTTTATTTATATACACTGGTGCCTGGTCTAACCGCATTACATTCAATGGCACTGAGTGCAACTTGCACTAGGAGTGTAACAATGCACCTTGGCACTATTTTTCGCTATAAAAAATATGCCAATACACCTTGTAGAGGTGTAACCATGCACTGTGGCACAAAATCATTAATTAATGCTAACCCAAAAGGTTTCAATAGGCATAATCTCAGTTATGCTTTTATATTTTATTTTTGCATTTTGCACTGCAGTCTGTAGAATAAGGAAAAATACCGCAAGGAAAAAAGATATAATTTGAAAACAGTTTTTTTTTTGTAAATGTATATGCCTAAATAGGTATAGAACTGTGAGATCTCAGTTTTTCACTCATATACATTATTTATATATTAAGGACATTTTCCCTTTTAGTTTCAAGAAGGTAGGGATCTAGTTGTTCAAAAAAGCACTCAACAATAGAGCATGTGTATTAAAGTGAGATCTTAGTTTGTTTTCAATAATATTTTGTTTAATATATTGTGAGTGTATCGAACCGTGATCCTTGAATTGTCTGTCAACTGTATGGTTACATCTCTAACTTGCATGGTAGAGAGTGCCTTGTAAGTGAACCCAAAGTAAATGTAAATGTAAATACAGATAAAGTCTTTATATATTAAATGGTTGCTAACCCTTTTACCTAACAGGACTGGATGTTTCTGGATGTTGTTGTGAGCAGTAAGGGCAAAAAAACTAAAAAAAAATAAAACCACTAACAGCATAAAAAGTTGGTCACACTGCACAGGTGGATTCCCAGACATATGCTGTCATGCCAGTACAAGTCAATGTGACTGGCGTCATATTGTTTTATATTGAGTTATTGTGAAATTTCCTGCTTTTTAACTGATGGCATAAAAGGAAATGGAAGTAGTAGCTAAAATCCATCTATCCATCCACCCGCCTTACTGGACCCAGGCAAAATAGCTCCATGGTGGAGTGTGCTTTCTATGTGAACACAAAGTTAATGATAAATAATAGGGATGTAACGGTAGCTAGAGGAGAAAGCAATGGGTACATCTTAGCATTCTCCTTCCAGGGAAATAGACGTTTCAATATAGACATCTATTTCTATATAGATAGGGTGACCAGAGAATCCATGTCATCTGGGACACTTTGAGCTAGGACAGGATTTGTAAACTTCCATTTCAATTAAAAGGACCCGGATTTCACTTAAGCACTTTGCTCTTGCTGTGTGCTGAATGGTTGGTCTCCTATAATAATGCACGTATCACTAATGTTAATGTGAAACAGCTGGATGACTCTTTCAATCAAGGAAACAAAGCAGTTAAAGCATAAGAAGAACTGAACTATTTAGCCAAGCACAGGAGCCTTTCAGGATTAAAGTAGTTTGTAAAACCTGAAGTAGCGCAAAGTGTTTCGGGATGACATGGATTATCTGGTCACCCTATATATAGACGTTTCTAGGTTATCAGTCTTTTACAGCGTTTGCACACCGTCTTTGTCTTGTCTGTAATTTTCACACCGTTTTAGTATGAGATTGCTGAAAAGCCAAAATGCTGCCACACCGCCGATTTAAAGCTGGGCGGCGAATCCTCAGTTTCAAATTTGCTTGCCATCTGAACCAAAAAACTGACGTCGACGTCGAATACGCAGTGACAACTGACGTGGAGCTGACGTGGTGAAATTAAATGTAATGTTACACCGTTCCATCTTCTCGTAAAAAAGTAGCAATTCATTTTCCACATCAGGCAGTTTGAATTATCATACATTTACACCGATTTTTAACCAATTCACGATGCATCATTGCATGTCTAATAAATAATAATTAACCCTGCCTGTAGAGAGGTCACATGTAGAGGACATGTGACTCAGGTCCCTTGTAGCATAAGCCTTTCTCAGTGAAATTAAATACTGGATATAATACTGTGGTGTGCTCTGTATTTAAAGGGCTACAGCTCCTGAAACTCGAAGCTCAGCCAATACTTGTCTGAGAAGCAATTTTGCCATGTAGAGTCAAGAAGAACTGCAGGTGCCTTCAACGCCCAGCAGCTTATGTGATGGCCGCCTCTTAACTCTTCCACTCACCCTCTTGCCTGGATCTCCTGGTTCCCCCTTTTGACCCTTCGGCCCACTTGATGGACCCTGAAGACATGAAAGAAAGACATCAGTGACACAATGGATCTTGCATCTTAAACTTGATTTATAGACTGTTTTCTTAACAACAACACAGAATATACAATAAGAGAACCTGTCATTTTCACATTTTCATTCAGGTAAAACCTTTAGTGAAATGCTGCCATACAAATTTTGGTTTATGAAAAATAAATTGGAAAAGGTTCAGGTAAGAGAGGTTCTACGTACTGGTGGTCCTGGATATCCAGGATCTCCAGGTGACCCAGGTGGTCCTTGGTCTCCCTAAGGCAAGTGCAGAATGAAATAAAACTCAACAAAAAGGGTAAGGAATACAGGCAGTCCTGGGGCTAATGCTATATGTTCTATTACTGTTCATTTACTACAACATGTTTTATTAGACATACAAGATCTCAGCACACCACACTTTTTTCTGTGGCTCAGGTACAAGTTCAGGTACAAACCCTGGGCAACCCTGAGCATCCTCATAAAGAGCTATTACGATCTAAGCATCAATCAGTGTTATCTATCCAACGAGTTTGGGTTCTGTGTGCTTTTATTGGCTCAACAATCTGCCTTACCTTCTCTCCTTTCTGTACCTCTGAGTCTGCTGGTTTCGTCACCTCGCCAATCTGACCTGGTGGACCAGGTGGACCACGTAGACCCTGTTCCCCCTTACGTACACACAGGCACACCAGTAGTAAGCATCCATATCGATGGCATGACAAGGCTTTGAGGACTGACTGCACACAATTCTTACCTTCTCTCCCTTAGGCCCTTGGAAGTTCAAGCCCATATTACCCTGAGTATGAGAGAGAGGCTTCTAAACATGGGGTGAACAAATACGCTGCCAGACTTTTGGCAAAAAAGGTAACCAGGATGGATGACTGAGTGGTGGGCAAACAAAAAAAAAATCATAGATAGGTTTGACAATTCAGTTTGAAAAGCTAAGAAATGTGGCAGAACCTTACCTTGGGCCCTGGGGGTCCCGGAAGTCCAGGCATCCCCTGAAAAAAGGTGATGTTTAAGACACTAATCTCAACAGTAATACCCTTCAGTACCCCTCATTTTATATATCCAGAGAAGCAGTGACTCAAGAATATAACTTACTCCGTGGAGTAAACTAGTATTTTTCTTTCTTTACCTCAAATATATATTGAAGATGATTTAACATTAATCATTGCTATGAAAAAATAAAGACTATTTATATACATCTGCTGCTGCAAATAACATTCTGACTATTCATTTGAAGCTCAACCTAGCTGCAACAATGCCTACTTTACTACTTGACTACATGTATGTTTGCAGTGTGCTATTTGCTTCACTTGTACATGACTTTGGACAAAGGTGTCTGCTAAATATGTTGAGTGGAAACGAAAATATTATACTAATGATAGACCTTTGTACCATATAATACAGAAAGACACAAGACAACCAGAAGAGAACTGTTCTGTTTAGCAAATGCACCTCTCCGCCTCTGGGGCCAGGTGGTCCAAGTGGGCCAGCTAATCCTGGAGTACCTGGGTTTCCCTAAAAAACAGATTTAACGTGAATTACATTACCATTACTGTAATGGCAGTACATTACCTACTTCGGAAATTTATTGAATAATACATTCAATACATAGTTGATTAAAGACTTACAGGTAGACCCGGGGCCCCAGGTAGTCCCCGATATCCCTTCGGTCCAAATTGAGAGACTGTCTTGACATCACCAGGGTCTCCCTGTGGGATGGGGAGGGTAAGGGTTATAGTCAGACATGTAGAGCTGGCAGGGCAGTAGATAAGAATAAAGTACCAAAATTATTGTTTACTGAAATATTAGTCTAACCTTCAAGGTTTTGCTACTTGGAGAGGACCTAATTGTGACCCCAAACTGCTAAACGGAGTCATTTCTGCAAAGAATGAACTGCAGATCAACTCAAAAGAAGTTCAGATACTTGCTGATGGCACATTATACAAAAAGTGCTGAGATGAGTAATTCTTTTGGTAATTCTTCTCTGTACTGTAATGGTGTTTTGTTCAAATACCAGATATAAAAAAATTTTGTTTAGCAGTATGTCACAGTGTTACCTACTCCAGCACTGGCTAGCAAAATGCTTTACATCTGGTCATACAAAACAGCATCATAAATGAATCACACACTGCAGTGAACATCTGAGAAGAATAAAAATATGGATACCCCTGACGTTCTGTGACCTGGGGCCGCCAGTGTATAACACACATGCTCATAGCTGCCTGATTGTCATACGCAACTAGATGTCTGTTATTATGACTTTGGTTTTGTTAGCTATATTCAAAAAGAGTTTTTGGTGTTATCTGTTCTTTGTTAGTGTCATAATTACAGCTGAACAGTTTTCAACTTCATTAGAATTTGAAGACACACAACAGATGTTATTTCAGGAGCGCCAATATTTATCTGAATAATAAAAACTTTTAATTAGAATTTTTGAAGAAAACACCTACACTATCAGGAGAATAGGGTATAACCACTCCAATGGTCCATTTCTGTACCTTAAAACTTACATTTACCTGCAGCTATTGGCAGACCCTTAATAGTACAATAACACAGCCCCAGAGACAAGAAACTGTACCCTCAAAGGTACAAACTGGTACTTTTTTCTGAGTGTGCATTACTCATGCATAAAAATACAGATACTTTCTTCATTATTAAATGGTTGCAAACCCTTTTACCTAACTGAAAAGTACAGTTTGTATCTGGATGTGGTCATTAATAGGAAGAGAAAAAAAAACTACTAACAGCATAAAAAGTGGTGCTGCTAAGAAAATTTAAGCTCCAGACAAACCGAGATGAGATTGCAAAACCAAAACAAAAGTGCTTAGACAGCAACTCGTATACAAGAAAACTCAAAAGTGACTTGCCTATCGAGGAATAGCTGTCTGTGAAATACGACTAGATGTTTTATTTACTTTTAATTATTTATTTACATTATATTTCAATTGTTTTACCCTGATATTAAACTGTCTGTTTCATTGTTAGGGAGTACTGGTCAGTGAGAATCGTGAGTTAAACGATGTATTTTAGGAAGCCAGTGCCCTTGGTATTGGAGGCTTTTATTTGTTTGTATTAGCATTTAGTTAGGCAGGTGTTAGCCTGCTCCTTCAGGGCTGATTAGCATGCAGTGCTAATGAGTCAGCTGTGTCGCTGGGCACGGCTGATCTGCCCAGGACATATTTTTATACCTATTCATTTCTGATCTGTTCAAACATATTCCTGTACCCAAAAAGGAAAAATGTGGCTCTCCAAATACCGTTTAATATTGAAGTGACGCTTTTTACACGAAAGTAATTTAGCCTTGCTCGATTTATGCAGTTGTGATTTAAATCTGATTCCTTTTAGGTGAGGTAATTTGGTGAGCTGTTCGTTATGCCTGCATGAGCAAAAGCCCATATTAAAATGCACTGTGGCTTCTGAATACTATGTAAAAATAACATAATTTTACAGCTCCTTGTTACTGAATGTGCTGTTGCCAAAGCAAGGAGGCATTTAGTTCTTATTTAAGATTTTGGAGACGAGGCTATCTCCATTGTAACATTACCTGTTGAAATTATATGATATTTTAGTACTTGGAATGCTATTGTGTGTTAATATCTACTTTGAAAAACTGGCAGATATTTTGGGCTTCAGTGTAATTTATATGTAGGATTTTGCTATAGTTTACAAAGAAAAATATACTTGCCTTTTCCCCTTGAACGCCAGGTTCACCCTGGGAAAGATAAAGCATAAATAGTTAATACACAGTTTTGATATTCTGTACACAAGAAATGTATGGATGTGTGATTTATTTGTATATGGCATAAACAAATAGGCCTACATTATGACTAATCACAGTTTTGCCCAAGAATTGTAAATATTGCATGTAAATGTTATGCAAGCTTATGTGTGTCTCAGATCCTAGCTCCAGACACGTTGTCCAGTAATAAGCATCGACACCCACCGGGGGACCTAGGTTACCAGGGGATCCAGGGAATCCTGGTGTTCCACGTTCACCCTGCAGAGGAAGACGTCACAGAGTTCAACCCCACACTGGAGAACAAAGGTATGTTTTAATTCTGCTATATAATGAAAATGAATTTACTATACATGTGCTGTGCATTTACTACTGGCCAAGCAATTAAATTTTGACCTATAAAATGCCCACCTTTGTCCCATTACAGCCTGGGATTCCTCTAGGGCCTGGGGCCCCATCTTGTCCTGGAAGACCCTGTAGAAAAAAGAAGCTCCTACATTACCACCACCAGGGGCTAAAGGTAACACACTGAATGGTGACTGCAGAGAGCTCATGCCAGGAACCTTGTGTGTTTAAGCTCACACCTCGATAGGCAAGAGGATGGTGAGTCATGAACCATAGTGAGATACTGGGTTTAGAGTGTGAGGAACTGCGGAACGCAGATGTTGTGGGAGGTGAGGGACAGAATGACAAAAAACTGAGAGTGTTAGCAGAAGGAAGCAGGAGGAAAGAGGCAATATGGGGCATCAGACTCACGGGGATTCCAGGGGTTCCAGGAAAGCCGGGCAGCCCCTGTGGACCCTGCACACAACAGGACAGTCAAGTTTTACATCACCAGTTCATTGCATGTGGTACCTGCTGGAGTTATACTCAATGCAGAATGAGTTATACTTATTGGAGAAGGAGGCATTGTGCAAATGAACACCATCTAGTTTAACTGAGAGACTGGCCAGAGACAAATGGATTAAAACATGACTCCCAGGGGCAACTTGGAGGTTATTTCAGTCATGGTCATCTGATAATATAGATAACTATAGTATAGATCCCCCCCAGCTCCGGCACCTGCACATGTACAATTATGACATTAAGAATCAACCCCAACAGAGTTTGTTCTTTTCATTGACAAAATCTGTGTAAGTTTTTGTAGTGGTTGACAGCAGGAATGAATAAAATGATAGTGGACTTTCATTGAGGAAAGGGATTTGTCTGCTGGTCTGTGAGGGTGTATCTGGGGATAGCTCGGTGGATAGAGTCAGTTCGAACATGTCGAGTTTGAGTGAAAGCTTGATAATGAGCCCTGAGGCGCCCACTAGGCATGTGGTTGTTTGGGCAAGTTGTTGAGATGCCGGACAGGACTCACTCTAATTCCTTTGGGCCCAGATGGTCCTGCAGGCCCTATATCGCCCTGCAAGAAAACAGCGTTATGTCATTTTCATAGAAAAAAGTGTTAAGGGAACGGATGTGGGCACAACCTTAGCGGACACAACTGGTATTCACAGAAACGGACTGTATAGACTGGCGATAGCCAGGTCGATACATCTGCTCAAGTATCCCTTACCTTATCCCCCCTTGGTCCAGGTGGACCCTCGGGTCCATGAAAGCCTGGCATGCCTTGCAGGCCTGGAAGTCCTGGGAAGCCTCTCTCCCCCTGCAGAGGGGAATGGACACTGAGTTGGGCAGCAACCACTGACTCAAAAGCTGTCAGCTGACCCGTGGTGTAGGTCAGTGTTAATCTTGCAAATACACCGCTATACCTGATCCTAGACCAGTGTTTGAGATACAGAAATGTTCATCATTGGGTGCGTTCATATGGCAAAACACAACCCCCAAATATTAAGGACACAGACGAGTGGCACCTGGAAAACGGACGTGAAGAATCAGAAATTTAACCATACATTTCTCATCTGATTCCTGTGCCAATTGTCCAGCTGTTGGCCATTGAAGTGGCTCTGATTGCTGACCAATTACCAGAACAAACCCCCTGGTTATGAATGAGTTCAGCTACCAGTATGTTAGAGTGAGGGAACAACATAAAACAAACATTTTGTGGGTTTTAAAATTTTTATATTATTTTCATACCTCCAGCAGTGTCATGTAGGCTTGGGTGGTATTTCAGTAATACGATATATCGAGGTACTCTGGGTAGCTATTTGGTAGGGCTTCCCCTAGCATGGGAAATTTTCAAAATGTTGGTGATAAAACTGCTTTTTAAGGTACTGTATACCGGGATATAATGTCTGGTTGGTATGACAATATGAAATGCCGCCAAAACCAGTATAATGATTTTATTTATTGGCATGTGGCTTTGAAAACTTGTATTTCACAACTTCCCTGGGGGTCTTAAGTTGTTTTGCATTCTGATCTGCATTACAATTTAATACAGTGTGTGTGTGTGTGTGTGTTTGTGTGTGTGCGGCTTTGTAATAATTACAGTGTAGGGACCCAATGTCCCCAAAATGTGATAAAAACCTGCTACTTTTTACCTTGTGGGGACATTTTTTCAGTCCTCACAAGGATAACTTCAATTATATAAAAATCTGTGTCCGCAATCAAAAAACTAAAAATGCCAAAAGTATCATATTTCTTTTGGTTACTTATGGTTAAGGTTAGGGCTGTGTAGGGGTTAAGGGTGTCATAGTTGGGATCAAGGTTATGCCCATTGGAATGAATGGAGTGTCCCCATAATGGTAGGATTACATGGTGTGTGTGTGTGTGTGTGTGTGTGTGCGGTTGATCTTGGTTGCCAGGTAGATCTTGGCTGCCCTTTTTATTTCTGCAAATGGGGGTGCTACTTTATGCGAAGAACGCCGTCCTTGCTGTCTGGCAAGCGGATTGGGCCAGTGGGGGCCTTTCAGCAATGCGTGGCCAGTTTGTGTGAATGGTCCCAGCTGAGCAGCCCTGTGGATGTTGATGGGTACTATTGAGTCTCCTCACCTTGGTTCCCTTCACCCCTCTGCAGTCGCAATTGGTATCCGATACACAGCCATTGCAAGCCTATGGGAGGGACAGAGAAGGACACCAATCACATCACTATGTTTTGATTGTGCACCGGCCAGCTGACCAGAATCACAATTTGACATGATTGCATAAAACACATCATATAGTTAAATTATATGCATCTGTGGACCAGGCTGATATTAATTCAGGCTTTAGTTATGAATCAGCTTATAAAACTTATAAAATTGCCTGAGTTATTTCATTAAATATGTCCCTGAACTGGTGTGCGAGTGTGGGATGTCAACTCCTGATTGCCGCCAGTCACTGTGTATGTTGCATAAAAGAACCAGTAGATGGCAGCATTTAGACATTCAAGAGCACCTGTCTTTTGAATAACAGACCAGAAGTTAAAACATGTGGATGTTTCCATGGTAAAATAATGTAAAGTAGCATTTTTTGCTTTTAAAACAGTATATGAGCATTTTAGCCAAATATGCATCACAAGCATCAGGTTGGGCCAGGGCTCTACAGTGTCTTTTGAATGATTGTCATTACTCTAAATATAGCCAATGTTGGGATTTGCTTCCCAGAAAATAAATTTAGCAGAAAACATTATTTTATAGTATTGCTTATTTTTTTTGTAACCACTTGACCTATTCAGGGTTGGTGGGTCCTGAGCCTATCCCACAAGCTATGGGCACAAGGTAGGGAACAACCTCTCACACATGGTTCCACAGCATCTTTGGACTGTGGAGGGAAAGTGGCATACCCGGAGGAAACCCCGTGACAACACGGGGAGGACACACTAACTCCACACACAGGGACCCATGGCAGAGGCTCGAACCCTGGTCCCAGCAGTGTAAGGCAAGAGTGATAACCCCTGCATCACTCCTATTATTTTTCTCTAAAATCCAAAACTTCACATTTAATAAAAATAAATTGTACACGGTGGCCTTACGCCTCCTAAGTTAATTTGCCTCAGCTCTGTGATTTTGAAACTTCTCAGTTCATGTGGAAGTTATCCCACAGCCTAAAGGTTTGTGTGTCTCTAAAAATTCCTTAACACAGTGCATCCTGGGTACATCCTCTGCCTCTGGCCCCACCCTGCCCCACCGTGCCCCCACCACTACATTAAATAACTGGTAATGGGTGGATAGAGGAGCTAAATACTTACTTTTCTATGGCAGGATTTTCAGCTACTTTATGCTATTCCAAGGTACTGCTACTATTTGGAACCATGTGTCACTGCCAGTATTGAAAAGAAAAATGAATATGCCCACCAAAAAAGATTTGGCTAAAAGAGGGCACTGGTCCCAACTAGTGTGAATGGGGTCCAGCACAATGTGAGTTCACTGTTAGTGTTTCCCAAGAGGCTAATTGCTAAGGATTTGTTTTGAATTCAGTTCAGCATTAATTCATCATGTCAAGCAAGCCCTGGAGTTGAACCCAGCCACTCAAGCAGACAGATTCGAAATCCCGTGAACTCACAGAAATGTTCTATCCCACTGTAAAACTTCCCAGCTTAGCACTGAATATGACATACTTGCTTCAAAGGCACCTCCCTTGTAGTTAGAGGCAAACTAAAACACATTGATTGGCAGCCACTGGGGGTAATGACAGTGATGTGGGAAACACAGACATACACAAACACCTCTAGACTGATACAAACGTGTATCCCTTGAGGACACCGTGACCATATAATTACACGTTGAATATTTCCTTCTATCTGTGCAAAGCTTGTTTATTTAAAAAATCATTTGCAGTACCGACTGCCAAACTATCCATCCATCCACCCATTTTCTGAAATCACATATCCTGTTCAGGCTCACAGGAGAGTCTAGAACAGGGGTGGGTAATCTTATCCGCAACGGGCCGGTGTGTATGCAGGTTTTCGGGATGACCTTAAGGTCAGCTGTAAAAACCCAGGTGTGAGAATTCTTCAGCCAATCAGTCTTCTAATAAGTGATCTAATTAGGGAGTTGCAGCGAAAACCTGCATACACACCGGCCTTTTGCGCATAAGATTGCCCACCCCTGGTGTAGACCCTATGAGCACGAGGTAGGGAATAACCCAGGATGGGGGGGCAGCCCATCACAGGCATCACACCAATAAATTGAGGCTCAATTTGAGCCTCAGCATGTTTTTGGACTGCAGGGGGGGGGGCACAACAACACAGGGAGAACATGCAAACTCCACATAAACAGAACCCAGGTCCAAGACGCATAAGACAACAGTGCTAAGTGCTGCACCACCACGCTGCCCACTGCCAACCTTTCCACGGTTGACTTCTGAATCCTGGCATTGGAGAGTTCTGATTTGCCTGGTCATGAGTGAGCATCAGAAGATTCTTAACATACACCTTCTAGATGCAGCCTGAATTCTGATCCACCCTCTTTCTATAAACAATGTGTGGGAGAAATAGATTTCAGGTTCACTATCCACATCATCCTCTGCACTTCACGCTCTGGTCTCCCAACTTCTACAGCCATTTGTGCTCTTGTCTACCCTACCTATCTACTCCTAGGGACATGGAACTGCAACTAATTACCTCCCTTCCCTCCCACGCGGCCCATACGTGGCTGCAGCCTAGTGCCTGAAACCTGAGCTGCTGTATCACCATCATGGGATGCCTGCAAAGATGCTTCCTTTGAGCATCTGCCCTAAATACAACTCGTGTCAGGTTCAGGAGGGACAGGAAGTATCAGAGGAAGTATCTGAGTGAGGACTGTCAACTGGGGTCATAGCTGAGCTAGTAAACAAGTCGAGGACACTAAGAGATCCTTCCAGAATGATCCAGAGAGGCTCATTATAGAGCAGGGCTCATTTAATTAGAGAAACCTATCGATCATTTTGTGTGTACATGCACAGAGAGCAGTCAAACTACAAGACTCTTGCAGATCCAACGGCAGTCAACACAACAGTCTTCAAATTTGTGTTCAAAGCCTGGTTTGCTCAATACTGCCCACAATTCATAAATAAAGGAACTAGCCCATGTTTTTCTAATGCAATGATCAGCTTTTCATGATGATTTTTTATATGCCAGCACCTGCGGAACAATATTCCCAAGGCGAAAGATTTTTCCCAAAAATGGCAGCCTGTGGAAAATTCAAAAGATAATCACTACAGCTGAAAATTGTGAATATGTCTCTGAATCAGCCAGTAGCCACCAAATTAAGGCCATAAACTAGACATTGCATCAATGCCAAGGTTTTTATAAAAATGTGGTATTTATACTAGGTTTTGTCTTGGGTACTGACAGATCATCCACCCACTGGGAATGTGCCTGCTGCTTTGGAGGGCTGTAACGATTCCAATCAAGGGTTTGATTCATACCTGTTTTTTTTTTTGGTTTTTTTTTGGGGGGGGGATATGAATAAAAAGGGTTTAATTAATCACCAACAATTTGGGACACTATGGAGAGTTATCTCGAGCTAATGAAACTAGCCTAATGTGATCACTGGATCATGATCAAAATATTCATGTATCATGTATTTGGAAGACAATAAAGCAGATTTAATGTGTTATGTTTGCAAAAGATACAACTTGCCTTAACTTTAAATTGAATAAAAAATGGTATACATGTATTATAGTGTTCATTATAAAATGAAAAACGAGTTTTGTAACATTAGTAACGTAATGCGAGCTGAACAGGATACACTTGTAGCATTGGCATTGGGCTCAGTTTGGGGGGGGGGGGTATCATGGCTCTGTCTTCTGGAACAGTCACACCATTATTGCTTTGATCCTAGCCTCATTCCATCATCATGCTTCGGGGAAAAATACCCATGAAAGATCAACACACTTCTGTTGCATACTGTTTTCAAAATAAGTGACCCAGCAAGGATTCCCCTCCCCATGGAAGGTTAAGCATACTTCCGGAATTTCATTTATTTTCTTTTTCTTAAGTGATGTCCGTCTACATTTTATAAGAGATCAGCAAGGCTCCCAGGAGCATGTGACTAAAGCAGCAAGAATCATCACAGCGCCCTTGTTAATTCGACAGCTCAAAGGGCTTAAATACATTTCTGTTAGATTATTCCAGAAATCACCCATAACCAGGAAAAGACTTTTCACTCAAGCCTTTAACAAGCTCCAGATAATTTATGTGCAACTCCCAATAAGGGACATGTGAAAAACATATCAACTGCAACAGTCAGTGAATGTTTCCAGGAGAACGTTTTCAATGTTTAGATTTGTTGTGATGTATCCTCTGAATTATTTATTTTCTGATCTTGAAAATCATTTGACTTTAATGTCAGCAGGACCAGGCATCTGCATTCCACTAACCAAATGCTTAGAATAACAAATACACAGCAGTTTATTCCTCTTGCTCCGGTCCGCGGCGTGATGTCCATGTTAAAAGGCTTCCTCGCAACTGGATACTGGTATGTTTTCGTCTGCTATTCATCACTGCAGAACATCCAAAACCTCTGATCTTCCCTAAGGTCATCTATGGAGGTTTTGGAGAAGTAAACAGAACCAAAGGTCTCACAGAGAGATGAGGTATATGATTTCCTTAACAGGGAGAACTCTAGAACATGCAAAATGTCTGATCTCCCCTAAGGTCAACTGTGGAGGTTTTGGGGCAGCAGTTTGGAAAGAGCGAAGATGGATGTGAGCACTGGTGATAGGGAGCTCCCTGTGCGTCCTCTGTGTTCCTCTCAGCAAAGATGGGAAGGTAGCTCCAGCTCAATGCCAGGTAAGTGCTCACCAGGGGCGTCTCTCCTTCCGGCTGCCCTACATACTAAGACTCTGCAATGCATCAGGTCCACCTGAAGCTAGAAGTGTTGATGGGGGGTGGGGGTTAAGGCTTCGGGGGATGCAGAGGAATTTCTGCCTGGAGGGACTTGGCACTGTGCATTTTTGCCAATTATTAAAGACAAGCTGAGTGTGACATACGACTTGGTTTCTCTGCAGCACGATGCTTATTCGAACCTGTGTGAATAATGGAGGAACTGTGTGATTGTCTTGTGTAGGGTAATGACTGGGGAAATTATTTTGTCTCCAATTATAACTGAAGCCGTGGTGTGATTTCTGGACATGGCCTGGTCTGATTTGCGTATTGGAGGATCTCACCAGGGGCGAGGTGCGAAAGTGTAGGTTTGACTTCAACATTAGCTGGGGCTAAACCAGCCCTAAATCCTTTGTCCCCCTGAACACATACAGTACTCCCACGATATTGGTAGGAACCCATCCAACCAAACCTAAATCTCCACCCCTGCATTACTGCCTTCAGATAGTCAGTGGCAAAGCTAGGTGGTCCCCACAGTCACCAAACCATTCCCAGGGCCATCCCCCCTGATATTACCATTATCAGCTTTTCATCAATGTTTAAACATGTAGCATTAACCACAGTAATTCATAAAGTCTATATATAGTAAAACTCTTCTTGTCTGTGCTTAGGAGTGTCCTGACATATCGAGCTACCTTGTTTTTGTATAACTGTTGGAATGTGACTTTAATTCCTGTCCTTCATGCTACTCTCCATTTGAAAATCTAGCAAATGAGTTTAATGTTACTTTTTTTGGATTTCTAATTAATAAAATTATCCAAGTCCAAGTGTCTTAAGTATACAGCGACACCCTCTAATTATAAGTTCAGTGTCAATAAAACTACAAGAAACATCAGAAGTGATGTTTCATCAACGGAAAATGTACTGCATTTGATTACGAGATTCATACATATGGACGGAAATTTGATTAATGGGTGAATCTTTCAAATGGATCAAATGGATTATTATGATGTGGAAAATTGCTTAAGAATGTGTAATAGCAGTCTTTTATTCTAGACAAAATGAATAGGGCAACCATCTGCACCCAAAATTAAATGCTTCCGCTGGGGCCGAACTGTATTACTCATGTCCACCACAAGAGGGCGACAGAAGGACTGGTTCTCCCCAGAGAGACCTGCACCGGTATGTTTCTGGCTGGGTCATGCTCCTCTTTGTACAAGAATGCTTTAAAATCAAAGAGTTCCTTCAGACCAGATGAAACATTGATTACAGGTCCAACCAGCAGCTTCTTACGGACTGTCTCATTGGGTAAAGATTACTGTCTATTGCAGGGGTGGGGAACCTGATCCATGGAGGGCCGGTGTGGGTGCAGGTTTTTGGGATGACCTCTCAAAGCAGTGGTTCTCAGTTCCAGTCCTGGAGACCCACTGTTATTGGCTGATTGAGAGGTCATCCCAAAAACCTGCATCCACACCGGCCCTCCATGGATCAGGTTCCCCATCCCCAGTCTATTGGTTATTCAAGGTGATAATAACTAATGGATGTATATTATATAATTTTCGTTGTTAAAGGTTACAGTATGGAAACATACCTGGGAAAATGACTGACTGAAGCCATGGAGACATGCGTGAGACCTTGATCTGCAGACTCAGTTCTGCTCTTGTTGATTTGCTTATACAATGTTTACAGAGCGGGACAGGAATGTAATCTTTAGAAAGGTGCACCATGCTGAGAATATTGGTCTGTTTGGATGAGTGAAAGTGTTTCTGCCTAGGAGCATAGCCTCCGGAAGATAAAGCCTTCTCACAAAATGAAAAAATGAAAGTACCTTTGACGGCACGGCAATAGGATCCATAGCTGTAGAGGCCAAAGTTAATGAAAGGCAAAGCTCCTTGAATTTAAAAACAATAAATGTTTAGTAACCTACAGTATGAGAGCCACAATCCTCAGCTAAAGCAGATCAAAGCATGCCAGGCAAAGGAATTTTCTTGGCCTACTGACATGACAAAGAATTGGTGTAATTCTGATTTGAGTCCATGCTATGCTAAGTGTAAGTACAGGAAGGGTATTATGATAAGTCCATTGGCCAAATGTTAATCACTCACATCTTTCAGAACCATTGGAAAGAGACGTGTGGCATTTGAAAGGACGAATGTGTAAATCAATTCCCTTATCAAAATCACGCCATTAGAGGCCGGCCGCCTGTAGTGGTGCACAGGGAGTTAGGGGCCCACGGATATGCTGAGGCCCAGCTCGAACCAGCAACCTTCCAATCACCAGCACTAAGCCACACACTCACAACCAAGCATCACTGAGCAAATTACCTGATCATAAATCAGCCGTATCCAAAACATTTCAAAAGAGTATTTTCTCTTTGGTTTGTAAGACATGCCCTGACAGAGAGCCCCTAGCTAATAATGTTTACTACGAAAAGTACACTTCTCTAGTCTTGTAATTAAAAATATAATTAACATGGGATGGCATGATGCCTCACACCTCTAGGGATGGAGGACTGAGTCCTACCCCAGCTCTGTGTGGAGTTTGCAGATTCTCACTGTCTTCTCCTGGTACTCCAGTTTCCTCCCACAGTCAAAGACAGCTAAGTAAACAGTCATCTCTATATTGCCTGTAATGTGTGATTGTGAGCATGCACATGTGTGTTGCCTGCAAAGGACTGGCATGCTATCCAGGGTGTACCTTTTCAGTGTGTCCTGTGCCACCTGAGATCAGCTCCAGGCCCATGTGAAACCCTGCGGTGGGCAGAACAGTGGTTCTCAGGGCCCACATTTTTCCTGGGTCATCAAGTCACTACCCAAAATGTTCAAATTGGGAACCAAATAAAGTTCAGTAATTCTAAATAGCAGTAATAGTAGGATAATGCCTTCATGGAATGTTAAGCAGAAATTCTGACATTAGAAAAAATTCTAAATATATTTTGTTAACCATAGACTTCATAAACCAATGGTCTCACAACCCACTAGTTGAGGAACGCCCAGGTGGAAGACTGAAGGATGGATAATAAACAATTATTTATATAGGCATTTTTTGTGCGAGGGATGGACTAACATGAATGTACCAGAGGTCCACAGAGACCAACTTTGGAGCTCCCGGGCAAACAGTCGAGTGTTGAATGACACCACTGTTAGGCAACCAGCTTGTCTCCAGAGCCAGCTACAACCCAACCGACTGGGCTCAGTACCACTGGGTTCCGTTCCACCACCCAATCCTGGGGTTGTTCTGATGGACTTGAGCAGCGGCCATACATGTGGCTGCTTTGGCTTAGTATACATTTTTTGTGGCAGAATTCCTCATTAAAAATCAACTTAAAATCAACTTCAAGCAATTACCCTGGGGGTTGTCTGCTGACAGTCAATTATCAAACCTGATCAGCAGAAAAGAAAATATCATGGAATGCTGTTATGAAGTCATCAATTTAGTCAACATGTAATTAATAAACTCAGGGGGAAACAACAGAATAGAGTGGCGTGGTTGCTCAGTACGATTGCCTTACACCTCCAGGGTCAGGGATTGGAATCCTATTGTGTGTATGTGTGTGTGTGTGTGCGCGTGCATGTATGCGTGTGTCTCTAGATTCTCTGGGCAGGTTTCCTCCTGTAGCCCCAAAACATGAATTTATGTGAACTGGCATTTCTAAATTGCCCCCAGTCTGTGTATAAGCCCTGAGATGAACTGGCGTCCTGTCCAGGGTGAACAGCAGCTCTGTGCTCCTTGGAATAGAGCCTGTGACCCAGATAAACAGTTGGAAAATGGATTATTCTCATATTACACCACAGTTCTGTCCCAAATAAGCCTTTATGAACCATGGATGAATTAACAGATTATTATAATATAGGGCAGCATATAGCATGCTACTTACCAACACAAACAATGTGAACCAGATAAGTTAAAAAAATCAGATTAAGTTATAATTCTCATTTACCAACCAGATGTGGAAAATAGGTGCTAAATGTAAAAGCAGTCCTCGTAACAGTCACCTTTAACTTTTGGTTTACCTGTTAAGCTGGGCACACATAAAGTTGACAGCAAAAAAAGTAGGTGCCAACCAAGGGCCATTCTGGACGTTAGAAATGATGGTTGATGTAGAGCCCAGTAAGAGAACTCAGTTCACTGACTACCTTTAATGCTGATTCAACATGCTCAGTCAAAACAGCACCAACGGGGACCAACCGTGCATGACCGTGCCGCACACGCCACAGGGACAGGCAGACCGTGCATGACCGTGCCGCACACGCTAGAGGGACAGGCAGACCGTGCATGACCGTGCCGCACACGCTAGAGGGACAGGCAGACCGTGCAGGACCGTGCCGCAGTCACCGACTAGCATCAACAGCCTGACATCTTTCCATGGGCAAAAATCAGATTGCTGTTTCTTAATCTTTAAAAATGTGCTATTCTTACCTGTGGTATTTCAAATGAATCAGCTGGCTAAATATTGGCAGTAAGACTCAAAAGTAAATCTGTCTTGAACTTTTCCCTAGTGCCGTCACCCTTGGCATACCGTCCGTTGGTTTCTTTTTGAACGAAAACCATACAAAACTTGTTTGGGTTCACTTTTGCGAAAAGCAAAGCAGGGAATGCACAGCTCTGCAGATATGCAGAGGTTCTCCAGCCAACGCAGCACCAGAAATGGGACGGAATCTTAGAAATGGGACGCAATCTCTGCTGAATCCAGAGTTTCGATATAGGACACCCCTGGCTCTTTTCAAATCAAGTTTAGACCAAAACTTCACATAAAATATTGTCATGTAGGGGAGAATTTCAGCTGCATGCCCAACATAGGGTCATGGCCATCCAGCCAGGAATTGCAAGGCGTGTACAGATTTGTGAGGAAACCTGTGAATCCGGGTGAGGAAACGAGATGAGTG
>JAODKN010000002.1:12276746-12292132 GCA_026774425.1 Petrocephalus zakoni
CCCGGCCCCGTTCCCTCCCCCGGGGCGGGGGGGGGGGGGGGGGCGCCGGCGCCGGGCCCGGGGGGGGGCGGGCGGCCCAAGGCACACCCTGGATGCCAGTACATTGTAGGACGCATACATCCATTCTACATTCATTCAAAATACGTCCAATGAATAAACAAAATTATATGCAAATTAAACATCAGTAAATATTGCACTCCTATAAAAAGAATTCTGCATGTCTTCAGCCCTGCCTGGTCTCTTTCTACCATCCATCCTTTGAGAAACTTCAAGTGATTAGAGGCACCTCCCCAACTGCACACTGCGCTCAATCAGCTCTAAATGACAGATGATCACACAGATGTGCATGCTGCATAATTATTATAATAATTATTATGATTAAAATTATTGTTTTCACCAGCTCAATTTTAGTCTTGTATTATTTTGCTTCTGACCAGCAAAACAGCTAAGCCGCCCAGCGGAGATTCTCCCGAGTCTCCAGAATGGCCACTCCGGGCCTGCATGCATCGCAGCAATAGCCAACATAGAAGCATCACGTGTTTGGGGTGAGAGAAAAGGTCCGAGTACATAGAGTAAAACTGCAAAACTCAGAGACCACACGCATGCGGGATTCAAACCCCAGCCCTGCAGGCAGAGCTCCCGACTGTGCCATCATAAACTGTAACCTTTTGAAATTAAGTGGGCAATGAAAATTCAACCCATCCATCCATCTCTCAACCACTTATCCAGGAAATGAGGATTAGAATTTGATGGAAACGCAAATAAGTGATGCATCAACTAATATGCCGTTAATTTGTAAGGCCATACAGACAACTTGTAAAAGCAAATTTCTCTGGCGTATTCATGTGAGAGGTCAGGAGACTGGCACGTCAAATCTGATCAGATAGCGAGGCAATCGCAGAGCACATCTGAAAGGCTGGCATCCACCCAGCGACAGCCACGGGACATCTGTCCTGACGGTGACTGTAGCGGAGGGGCTCTCCCCACAGCATGATAAGTAACTTAATTCCACCCTCCGCAAGCTCGCCAGCTGCGATTGCTGTCCGGGGCAGGTGAACAGCACAGGCCCATGGGATTTTCATTTTGTTTGTACAGAGGGAGAGAGTGCCGTTTCTGTTTGTCCTATTCCCGTATTGAGTTCTCTAAATTTGATTTTGAACATCCTGTCACCTTGCAGTAGCAGCACAGTTTGTAGAAGACATGAACCAATTTGGAGACAAATAAATCAAATACTGCATTAGAGATATTTGATATCTCCTCCTTGATTTGGGGTCCATGAATCCCCCGTAACAAGCTGGAAGTAAGAGCTGGCCACCCCCCCCACCCCCGCTCTTTCCTTTCTGTTCTCCGCCGCACGTGGCCTGGCCCATGTGAAATGTCAGATTACGGGCACCGCAGACATGTAAATGTAGGCGCGCCAGACACAACTGCTTCTTCAGAAACCAAAACAATGAAACCGCAGTTTCTGCAGCGAGCGCTGCATGCAAACTAGCTGTATACACAAGAGGAAAAGGAACAAAAACACGCAAGGAACCCCGAGAAACTGCAGAAGGATCCGTCACAGTTTATAGGGATTAATAACTCGGCACTTCGACGTGACGAGAGCAGGACTTGGCCATGGTGCAAGTTTATCTGGCTCCCCACGTGCCTCGAAGGAAGACGCACGTGCTCAGGTGAGAGGCATCTGAACAGACATGTCCGGCCCTCACCCCTAGACCGCCAGCACGGGGCCCATCTGTTCTACAGCCTGTACTTTTGTCTACTCAGTGACGATCGGAACAGGGCGGCCTGCGTCATTATCTGGGGAACTTCCATTTAAATAGCACACTCCATTGGCACTCTGTCTTTACAGCTAATACTGACTACGGACGCTTTCGCCATGAATCCTGCATCCCCAGCTGCACGAGTCTCAGATGGCTGCTTGCTTGTTGGTTTTTTTTGATAAGACCCCTGATGACTCCAGTCTGGTACCTTGGATCTTCTTTCCGGTCTTGGAGCGGAACCCCCCCCCCAACCCCCGCCACTCCTACCCCTCCCCCATGGCACTGGTAGGAACATTCCAGCAGCATGCGATGATTTGATACGGACGAGCTCAGCTGAGACACAGTTTGCTTCGCCCCCTGCTGCAAGCCACTTGCTTTGTTCAACCGTAGTCACGAGCTGGGCCCAGACAAAATAAAAATCGATCTGCTGGCAGACCAGGTTCCGTGGAAGGGTTCAGAGTGAGGGAAGGTGAGTAAAAACCACACGGAGACTTTTAAGGTTAAGTGTCTCATAATCATAGCTCACACACAGACGTCCCAACCCATACGCCCGAGGGAACATTTTTCCACGTCATTTTCTTTTGAGTGAAATTCATGGACATTGCGTTGACTTTAAAGCCATCCGGCACACAAGTTAACAGTGTGGATGGTTTGTGGGACTTAGGAGGCAAACAAAAGTAGGAATAAATAACACATTAACTGGACTGGCTGTAACTGCAAAGATTTGAAGTTTCCTTTTGTTCAGAAAAGAAGGTGGAGCGGAACTGCAGATGGGACAATTAGTAACCCAAACAGAGAAGCTCTCCGAAAGGATCCCTTCCACTTGTTTATACCCCTTAAGTCACAGTGAAGTGTCAGCTCTGTGCAGGGGCTCTCGTTTGCTCGGGCAGAGGGACGCCGAAACACACTAGCTGGCCGGTCCGCCTTCTGTGTGCCCACAAAGACTGCTATTTTGCATCTTCCCTCTATTCTGATGAAGCGTGACTCGGAAGAGAGGGTGCAGCCGAGCGAACCTCTGCTGCACGTGTGCATCGCAGCGTCCGGCAGAGTGCATTGCCAAACGCCAACAGAGTTTACATTTAAGCAAGGCAGGGAAAAAAAAAACATGTGAGATGTGTGATGCCTTGTTCTGATCAGCGTGATACAGAGGCACAATGTGGACGTGGGCCCTGCATAACTTCACCTGCTGTCAGAGATCAAAAAACAGGATGCGGATAGAACAGCCCATTCTGTGGACGTCTCGGCTGACGTCATACGATACATGCAGGTGCCCCGCTCCATGCCAGCGCAGCTACGATCCGATGAACATAATCAAAGAGCCTTATTTCTGTTCTAAAAGAGGGGAAACGCTTCAGGTGCATTTTAGCAGTGAAATCTCCTGTCATGATATATATTCATTTGCAACTGATTTTAAAATAGATGCAACCAAAAGAAAAAAGTCCAAAAAAAATGCCTGTTTTAAATGAGGAAAATCTCAGTGCTTTGCAGTTGTTTTCCAAGATCTAGGCTGCCTATGTGCTCATGAAAAGTTTTGCGGGCCTTCCAGCAGGTGAGATAAGGTTGGAATTTGCGTGTTCTCAAGGACCCAACCTTCTCTTGCCTCAGGCGAGACAGTGCCGTCTGCTATGGAGGGCTGCATATCTCCAATGTCAATGGCTATGTCCTATGTTATGGCTACAGAATCAAGATGATCACAGTGACAACCTGGATTTTAGTGTATCTTTGTGGGACTGATCCAAGGAGGGTCAGCCTGTTAAATCTCCAACATGCCTTGAGCTTTGCACGAAAGCCCTATGGCACGTGGAGAGCGATGGCCTCAAAGAGGTGCACCAGCGGGTCAAATGAGGCCCCTAGGGCATGCATTTCTCTACCAAATTCCCTCAGCTAAAAAATTCAAGATTTTTATCAGCAAATGGATGGTGCTAATTTTATAATAAAAGAGATATATGTTACTGATCTAACAGAGAAATGCGAAAAATATTTTGAAAATCAACATCAACCACAAAAACAATAAAAATAATCAAAAACCTCAAAAATAAAACAAAGGTTTACAGCAACTAAGAAAGTGCACTGTGAAGTGCACTGCTCTGTGTTTAAAACGATTCACTATGAGTGCAGTGCACTATTCCACCATGAACAGGAGAATGGTGAAGAATCAAAAGAATGGTACCCAGTGACAGGGTAGGGTGACAAGCATTTGCCATCACTCCAAAGACAGCACTGGCTTAGGAAAGTTGTGCGGAGTTTCAAGGAATGTTTAACTGCAGAAATAGTGGCACTTACAATCAGAATCAAGAGTAGACATCTCCTGGTTTTAAAGGTGCTGGGTTGAAGAAGTTGGTCAGCAGTCTCCACCCAGTTTATTACAATACATTTATTTAGCAGATGTTTGTATTCAAAGCCGCATACAACATCAGGCAGTCCCCAGAGCAAGTGGGGGTTTAGGGCCCAATGACGAACTCGCTCGCTGAATGTGGGATTTGAACCAACAACCGAATCACCCAATCCAATCACAGGCACAGTATCCTAACCCACTGAAACACACACCACTGGATATTTCTCAGGTCACCCTGACAAGCAAACCACTAATCCCATCCTGCTCCATCCCAGAAACCAGTATTTAAGAAATATTTCCTGAAGAAATGTTAAGAAATTCCTTACACTGATGTAAAATCCCTTAAAAACAACCAGCCAGAGGTAATACTGTTCTCCACTCAAGGCTTGCAGCATTAAAGCAAAGGACTGAAAGTACCTCCTCATAAATTTGATTCTTTGTCACTGTTCTTTGATATTTGGCACCAGTGTCACAAGAACCTGGAATGTCTTTCTTGTCACCTATTTGAAACTGGATGTAAGTCCAGCTTTGTCTTCCACTCTTGCCTCTGGTAGTACCCGAGAACACCAGTGTGCATAAAAATACTACTGATATAATCCCAGAGTGAAGCTGTACGGGGACTGAATGATGGCTTCTTTTAGATGGTTTAAAAATTGCTTAGTTATATTAATAGGGGCTGAGTCGCTGGAGAGTAAGTGCGGTAATGGACCATCCGTAACCACTGAACTACTCACTAGTGACAGAGGCTCACTGATGCAGCAACTTTTTTGCAATGATGGAGACACATGTTGATATTATAACTTTAAGGAAAAAAAACCATCAGAGCAGCTTTATTTTGAACTATTTATTCGCGAACTGTAGAAAAGGCTGGAATCTAATTTGATATTAAAAAAAAAAACTTCTGCTGAGTTATCAACTTGTAATGACTGAGAGTAGTTGGTGCTGTGCTGGGAAAATGAAGGAAAAAGTGTTCCCACTGGGCTCTGTGAATGCCTGAGCCCATTCGTGCCGCGACAGGATCATTCACAAAGTCACCCGGGGGCCTCACAACCATGCGGCAGCAAAGGGCATTACTTGAGAAACCACCAGGCGGGCTCTCATGCCAAACACCTCCAGAGCATAAGCCAGCCCCCGGAACCGGCACTGCTTTAGTAGAATCATTAAAACAGACTAGATACAAAGTAACACATGGAGAGTGAATGTAACAGTTCAGCAGCAAGCATTAGAGATGTAGTTAAATGACTGGAATAGTTGTTTCTGCAGAAACCCTCTGTAAATATCCAGGAAATACCTTATGATACTCATTCACCATGCTGCGCAAAAAGACAAGCCCTTACTGTAAATTACTTTACACCCATATCCTATCACTAAAATATATTGACCTCTGTAATACATCTATACCTAATGATCAAAGTAACTCATATACAATCCATGGATGGAAATTGCTTCAAGAAACATGTTTCATGCACTAGGTGGGCAAGAGTAGCATGAGAGCAGAGATTTTGATAGAGAACACCACTTGGAGACGAGAATACTGCCAGAAAGACAAAGCAAGGATTTATTTTGTTGTTGCAATTAAAGGGTACACAGGGTTAATTAATGCGCATATAACATAAAGCCATTATGTGGCCATTGTTGGCACCTTTCATGCAATTTATTTGACCATCCTCCTAGTCTCTAGGTCACTACTGAAGAGTCTCCCTTTTGTATTTATGGAACAAATTCATTATAGGAGACATTCATGTATTCTGCCCTTAAGCCCCAGCCTAAGGTCTTAGAAGAGTGCTGGGTCTCCCTGATGATTTGAATTATCACCCCCTGTCCGTGTTAGTAGGTGAACCCCGGGTCTGAGTTCCTTTACACTTACGGCTCCCGCTTAATGCATGTCCCTTTTTGAAATCCTAAATTTATGTCCTCCTGTATTAACTGCCTTTGAAAAACCTCATGAGATTCCCTTGGCAATGCCAACAGGGACAGCCCATGCTGTGTGAGATATAAAATCACAGATTCCCAGGTGAATGTGCAGCACAACAAAATGTGAGGTGCATTTTTAGATTATTAGATACTGGTGAGGCAAAAAATATTAGTTGTTACTGTTATCAACTGTAATGTGCTAACGTTCATGTAGGACATTGATTTATTCAAATATTCATTCAAATATGCAGAAATAATCCGCATAAATAACAGATTAGCAAAATAATAATTTGATCATATTTATAATCTGTACATTAAGTGGTGTGCAAATCAAACATCCATTTTAAAGGTCAAATTTGTGTTTTAATTTCAGTTGTGATCTCTCGCTGGTTAGATTCACCCGGGATGTGGAAAGCTTCCCTATGTCCTATCTCACGTGTTACAAACAATTTGCAGCCTGACATCTTGGCTCTAAGTAACAATGTAGCATCACAATAAGAAACCAACTTCGTCTCCGCAGAGCTGCCTCAAACCATAGCTGTTACCTCCCATAATATATCGTAAGACAACTGAGATGTAGCCTACTTCATGTGTCTGGTCTACAGCTGGCTGCTCGGTCTCTCCAGGAGACTAAAAATATCATTGCTATCCCAGAAGAAAATTTCACCGAATCTCACCAAGTGCCGTTCGCTGATGCAAAAAAAGTTGAGAAGAACAGTCGGCATGTTCCTACAAGTCTCCGGGCATGACCGACCTTTGAAAAATGTGATGTGCGCTCTAAGGAAAGCCTAGTTATCTCCACCTACAATGTCTGCAACCGCTACCGCAATTAGCAAGGCGATCAGGAATAAATGAGGATAACCCAATATTTTTGGGTACCTAAATCGCATCATTGCATGCTGTTAAGGAATTTCTGTTTCCGATTTAATGACTGTTAGATGGATGTTTATTAATACGACCAAGGAACAACAACACTTGTTCGTCATAAAGTAAACACACTATTTATAAACGTTACCCTAGGAGACGCTTGCGGGTATGATCCCGATCCGCAGAGTGCATCAGGTATGATTGATTATTACTTTAATTCATATAAATACACCGACAGATTAGTAAAAGTAGCAGTACTCACCGCTGATTCTAAATTCCGAACTTCGAAGCATAGGATTATGAATACCAGACTCACGGCGAGATTATCCACTCTATTCAAGTTTTTATTCTTCATTTCTCTAAATAATCCGTTTACTCAACATCGACTCGTGCTACTAAAACGCATCTGAGATCTGTCATATTCCCATCTTGTCTTAAATATAAAACAGACTGTTAAAAAAGTACCACATTGATTCTTTAAAACGACCCCAAGCCGTCCAGTACCGGGACCATTCGCTACTGCAACCTTAACCAACTTTTTCTCGCTGCACTTAACCTGCTAACCGGATCTACTTTTATGCTATGGATCAATGCGCGGCGTTGTTATAGGTGTTATAGTGCCCGAAGACACTTTCTTTTAGACTTTTTTAATATTGAAAATCCTGCATATATTCACAAGTAACAAATTGCAAACGGAATTTTTCAAATTCTTTATCAGGAGTAATTTTAATCATTTATTCTGTTGGTTTTACTGATTGCCTTAAATGTTTTAATCCGCCAAATATAATTGTGTTTCCCATACGTTTTTATAATTTGTTATTTTTATTAACTTTATGCGAATCATTCTAATGTTTTGGGAATCTTAAAGTGTTTCCTGTAGTACTTTGTCTCGTGTTTTCAGTTTCTGGATATACCTAAAAATAGCCCTTTTAATGAAGAGAGGATTTAATGGTTCCTCAATATATGATATCAGATATGTAATTTAATCCAACTATCCATCCGAGTAGGGTCCTGAGGCATCTGACTTAATGTTTATATTAAACAAGTGCATGAGAATTAACACACTTAAAGCAAACTTAAAGTTTAAAATTAAGTTCCACAGAGTGGACAGTCCTGGGTTTACAATGGAACTATACACTGTAAGAAAAGTCCGTAACTATAGGGTCTAATGTACCGTGTTAAGGAATTTTCCGTATAAATTTTTCACAGGTGTTTTACCCTTTAATTTGAAAGTGGCGATGCATTGTGGGAGCGGAGTACACTTGCTAAATTTAACAAAAAAATCCGTAAAAAACGGATGATGTACTGACAGATAATTACCAATTTTTTAAAAAAGCAGTGCAGCATAGCATGTGGCTCATGCCTGTGGTCAGGAGGTTGCTGGTTCGAGCCTGGCCCCAGTAGCATAGCTGTGTTTGTGGGCCCCTGAGTAAGCGCTGCAACCCCAGCACCTCGGCTCCCACTGCCCGTGGCTCTCGCCTCTGTCCGTGTCATGCAGCGTAAGATTAGGGAGGCAAAAAAAGATTTCAAACTGATAATGTGCATCCTCAGGAGGAAATCAGTCAGCCCATGACTACAACATCGTCGCCGGGATCATGCGCTCTCACTAATCTCAGACACACCCTGTGATTTTTGTTCTGGACCAGGCACCGAGAATGGATATCATTTTCAGTGAAACATCCAGACAGTCATTGCATTCTTACAAGTTCACGCACGTCGTGATGGTCAAATGAATTAAGGGACTCTAAAGAACACGTGAGCTGACAAAATGAACCGAGTGTTGTTCACACGTTGAAACTGGTTGTAGAAACTTAGCTGCTACCTGATGTTCGGAGTGCCCCAAAGCGTATTACAGGTGCCCTCCGGGGGATTTTAAGCAGCGCACTATTTACTGTAATATACGTATTTCAAAGCTGAATTGAAGTACAAACTGTGTCTATGTGCTCGATTCTATCTTAATCAATACATGAAAGGAGATAAACGTGTCAGATGGCTTTGGCGTGAGTGACACCTCAAGGTCCCTCCCCTTCCTTGTCCCCTAATGCCGACGGCGATTGTTACGGTCGCTGGAATGAAAGTTGACCAGGGGAGAGTGTTCCTGCCGAAGTACCCTAAGGTAACTTTTCCTTACTTTGACACAGATGAATGTGAATTTCCTTCCCCACATTAACAGCTGCGTGGGGGAAAGCAGGTGATCCGTTAACGCAAGTACTAAATAACCAAGTCTCATGATTGCTTGGCTTTTTCGCAGTCTTTTCCGAAGCGCAAGTGAACCCCTTTAATGGATTCTTCAATGAGTGCTTTCAAGGTTACTGTCTCTGGGTCCTTCTGAAGCGGTGCCCGGCTGTCGTGTCTGTGCTCTTCCTAACATCCTGCAAGCATGGGAATCTGGTATGCCTGTTTGTAAACAAGTGTTTTGACCCTGTAAATAAATTAATCAAGGCAATACGTCGCACGCAGATTGGGCACATTATGTATCATGTACCCATTTAATACACATAAACATATACACATCCTAAGTGGATAAATCAGGTATTAATTATTGAAGACTTCATTTTATTCTTTCAGGATTTGTCTCCTTGCTGTGTTTTTGACAGCTGCGTCCACGCACGGGGTAAGTGCTATGAAGTTTTGGCTGCAAATGCATGGGTGACCATTTACGGACTAGGCACATAGTGACAGTTAATGTCGTTAAGGTCTGCTTTTAGGGAGGTTTAGTCTTTTTCAAGATATCGTAAGCGAAACTGCTTAAAGAACTGTATCAATTCGATCTCTGCTAAAAATAACTAATACGATATGTATCATTATATAATGGTGCCATGCTTAATATTACCTCAGCCGCAAGATACGTCGTAGGGCTGTATTTATAGCAAGTGCAAAGGAGCTGCCTCCGGCGCACGGGGCCGAACAGCGGCGGTGGGAAGCGCGTGTCCGCTAAGGACGCGCAGTCAGCAGCTACAGACTGACAGCGCGCCCATTTGCTATCAGTGCTGCAGTGTTTGTGTGTGAGGCGGTGGGTGTGGTAAATATAAGTGGAAAAAAGTGTGTTTATTTTAATGCAATCTGTACTGAAGATGGTGGAATAAAGTCTGTGCCAAAGTTTCAAAGATACAGATCTAAAGTCAATATCCTTAGAGGGTATGATAACTGTAACATCAATTGACATGCATTGACATGCACCTTACAGAAGAAATTTGAACCATTTCAGTTTTCATTTTAAGAATAGGCATTAGGCCTAAACGACTAATACACATCCAGGAGAAATAACTGCAGAGGCCTTCCTAATGACGAAATTTTAAGCTGAGCGTGTGTACGATAAAACGCACAAATGTATAAATTAGAACCTCTCTTGGACGTTTATAGGTCTATATTTTTCCATGTACTGGTATTTCGGGGAAAACTCCTTTGGTGCTTTGTTTGGTTAGTGTATGCATATTATATTTCATAACCAATTTCATGATTTCAAAACAAATGCTTCACCGCAAAAAATAAGTGGTGTGTCTGTATCCTTTAGCGTCAAAGTAATTAAAAGAAAATAGTACATTATAAGTTTACAGTCTGTCGCGCAAAAAAAGCAATGTTTTTATACCTCAGTAACCTGGCATCTAACGTAGCCTATTTTAATTCGTTTAAAATGCTACTGTGTGGTGTTTCCGAACATAAACTGTTGCTTCTGGGGGTGCGGTCGCCCCTAGTATCAGGATTTCAAGTCACCTTTCCTGATAGTGTAGTTGAGCATTGCAGCATGGCTCCAGAGCGATCCTTAGCAGGTATCCGCAGGAGAACAAAGGCGCAGTAAGAAACCGCACACTTGGTACTTGTTTGAAGAACTCCTTCTATGTTTCCCGTGTATCGCCATATACTTACTAATACTAAGAAGCGGGTAGGCATGGAATGTAATAGGATTATAAGTGACTGCAGGACACAGCAAATCTGTGCCGTTTGATAACGATTATGCAAACTGAAACAAACTCGATCGCATCTGATCGATACTTTATACGCGTGGATTTTGCTGAGATTCAATAAAGCAGGGGTAGAACTTGCCGTGTTAATAGAAAAAGGTATAATTATACCAGGTTCCTGTCACAGACATAGGCTGTTTGTGGCACTCCAGGCTATGCATAGCGAAAATTGCAAGGTGTTCTAACATTTTATCCTACCTATCAAAACGTCCCAGCGTTGGGTTTTGCGCATGCGCATACAGGAATCACGTCCAGTATAAGTAAAGAACCGCCCATCGATCCATCTAGCTGGGGTTAAGGGATGAGCCTTGCGATTAATTTGTTTTGTGTAATTTTCAGTGTTCATACATTTTTTATATTTTGTTAAATTTGTTAAATACACATCACACACTTTACTATCAGTATCATGCTTTTGGTGTTTTGTATATTATATATCGAATTACCTGATAAGTTCTGTATATAATGTACTATATGTAATGCTCACATATTTATGGCAGTACATTCTTATAAAATATTTCATGGTATCGAAATTGGCTGCCCACGTCTTTTTTGAAGCTAGAATCTTCTGATAATATGTTTCAGCCTATAGAGGTGTGCTATCTGTAGTTTTAACAATGGTAATACAATCTGGTAAGCTACGTCATACACTACTTATATCACATTAGTTCGTTGTTTTTCTAATTTTGGTACTTACTATTGTTAGGACTATGTGCTTTCAGTTTCAGCCCATAAAAATGACGGTGGCATTTTTCGATAGGATAGCACCGATCGATTGATACGTCTGTCGACAGGCGCTACGGTAGCACTACTCGACAAGGTAGGACAAACCGTCAGAACACCGGCACTGAGGCTGCTTCTGGCTAAATCTGGGTTCTTTTTCAACGTCAAGTTCTCGGGCGATTAACTTAAATGCAAGTGTTGTGCTGGTATATATTTGAAGCGCTTTGAAACCCGAACCTATGATGACTGCATACAGATGTATTTACCCCTGAAACCTAAAATGCATACCCCGGTAAAGATAGTTTACAGTTAGCGATTCAGGAGCCCATTGGATTTATCTCTGCAGTGCAATAAGGTGTACGTTAGTAAACAGTGGCGTTTTGTTACTCGCGGTTTGTGAATTCAGATGACTTCATCTCCCACCCCTAAATCTGCCCATATTGGTACTGACCAGTCTGATTTTTTCACAGTCTACAGTTCGCCTGCCAGTGACGGATAAGCTCAGAACAGCTCACACTATCAGTCATATTAAAAATGCATTTGTGTTAGTCAAACATTGATTTGTGAAAAATTCACAAATGTATTTTAACACATATATTTATTTTTGCACATTGCACCTCAGAACTCTATGGCTAAGTGGAATTGCAGGAGATCAAAACCAAGACCAAAACACCCAAAAAAGTGACCCACCAGAACCAAACCAGCCTTATATTGACCAGTCTGATTTATGATTTTTTTCATAAATCAAATTTTGTCAGTCAGTCATAGGTCAGTGTATCAGGCAGATAGTAGTAACATAGGCTGTTTTACATTTCAAGCTTAATAACAATGAAAATATCCTCCTAACAATATCCATGTTGCTTTTGACAAAACATGTGGGGAAAAAAATCACTGAATTTACGTCTATGGTCACATGTCACGGCAATATGTGGGCTACATGACAGAACAGTGGCCAAAAACTTAAAAAGTGGCCTACAATCTGGTTACCTGCCGCAGTCCTCTGATGCTAAAGGAGCACTTGGACCTGTGCTTTCTTTACCTTTACTGTGGGTAGAGAAACTTTCAGCCAGTGAGAAAGGGGCCACCTCATGGTTAACTTGGTCATGGTTGTTAGTGCTGCATGAATGCATTCACATAATGGATACCCCCTGGGCTTAGTTTGCCGGTAGCTTTGTTCCTATGAGCCTCTAGGTGATTTTTTTTAACTCTCTTCCTATCGATTTGCCCTGAGAATTGAAAACTGTCAATGGAAAAGCAACACTGAGCATTGTGGCAAAGCGTGGATGAATCGGTGCAATGGATGGAGGGCAAAGTTGAGAGAGGAACTTGGAAGCTTGTGAAGTTGAGAAACAGCGTAGACAGAGCTTGGTTATGAACTTGGCTGCTTGCAAGCTTCACTAACTGGACACTCAGGGTTGATGCATGCAGGCATGATGGGATTTACTGCCCGAGGGCAGGGTGCTGGTGATTGGTAGCTACGATTTGGAAATTTGTAGTTGGGATTTGGTGACCAGGGACTGGAGGCATATACTGACGTTAAGAGGATGTATGGAGGGAGTGGATCAAAATCAGGCATTTGGGGTTGGGGGGGGGGAGCCGGTGGCACCTTAGCACCTGCCCCTTTAGGCTGGAAGATTGAAAATACCCCTTTTAAAGCACAACCACTCATGAATCTCCCTAGAGGGGCCCCAATTGTGAAAATTTATTGAGAGGGCTCCCCCCGCCAGCAAAATGTACCGGTTGGCCATGCCCTCTGTTCGAGCACCTGGCCCTGCCCCTCGAAGGCTCTGCTTGTCACTGTTTAAAATCTGCATTATGAATAATCTCATCCATCCTGCCTGTGATTTAAAACTTTTAGCCGTATGTAATATTCGTCACAACTCAAATATCGGGTTATGATACTACTTTTGGTTAGTTTTTCTTTCAGTTATATTAGTCTTCACAGATTATGACAACATTATGATCAGCAATTTATAAATGTAGTTCTTACATTTGTCATACAAATATATACTTCCAGCATCATGGGTGTGACATTTTGACTCATATTGGCAAGCAAAGAACCATGGAGCAAGCTTAGTGTCAGTGAGTCAATTTGCATGCCATTCCATGTAACCTCTTGGGCTGAATATAGACAAATCCACAATGTTAATATACCAATATGCCATGTATATAACAAATACATATCATTTCAGTAGAGTTATGGATGTGACCTTTGCATGTAGTTGTCCACTTATATTAATGTGCTATAAAACCGCATTGAATGCAGAATCAGACTGATTATAAGTGAACTTCTTGCCCCATCCTAGCCAGAAAAGCTATAATAAATCATCTGTTTAATTTCTAGCTCAGTATAAGTGACCTGTTAAGTCTTTTATCACCACATAAACAGTGATGATAATGGTACCATAAGAAGACCTGGAGATTTTCAGGCCTAAATGCCGGTTATATTAACCAAATTCCTCGAATAAATGTGGCGACTTATAATCAGAATGCTCAAGACTACTTCAAATAGGTTTTGAGTATTGCGCAATTCTTTTTTCCACTGGAAAAATTAAGTGCCATTTTTTTCCTTTATAACTGGATCACCAGTGATGAAAGGCGACTCCCAGCCCGCTGGAAGGCTGGAGGTGAGTTGCAGTGATTGGCATGCCCCAGCATTACTGATGTCAGCATTTGGGAACTCCCAGGGTGAGTCTGGCCAGTGTTGGTGCTACATGACCCAATGAGGCAATAACCCGCTGTCCTCGATTTAACTGCCATTTCTCAGCTGGAGCTTAAGGGTAAAATAAACATTTTAAAATATTTAATCTTGTACATTCATTGTTTAACCAATGGCATTGTGCCCATGCTCATCATAATCACCCCTGCTATAGACAGGGAAATGAAGTGTGAATTTCAGCTTGGCAGGCAGGAGTTAAACCTGCCAGAGTAGTTGCACTTTCTTTAAAGATGCCCCATAGCATTGGTACGTCCTGCTGTAAGGGCTTATTAAGACATGTATTGGGGACTTTTATAAATGGCTTAAATATAGCACTCTCTTCATCTCACCCACATTTGTCTATAGCAGTGTTTCCCAGTCAGGCCCTCGGGGAGCCACGCTCTTTTCACATTTTTGCTTCCTCCTAGCTTCCTGAGCAAAAATATGGACTGTATGTAGGTCCCCGAGGACTAGGTTGAGAAACTCTGGTCTATACGATTACCAGCTCAGTCTTTAGCTTCAGAAAGTGAAATCTGTGAAGTAGAGGTTTTCCTCGATCTCAGAATACCTTTATTTTGGTGTGTACCCTTCCGTCCCTTGTGCCTCATGTCCACCAACACGGAGCCGGTGCCGGTGCTGGGCTGGTTCTCGCTTGGTGCCCTTTGAGAACCTGCCCACATTTCCACAGGTTTCAAATAAGAACACAATGGAAATATTAAGTAGGCAGAAATGAGAGTAAAGTTATGCTAATAAATAAAAAAAGAATAAGTAAAGAAAAAGGCGCTGTGACTGGCAAGCTGTCAGCAGGAAGACGCAGCCTGTGTTGATAACAGGATCTCCTTTATCTGCTTATCATTGAGTTTCCCAGTACATGCACCTACTGCCTAGTAAGTAGTCGCCAGTATACAGCAGGCACGGAATGGCCATCTGCATTAGACTTTTCCCCGTGGGCTGGTCTAATGGGGGCCGCTCTTTTTCCCCCAACCCCGGCATTGTATAACTTATATGTTAGGAATGCCCAACTTGTATGTTAATCTTGATGTGGATAATTGTGATCTGCAAAATATACCAAGGGCCACCCCCCCTCCCCCCACCAGCAGCAAAAAATACCAAGGGGAAACCCTGTG
>JAODKN010000002.1:12292372-12333214 GCA_026774425.1 Petrocephalus zakoni
CCCCGCCAGTAATTGCCATTAGTCTGCCCCTGGTATATAGACGTAGACTCAGCAGGTGGTATTGTAATATTGTGGTAAGGGAAGTAAGCTTGTATCTTAGTGGATGGCAGTTTCAGCAGGGACTCTGTTAGTGTCCCTTTGGGCTCGCTGTTTGATCTGAATCTGGATTCAATGTCCAACTGCGTGTCAAAGTAACAATTTGTAAGAAAAGATAGAACTTTATTGATTGGCATTCTGCCAAGGGTGTCCCCCACCCTGGTGCCCTGTGCTGTCTGGAATTGGCTCTCCAGGATGAGTGGTGAGAAGATTAATGTCTGGAACTTTATTGATCCCCTAGATTGAAACTTTTTGTTATCTATCAGCATTTACAAAAATGACTCCCAGAACAATAATCTGTCTGCTAATGAACGAAAGAAAAGACAAGAAAGGGTTTAATGCGGTGCAGGTGGTACAAGTGCTCATTGTTAAGTGAGATCAAAATATACCTGTTAAGCAAGATATGTCAATTAGTCAATTAGTTTGGGGCAGACAAGGACTCTGCTGGCAATCGCCTCTGTGCTGACCACACCTACATACTCCGAGTCAAGTCTGACAGCTGGTAAAGTGTACGACTGCAGCCCGGGGTCAGGGTCAGGTCACGTTTCTGTGTAGGTCTCCCAAAGAAAGCTTGACCCTGCACCTCAAGGCTCGTCTATTTTGAGCCGTCATCGCTCCTCTCAGCTGCATCGCGGCCGCAAAGATAATATTTTTCAGAGTATAAAACATTTATCGGTGGATGTAAACAGCCAGTGGGGTCAGTGAGCAGCTTGTGACCACATCGGTGTGTCTTCTGTACAAGACTCTGGGCCACAGTTTCAAAAATAAAATTTCAACATATCGTCAAACATTTTTTTCATGACTTTGTGGGATATTTGACTCCTGGCACTGGGAGCCTGCTGCACCCCTGCATTTTTTACTGCCTAATTGTGCCCCTGGAAGGTGCTTCACCCCCCTCCCCCCACCATGGGAATTCTAGAACTTCATGGTAGAACTTGTCAAGGGGCATGTTCCCTGCTGCAGGTACCACCTTCTGGAAACGTTTCTCTGACAATGAGCCAGCCGATTATCATTTTGATTTGTGATTTTCCAGCCAGGTATAGGTAGCCTCAAGTGAAGGACTGTACAAAGAGCTTAGCGTGTTTAAGCTGTCAGGGAGGATGCAAAAAAATACCTCATTGTCTCTAATGTGGTAGACCTATGTTTTAAAAAAAAAAGTTTCAAAGGATGCTGGAAAATCTTTGAATGTCAGTGTGCTTTATCTTACTAATAAGTTAAGCTAGAGCTTTCTTTCACTTTAATAATGTGGAATATAATAACAGAATAATAAATGAATCCTCTTAAAGACGTCAAGTAATGGAATCTCTTTATAAGAAAATTATTTTTCAGACGGTTTATATTGCAGAAGTGTAGCTGATGTAGGCTGACAGCACACCTGCTGATGTTTGGATTTTGCCTCCTACAGATGTTTTTCTTGTTGGAATAATGTCTTGTTCTTTTTTCCATTTCCCCTGTCCTGCCTCCGAGACTGATAGTGCATTTTCTGTGGTCTGCTGTAGAAATGGCAGGGGTTTCATCTCTCTGGCTTCATGCTGATCGCTCGCTACAGGGGAGACTCGCTTTTTGCTGGCATGCTGAGATTGGCTGATCTTGGATGTTTGATAAGGGGCTATGTGCCTTTCTGACCTTCTTTTAAAAGCTGCAAGGTTCATTCATCTTGGCCAGGCATCTTAACAAGGAACTACACTTAATTAAATCAATAAGACAATACTCTGTGAAGATGGACACAACTGTTTCTGGGAGCACATAAACATTGTATGGACTTAAGTATTGGGACGCCCCTCTTAATCATTGAATTCAGGTGTTTCATTCAGACCCATTGCCACAGGTGTATAAAATCAGGCACCTAGCCATGCAGTCAGGCTTATGAGTATCTATAAAACAATGGGTTGTTCTGAAGAGCTCAGTGAATTCAAATGTGGCGCTGTCATAGGATGACACCTATGCAGTAAGTCCGTTTGTGAAATTCCTTCCCTGCTAGATATTCAACGATCTGTATTTTTGCAAAGTTGTGTATTCAGGCGGAAATGGTCCGGCTTCCGACTTCTGCATTTTAGAACTCCAGGCTCCACAAAAGAACAAAACTTAAATCCTCCAGCTGGGAAATTTGACTTCCGGGGTGGCTTTCTAACAAAACTATTTGATTTTTTATTTACTTCATTGATCCCCTCGGTGAAATTGTCTCCTTCCCACGTCCTCCACGTTCTGTGTTTTAGAAAGTGTTTAGGAACTCTCAGACACTCATGAGAACTTTATTTCCCTAGATAAATTTACGTGACTGTACTGTGTCACCTGTAAAGTTTGGCTTTAAAGTTTGGAGGAGGGATAGTGGTATGGGGTTGTTTTTCAGGGGTTGGACTAGGCCCCTTAGTTCCAGTGAAGGGAATTCTTAATGCTTCAGCATACCAAGACATTTTGGACCATTCTATGCTTCCAGCATTGTGGGAACAGCTTGGGCAAGGCCCTTTTCTGTTCCAGCATAACTGTGCCCCAGTGCATAAAGCAGGGTCCATAAAGTACCAGTAGTTGGTTGAGTTTGGGGCACACACACACACAGACCTATGGGCAATTTAGTAACTCCAAGTAGCATGTTTTTAGACCAAGGGGGGAAACTGGAGCACCCAGGGGAAACATGCAAACTCCACAGAGATGAAGCCTGGACTGAGACTTGAACCCTTGTCCCAGAGGTGTGAGGCAACAATGCAAACCACCGTGCCACTATGAATGGGCCTCAATTTCCACAGAGGTGCCCCAAATTCCTGAGCAAAGCCTTCACTGAAACATTGTAGCTGTTACAGCTGCAATGTGGGGACCAACTCCATACTGATGCCAATGGATTTAGAAAGGGATGTCATAAAAGTGCCTGTAGGTGTAATGGCCAGGTGTCCCCAATACTTTTGTCCATATAGCATATTATGGCATGGCTATTGTTGACTGGCAACCTTAATCTTTAAGTCTGTATAGAAAATGTACTGATTGAGTGAGCCTAGGTTTTGATATAGAAGTTGGTATAGAAGTTGATATAGAAGCTGGTTGCTGTTACTGACATTGTCATCAGTGTTCCTGCTTTGATTGTGGGAGCTCCACTTTCATTCTTTCATTTCCACATGTCATCCTGCTAGTCCTTCTCCCTGCTTTCTCTAAAAAATACAGAGATGAAATTTGCCACGTGTGGAGGGGGCAAATCACAAAATAATCGTTTCCTCATAATGGTTCATAAAGCATGGGTGGAAACTCTAACTGTAAGACAGGGGGCAAGGCATTGGGATAATGGCACATTACACATTATTCAACTCAATGCAGGTCTGCTGCAGTAGGCTCAGAATTCTTCACTAATGAGCTTTACAGATGCCTATTGTTCCTACCAGACTTCACCAGGGCCTAGTTTGTCAACAGGCTGAATTTGACCCAGTTATTTTAGCTACTAAGGTCCTAAAATAGTCACAAGAACCCGAGGAGGATGTTTGAAGAACAGGGCTAACACCCAAGTAGCCTGGTAGATGAGAATGTCATTAGGATAGCAGTATTATCGTGGCTATAGTGGTGGTCACTGACATTTGATGTGTATATGTGTGTGTGTGTGTGAGAGAGGGAGAGAGAAAGGGCTAATTACTTCAAACTTAAGCTGTGTGTGAGTATATCTAATAGGCTAATAATACAGGATATAAATCAGTGCAAAGGACTAGTGTCAGTGTTGGCAGCAATGTGTGAATGCATGCCATCGTGTGTGTGTGTGTGTGTGTGCTCTACAGCAAGTGTGCCATTTGAATATCTGTATATATGTGCATTTGTGTGCAGCAATAAAGGCTGTTCTAGGAAGGTACAAATGGGGGAGTGTGAAAATACACTAATCATAAGAGAAAAACAGCCTGAGTAAAACTCCATCTCCAGCAAGGTTAATGACTCTATTATGACTTGCCAAAAACAGATGCATGGATACCTCTGGGACTTAATGAGAGAATAAATGCTTTGGCAGTAGAATTTAAGTAAAAATAAATAAACGGGGTTTTCTGTTCTTAAATCATCTGTATTGCAACAAAAAACAAAAAAAAATGAAATGTTGCCTATTCAAGTTCTGAATGTACTACATTGGTCAATAAGAATGTTGTGATTTTGAGAAATTTGTCTCAAGCTTTTTCTTGTTTCTCCAGCCCGGTCACCTCTCAACCACTGAAGACAGAAATGAGATATCTGGGCATTCAGTTGCTCCTTCAGGGGTCACTTCTACATACCCTGAATCAAAACAAGAGCTGCTTTTTTTCTTAAATGTTTTTGGTGGCTTTGCAGTACCATCTGGCCTCTAAGATCACAAACCAAAGGACTAGACAGCTGAAAAGTGTGAGATACTCCACCGTGACATGCTGTCCTGAAGCAATAGTGTCAGGGTGCTCCTTTTGCGCCACTGCTGGAGGGGGGCAGCGTTCCAGTGCCTCTGGGCGTGGCCCTAGGCCACCCACGGACAGAATACACGTGGGCCAAGCACATCTGCACCCAGGGGCATATAGTCCACAAAGGTGGATTTAGGAACATACCTGGAGAACAGAGTAGCAAAAATAAAGAATGCAAGTGTTACGGCAGCTTAATGAAGAGCCAATAACAACACAGGATGCTCAAAGTGGATGTAGAGAGACCATGTGCCATTTATTCGGGCAGCTGATTGGAGGAAAACCTAGACCACAGCTGGAATTCCAAATGCCATAATTACTGCTGTTTAAAAACCCATGTGTACATCTCTTTCTTAAGCAGAGTGATGAAATGATTTCCATGGCACTGTACAGTGATAAACAATATAATTGTGCTTTAAGTATGTCACTCTGTTTAAATTGACTTACATGTGGTATGCTTAGACATTTAGATGGATGTTTATACGTTTCAAGGTAAACCTTAAAGCATTGACTACATTAAGTGCATTATACAAACAGAGGATTCTGTGTATATTATGGCATTAACTCACGAAAGGGGAAAAAAATGTTTAACTTTTGTAACTTGCAGTGAAAAATGATTTAGATTAGCTCCACGGAAAGGAAGTAGTGTCGTTATCCCTTTAAAATGTTTTGCTGATTTTAATTATCTAGTAACCTCATCATTTCATCTGCAGTCATTTGATTCAGGGACACTTAGACATGGCTGTTATTTTCAGTTTCCTGATTGTTCTTTCGTCAGCATAAATTTGCTGGAATTGTAAAACTGTAAGCCGCCAGTCATTGATGAGCTTGTCGTCCATGAAGAAAGCAGGTGCTTGAGGCACATGAGAAACTGCAGCCTGCATTGACAACATCTGCCTGGTCTACTGAGGCAGTCAGTCAGATGTGGTGGCCAGCTGCCATAGAGGGACAAGGCTTAGTAGTTAGACCGTTGATCTGAGTGCCTTTGATTAACTTTCTGATAAGTAGGAATTAGCTGAGAGCCTGAGAGGTTGCTATATTCCCCCATGTGTTGGGCTGGGCAGATAGACCATGCCTTACTAGCTATGTAGATGCCAGTTTACCTGCTACGTGTACATGCTGCATGAAATGCTTTGAGCTAATGCATTTGTCTTCTGTTGTGTTGCTCAAAAGAAGGTTTAAATATTGGATGAAAAGAATAACTCAATACAGTGAATAGGTGTTCTGGTTATTATACCATACAGCTTGTATTCAAACATCCTTACATCCTTCTCTGTGATGGCTGACAAGAGGTGTGAGCAGGAGGCTAGGTTACTGTGGAAAGCTTCTCTCTGAGGGGGTGTGTATCTGACTGCAGACCTCCGCACCATGCCCACCCCCAACAGTTGATGGCCCCTGTTCTCAGCTCTTCGACAGTGTGGGCTGTACAAACAGGTGCAGCTGTGCGTCGTAACCAGGCAGTCATAAACTAACAGCTCCCTTTGTGTTGCCTATAAGCAGACACTGTGCAAAAGTTATGAGCTGGTCATTTAGCCCCTCCTATTCACTCTGTTCCCAAATTAATGAGGTCTTTCATTTAATTGCTGATGGCCTTTCTCCCTATTCCATCCCGTCTGTTATGCTGACCAGTGTGTGACCCCCGCACTCCATCTTGTCACTCTGGTGACATGTTGCATTTTGGTCACTAGAAGTGGCCACTGGACAGCAAGCCACCCAGTGGAACTCTCACCGTACGCTCACATCTCCTTAACGCGGCCTTGTGAGATTTCTCCGGCTTTCCGCTACGTGTGTGGCTCAGCAGGTTAGCCTAGTGCCCCTGCAGTCATAAGGTCGCCAATTCAAATCCTGTGATTGGCAGAGTAATTTCATCATTGGGCCCTTGAGCAAGGCCTTCAAGTATAATTGGTCCAGGGACCAGCTGAGCCTGTTTTCTCGATTGTATGCCACTGTAGTTGTAACTCCATCTTTCACATCACCTAGCAAAGTTCTCCATATTCTTCAAGGATTAGAGGGGAGAGACCCTGACATAATGTACGTAGTGTGCTATTGGCTTCCAGACCACCTATGTGTGACATTCAGGATGGTTGTCTTACACTTCCTTTATGTCTTCTTTCACCATCAGATCCAGCAGGATGCACCTCAGCAGTCCGTCCAAAGCATTTCATACAAGATGGCTGCTCGCTGCCTGAGAGAAAGAGTTCATTGTTGGTTAAAGAGATAACAGTGACATCTGCACAGCCAATGCTGTTCAAAGTGATGTCTGCGCAGCCAGAGATTGTGTGGATGTAGGGTGCAGGCATTTGTCTGTCCAGTAGACCGAGCTGTGTGTCTTTGCAGAAGATGTTGGACAGAGTAGCTTTTGTGCTGCTGTGAGGATTGATCGGGTGCCATTGGCTAGTGTGGGATGACTAGGAAAACAAAGGGTGCAGTTCCCCCCCCCCCGTGGCCCTTGCTGTCTGGGCTCATGTGGCCGGCCGGCCGGCGCTCTGTGCCAGCTCTGGGAAAGTACATGTCCGCTAGACTAGAAACACAGCCGGTAAATTCCTCTGCCTTCGCGGCTAAGCTGTCCTTTGTTACTTTAAGCCCCTCAGACTGTACTTGATAAACAGCTGTGGAGAAAGAATACATGAGATCCAGCAATGAAAAGTCATTGTATTTGAGTTATTATATCTTAGCTTAGCATGGCGTTGGGGGCGGCGCAGTGGCGCAGTGGTTAGCACTCACACCCCAGGGCCAGGGAGTCCAGTCTCCACCCAGGCTCCATGAGGGTGTACTTTGCATGTTCTCCTTGTGTCATTGTGGGGTTTTATCCGGTTTCCCGCTGCTGTCCAAAAACATAACTGGAATAGCCCATATGTGTGAATGTGACAGGCGTGCATAGGTGCCCTGCAATGGCTTGGCACCCCATCCTAGGTAGCTGACTGCCTTGCACTCGTAGCTTCCATGAAAAGCTTCGGACCCCCCATGATGTGGAACAGAAGATGAATGGACGAATAGCCTATAATTTAAAAACATCATTTCATCCATTTTTGAGCATTCTGTTTTTCTCTGTCAGTGCTTGACAAGTCCTCTCCTCATCCTATGTAGGTGGAAATGGAAACCTTTGCAACTTGCAGTTGCAGACTTTGTAAATCTATACAATATAGTGGAATAAAGTGCTGTGTGTGGCATTCAACTCTCAGCTCCACCCACCCTGTTGGCAGTAGGTGTCACAGCAGAAGGTGAGAGGTCCTGAAGCTACCCAAAGCATCCAGGAGAACAAGCCCTGGGTCACTTTACCACAACAGACAGCCCCTATCCACACGGCATGATGCACTTTTACTTCTGCTCCACCGCTGATAACCTGATGTTTGACCTCTTGTTTTGTCCTGTTTTATTAGTGATCATGTGAAATTTAAGCTCTGTGTCTGTAATCGGAAGGTCGCCGGTTCAAGCTCAGCCTCGGTATGTCTGTGGGCCCCTTAGCAAGGCCCCTCAAGGTTGTTGCCCTACACAGCCAAGCTTGCTCTTGCAGAGAGCAAGGTTGGAGGACGTGGGAAGGAGACAATTTCACCGAGGGGATCAATGAAGTAAATAAAAAATCAAATAGTTTTGTTAGAAAGCCACCCCGGAAGTCAAATTTCCCAGCTGGAGGATTTAAGTTTTGTTCTTTTGTGGAGCCTGGAGTTCTAAAATGCAGAAGTCGGAAAGCCATCTCTCTGTGATATTTGTTTCTCAGTGTTTCTCCGTGTAACTGTGTTACTACTAGATCCCTGTGGCCTGCCTAGGATATCGCTGTCTCTGTCCTTATGCCCCTTTCTCTGTGTTCTGGTATTCCTATCTGCGTGCTTCTCTGCCCCTCTCTATCTGTATATCCATGCCTCCCTTTACCCTGCCTCCTTCTGTCCTTGTGGACCTGTTTCTTAATGGTTTAAAGTCTGGATTTGGATGCACTTGGGAACATTAGTAAGCTCTCGGGGCTCGAGTTTTGCAGCAGCCACACGGGTCACGCAGGTTTCAGGTAAAAATACTTCCTGTATTTGTGTTTGGGGCAGACTCACATTCAATCTCAGTGACTCGGGGCTTGAAACTGACACGACTTTGGCCGGACCATTTCCGCCTGAATACGATAAGATACCTGGGAGAAACGGAGGTACTGAGACAGGAGCATTCAGACAAAGAACCAAAATCCAGGCTCTGAGAAGATGGAAGCACTTTACACTCGAGTCACTTTACATCAGCTTCGAGCTCTAGAAGCTCAGATGAGGAGACTTTAAGGTAAAGGCTCAAAGCAGTTCTTTATCTAGCACGAGGCATCACCGTAGAAGATTTTGTACCTGAGAGTAGGGGTAGCCGGTAGGGGTGATTGTGATTGTGCACATGGATCGCACTGTACCATCAACACTGGGTGATGTCAACAGCCTAAGTATGTGGCAGCCTATTCATAAACATACAGCATTTTCTTTTCTTCAAAGCTTTAGCTATAGTCCGAATACTTGTCCTTATATAGCATATGTAACTGGCTTATCTGCGTTGTGTGAATTCTGTATTAAACACACCCTGACACTACGCAGTGTATGCAAATGAAGAAATTCATTTCAAATTCAAAGTAAACAGATTATGTGAGGTGCATGGCAAAAGGCACAACTGCCCAATTAAGGCGTGGTTACACCCTGCCAAAAGTAGCCACTTAAGCTGGGTATAGGTTAATAAAGCTAAGAGAGGCTGGGAGGAAGGAATAATAACAGACATGAGTGTGATATTGGAACCAGGCAAGGCGTCAGCAGGAGAGGAGAGGAAACTCTCGTTCCAAAAAGGGAGGCACCTTTGTTATTTGGGACTGGTTCAGTTTGAAATTATCAAAACATCTTATTTACATAAAGGGACAGGGCATGCTTGGAAACGTAACCATTTTAGGTCATATCGCCCACCCATGCTTGAGAGGAAAACCGTAGACACAGGGGCTTGTAAAATGCGAAACCGTGTCTCATTAATAACGAAAGTAAAGTTCCCCTTCTTTAGTCTCCATGCAGCATGACCCTGTTAGCTGCAGCATTCTTAGGTGAGGAGCTTGGTTTGCACATAGCCAACCTTTACGGACATCCCAGGCCAACACAGTCTCCAATTACGCCTAAGCACACTGGACATTCCTTTTAAGTGCTTTGTTCTGTAACACTTTACCTAAATCAGTCATTGTACTGCATTACAGATACATTCATAAAGTATTATAAACACAGCTTTAACTATTTATAAAAAGGCATAACATTATAGTGAAGTGTATTATACATTATGGATGCTCTATGAAGGTCTCATCTATAATGCACTATAAACACCTTCGTAATGCAGCACAACGCATCCTTAATTCTTATACTGACCATTATAATGCATTATGAAGGTGTTTATAGTGCATTATAGGTGAGGCCTTCATAAAGCATTCATAATGCATAATGAGAAATATGGCTATAATGTGTTATGCCTTTTTATAAATATTTAAACAAATTAAGATAAAACTTTACAATAAATATTTATGGCAGTGTTTATAATACTGCATGAATGTATTATAATTAATTATAAGAACTGTTATTAAGCTTTATGAATTTGGGCTTCATAGCAAGTGTTACCATAAAGTCTTTATCAGAGGCACTATCGAAGTTATGAAGAATGTGGTGTATGGTGTCTGATATGAGAGTTTCATTGTTCCCACTGTGATTGTTTGACACTATACTCGACAGGCCTGTTTGGGCCTAATGTCCAGCTCTTACCTTTGGGCATGGCTAGCTCTAGGGTGCCTTCATTCAGAAAAATGAAGAAGGGATTTTTTCTTCTCTTAGACGTTCAGGAATCCACCATTTGAGGCCCGGGTGGTCATATTTTGTCTCCAGGTCTGAAAGTGAGGCGGGGAGAGCTGTGCAGAAGCGTGTCAGATCCAAACATGCATTCCCCAGGAGCAATCCTGACAGAAAGGCAAACTGGAGCGGAATTTCCTTTGGGAATGTCAACTCAGGAGCTTATTGGGCCCCATTTCCATTACATTCCATAAATACATTCCTCTATTTTGATGTCTTTGTGTGTGCAGATATGTATGTACATGAATCTGGGTTTGTGCATGTTTGTCCTGGGTGGGAAAATCTCATTAGCTGCATAGTCTATTTCTGCTCACATGGTTCTCCTGACTGCTGCTGACCAGCAGTTTGCTGCTCATTTAATTGGCGAAAATGTTCCCGCTCACTTTCATCTGATTGGAAAACTGGTGAAGTGTGCAGGTGGTGTATGGCTTTGTGGGATAGGATGCTGTGCTTGTAATCACAAGGTCACTGGTTCAAATTCCTGGGTCAGCAGGATGTTTCACTGTTGGACCCTTACTCCCTAGTTGTTCCAGCGATTGTGTGACCCTGTTTTCTCAGGAATGAAAGCATCTGCTAAAATGTAATGGCTTGATTGGTCTGCTACTGAACTTAATGACCATGTCGTAGCAGATTGTAAGGAGGGAGTATTTGCTGACCATGGTATATATGTTTTAGTTGTGTTAATTTGCAGGGCTTTAAACTGCTTTTTTTGGTTTGATCGGCTATGATTAGGTTACCCGGGATAGTGGAAAAATTCTGAGCTAATTAAAGAGGAAAAGATGAAAGGCCTGGTACATATCTGATAACCTTGTGAGTGTGCATAGCATGTGTGTGTTTGTAGAGTGCCCTGGGTATGTGTGGATATGTCCCACTGTGTTAAACTTTCCATTGAAAAAATGTCAAAAATGCAATATTGAAAAGTTTAACCAAACATTTGACATGTTTAAACTGACAGGGTGTACTGACAGTGACAGAGTCATGGTTAATGTTAATCCCATTCTTAAATGGAATGTCCCACTGCCACATTGATGAAAGACTGATGAAAGCGATGTCTAAAGGCACAAAATTGCATGTTGTGTAACATGCGTTTCTACAGATTACAGGCCTTTGATTGACCTGTTTCTAAACCCTTGAATTCTTATACAATCTTGTATATGCTTGTGTTTTTTTTTTGTAATGTGGTCTCATACCTCTGGGGTTCTGGGTGGTTTCTCATTTTTGAGTTCTCATTTTCTCCCAATGAATCATCCCACAGTCCAGCAGTCCTTTGGCTGAGGTGTGTTGGTATCTCTGCTTGCTTGTGTGAATGCTCCAGAGTGACAAACCACCATCCCACCAAGAGTGACCCACAATGCATTGCTTATAATAAATGCTAATGAGCTGGTTTACTCATCATGCCAATTTCATTAGGAGTTGATGGTATTATGATGGTAATGTATTGTAATCTTATGATTTTGTTCATTTGGATGGCCTGAGCTGTAAGGTAGGTAAATACTTATCGTGGTGCCAAAGTATGACTGTAATGCCACATTTTACCTGAGTCACTTAATAATAGTAACAGGGGTCACTTAAGAAGTGCAATCAATATTTTTTGTTCCATGCCTCAGGTGGGTAGTAGTTAATTCACACACAGGTCTAAAAATCTGATAGCTAAAATATTAACTTGGTTCACTGGTAGTTTACAACAAGATCGATGACGGTCTATCTTAGTCCTCGAAAGCAGATAGACAGTGAGTTTTATCATTAATCCTGAGGAGGAAGTCGCTCAGTACAAACAATGAGAAAGATATGTTTGAAATCACTCCTGTGTGGTGCAGAAAGAGATTTACCAAGTTTCAAACTAATAAATGAATGTTCTCCAACTCCGGTCTTCTCCCCCATCCACATTTAGCTGGCTGGTGCTGTGATTGCCATGCTGCCTAAGATCCCATGGGGTCACTGAGTGTAGATGGGGTGGGCAGGGACACCATTAGGCGGGGCCTTTATTGCCTTGACCGGACAGCTGCCTGGTCTCAGTTTGTAAGCAAAAATAAAGTATATAAACAGTAAGAGTACCAGAGCTGAAGGGACACATAGAGGCTGGAGATGAATGCGGGGTCTCTCTCTTGCCAAAAGACAGGAAGTCTCTGTCAACCTACCTGTAAATGTGTATGTTTGGTGGTTATGGAAGAGTCGTGGTATGACGCTTTTTTGCAATCGTGACCCCTGTGGCACTCAGTGTTTTTTTCTGTGGCTTTAAAGTTACCCTCAGCTGAAGGTTTATAGTGATGAGGCAGCTGTTGACGTTTATGGGCATTTGTGGCTCAACGCTTATGTCATGTTTGAAAATGCATGGAATCCATGCTGAAATCGACCGATAAGGTTTTGTTTTCCATTGCGATTTAATCTTATTTGTTTATACATTTGCATCTATTTAGGCAATGCTTGGCCTAGCATAGAAGCCAAGTGTCATGGGTGAAGTCTTTTTCTATCTAAGCCCCCTGCGGTGTAAGCTAGGGGGAGGGCTTTGTAATGTAATATTGCTCTGAATCTTTGGAAGGATCCAATTACGGTTTTAATAGCATCACAGACAATGCACAGCCCTTCCTGTCGTACCACTGAATTATCCACGGCCACCCCTCCATCCCCCCACCCCCATGACTCCTGGAGTGTCGGTTTAGGCATTGGGTCTGGAAGAGTGGAGTGGGGTAGGGCATGCCCACCCGCAAAAGGTCAAAGGTCACGAATATGGAATTGTAAAGCTGTCAACATCTCTTTTGTATATTCATCGTTTTTTTCTATAGGAAGGGGGAAATTGGTATACTAGGTTTTTTTTCAGCAATTAAAGTATTACAAACTTTTTAGCCCAGTGGAAGAACCTATCGTTACGCAATATGAGATTTTCAATCAGCCTCCACGTATTAATGAGTGTTCTTACTTAGGGTAGAACATGGCTGGCACTATACAGATATACTCAAAGACGCTGAAAATAAAGGTTAATATTACAAGATGTCTCAGCAACGTGACTCAGCAATTATGTCTGACTAAAATTCTCCTCCCCCGCACCCGTCTTGCAGGGGTTGCCTACTGTGAAGGGCGTGTGTTTGAGGGGGCGAATCATGGAAAGGGGTTGTGGCAAGAGTTGGGTGGGGGACTAATCCAGTTAATGATACATGTGGTTGAAGGAGTTGCCGTGGGGATGGTGCATCTGACCTCCCAGGAATGTATGAGTGGCATTGGCGAGAGTGAGGTGGGGAGGGTAGCTGGGGGGCAGATAGTTTCCCGCCACATTTATATGGAGACACACGTAGGTTATGACAAACTGAGCCACTTTCACACTTTCAGAGAAGGCTTCTGGTCGTCTTCTATTACTTCACAGAGCATTAAGTTACATATCCCGTATCCCATATGCATAACCCACTGTTAACTGTAGGAATTCTTTTAGAATCATGACCAGTCTCCAGTTTATGTATATATCCAACAGAGGATAGATCCTTGGAGTTTTAAGGTGGAGGCCATAGGCGGGGCCACAATACATATAGAGGGGCCAACCTTATCATTAGCCAATGATTTGTTTTGAATTGGTGAATGACAGAGGAGTGGGAACTCCTGGGGCCAATCAGCTTTCTTCTACAAAATATAATTAAAGATGGAGAGAACATAGGTCATATCTAATCTGGTAATCAAAGTCCTGCATGTATATTTGATCCATGTCATATCTGTTTATCCCTGCCCCCCACCCCGCTCCCAGGGTCCCCCATTTCAGTGTGCTCTCCTGTATTGAATATGGCTTTAAGGAGTCACAGACATTTTGAGCCACAGTGATTCAGTAATATGAAGGCTCTGAGACACAGGAACATGCAAAGGTAATGCAAGTGTAAATATGCTGTTCAGGACCTGGATGGAAACCTATTGTGACTTATGAGAAAAGGCTTTCATATTGTACCAGTAGCTGAGACTACAGGAGAGAAGCCCACACATGCTTCACCAAACGGAAGGGCAGCCCAGGTGGCTGAGGATGGGCACACCTGGTCTGGGAACACAGACCACCTGTGCCACTCCACCCATGCAGAGCCTACCTGAGGCATGGCTTTGATTTGTGACCACTAGCCCTGGGGCATACCTGGCCTTGGCCTGTACAAAGAAAGTCAGTCAGGAAGACATCCACATGGAGCCCAGGCCTAGCAGTATGCTGAATGATAAGCTAATGTTTAGTCTGCTAATATACTCTAAATGTCAGGATATCAAATGTACATTTACGTAACATATCTGTACTGATACCATGTAACCATGTGATGTAATGTATTTGTAATGTAATTTGCCTCTTAAGTCAAAAAAAGGCCAAGATGGGGAAAAAACTGGGGAAAATGCTTTCTCTCCAACAGATAGAATAAGCATAAATAAAATGGCTTTCCATCACAGGATGGGAGGACATAGGATCTTTCTGTGTGCAGCAGCCTTCACTCATGGTGGACAGCAGGACCTCTTCGATGCTCAGGGGTTTTCCATTACTCAGAGACCCTGGCAGACATTGGAGATGGTGATGGTTATCGGTTGTAAAACCTGTAAAGGTGATTCTGGCATCCATACAGAAATCAGGATGGGGGTTTGTACCAGGGCTCATTGCATTTGAAATGTGTTCTGGCTGCTGTCTTTGGTCTGCGTGCGCTCTCCTGAACATCTCCCCGGCAACATGATTAGTGTAGCGTGCGCGTCCCACACAGCGAGGGGTGGTTACCGCCGGCCAAGGTCAGTCAAGACTGTACAGAAGATCCCGCAGAATGACGATGGCCCGGACAAGAACCTGATCTTCCTGTCATCTTTTACACATTGAATCCTAAGAAACCCGTCATAATTAAGAGTCAGCCTGGCGTGATGCGCCCTGTCTTGTCATTTTTTTCTTTTGGCTCAACTCTTCAAAATCCCTCCCTGACACCAAGACAAATGGCGGGCTGAATACATAAACCACGGTGCCCCCTCGCAGAAGATGCACACACAGCTTCAAAAGACAGGGTGGAACTTCTTCTTTGTCTTCTTTTTTTGCTTTCTTTTCTCCTTTCTCCCCTTCCTCTCTATTCAGAGCTTGGGGCTTATTTTATCGGAAGCCCTCAAAGGCTTCTGGGAACTAATGATGTGTAGGTAACCCTGTTGTTCCTCTTTCGGTCTATCAATGGGAAGAAGAAATTGTTGATGCGTTCAGGAGAGGGACTCTGGCGAACTGTTTACATTGGATCGTGGTCTTCCTCGGGGGCTTCTGAAAGGAATCATTGTTTATAGACAGTGAGAGAAGGGGATGGGGGGGGGATTTTCCCTTAGGGTTAATAAACATTAAGAGAATTAAGAGAATGGTGATGGAGACCACCTGTCGGTTGCGAAACTGCCATGCCCTTTTTCTGTGTTTTGGCAGGCTTCCTTCTCATTTCATGGCCTGGCCTGTCTGCGTGTGCATAGTGGCGTGCATTAGTGTGTAAAGGGCACATCTTAAGCAGCCCGAGAAGATGTAGCTTGTCTCATGATAATGTTAAGCTTGTCCAGCCAGTGAATAGGGCTTCCTGTCGGGGGGTATTCCAAAGTCATAGAAGTAAAACTGCAGGTGTTTCTACCTGTGTTATGCAATGTGAAAGTTACATGATTATGCTGATAAATGGGGCAGATCTAAAAGTAACAGGCCAAGATCTTCTATACAGTTCCCCTTTTGTATTAAACTGCTTAAATGTATTCTGTTTCTGAACCCAGTTACTTAATAAAGTAATATTAATGGTCTAATGATATTAAGCACAAGTGTGCTTGCAGAACTGTAAAATAATTTATACCTGAATGTTGAGGAGTGTATCTGCGTGTGCAGTGGTAATCTCCCAGGACTTGGCTAGAGTGTGTGTAGACCTGTGCAATTGCTACATTCTGGGGCATTTAGTGTTGTACCCTTACGGTGTAGTTTCACATACAGATGCCCTCACTCAGTTTCAGTGTCTTTAGCAGCGTCCGTACCTAGGGATGGGTATCGAAGATTTTAACGGTACTACTACTCTTTCCGGTGCTGCTTATCGGTCCGGTCCGGTATCGTTATCAATACGTTTTGAAGAATAAATCAAATTAACAACATAATTAACAGATTTATTTAACAAATTTGCATTAATATTTAACAAAGTTACATTAAATGTGAAATGCAAAATAAAATTTCACAAAAACACAGCAATGTTTTAAACATTTACAATAATGGAAATGTAAAACAAACATAAATGATGTTAATGCAAAGCCTTTAATGCCTTTACACGCAAAACTCCTGTTGCACCTTTGGCAGCGCGCGCTGTCCGCATTGATTCTAGTGAAGCGCAGCCGCACTCCCGACGTCTTACCTCTCCGCCATCATCACTAGTGGCGGCTCGGCCATCCCCGCCGCCAATTTTCTTTTTGTAGGGTGGTAGGGAAAGTCTCAATAGTATTCATAAGAGAAGTGCCACCTGATTGGTCGATTTATTAATATTCATGACAGAAGTGGTACCTGACTGGCCAGTGAACCTGCTACCATCGACATGTACTTCCTGGTTTTTTTTTGTCTAACACATTCAATGGCCAATCAGGTACTGCTTATCTCATGAATATTAATGAGACTTCCCATACCACCCTGCAAAAACAAAATTCGCGTCCCCGCCCGATCTGCGTGCGCATGCGCATATTTTACGGTACCGCAGATCTGTATAGCAATGCGTTAAGATCTCTGCCCTATTTGTGAACGCAGAAACAAACTTTTCATGCAATACCGTCTACACAGTAATTTGACAAATACTCCTCTCGCATATAATAAAATAAAAACGTACACAATCGTTTTTATTAGTTTTAATTCTTTCTAACAACTTCTCAGAACTCAGAGTTCGTGTGCATTTACAGTATTTAAGTGTTTTACAATATCACATAAAATGAAAAGCTGTGTATCTGCCTGGCAGGCAGGCTGTACTTATCATATATTTCAATGTATACTAATGGATATTAAGTATCATGTGATTGTGTATGTCTGCTTTTATATCTTACAATGTATTAAATTTTAATTTTGTGCCCATACTCTCGCCGATCGGGCCGGGTCCAGCGGATATCACACGACCATAAGGGAACGGAGCTTTGTGCATGCGCACCCAGATCGGGCAGCGAGGCCAGCGTCCGTGTCCGCGTGTGAGAGTTTCCCTGTGCATCGCGCACGATAGAGAGCGCTCTAGATTAACGTTTTAATCAACGGAGCTGGCCAGATAAACAGAGAGATTATGTTAATATACAAAAAAAAAATCTGATTTATTAGTTTCTCCAGTACCGAAAGCAATACCGTTAACATCAGAGCTTATTGATACTTCCTTTAGCCTCGGGGCCCGTTTAGTACCGGGTTTCGGTACCCGTCCCTATCCGTACCGAGACAGCAGTCCGAGTGTGTATAATGAGACCACACCCAGCATTGTCCTGATGCAATTGCACAGGAAGCCAGATGCGAAAGGTTGTACATGCCTGATGCTGGCTGACTCTTGAAGGCAGGGGAGGGGCTGTGCGCCAATCCCCCACCCCTCTGTTTGCCTTCGCTGAGGAGCTGAGGAATTCCTCTCCTTCTCTGCCACTGCTACGGCAGCCACACCCGAAAATGGAAGGCACCACATTCTAAGGGAGATGCCATGCTGGTGGGGGACAGGAGCAGGGAGGAAAGGATGCCAGTCTGGGGGTTGTGGTACAGGCCCAAAGTAGCTAGGACAGCACACCTGGACCTTTCACATGGAATGAATGTATGAAGCTCACACACAAGTCTTGACTTGTACTCTCCACTGAAGGTTCATTTGAGCTCCACTTAAACCCATTGGAGTGTCACCATATTCCTCTGAGTGATTTTGTTTTGTTACGCCTCCCTTTCATTTGACAGGCACACTTTTCACTGTTTCCAATGAGAAATCTAAAGCCTACGATGGCGCAACAGATGTTCTGAAAACATTGTTCATTAGGAAAATGTCTGGTTGACAAGGCTAGCACCCCTCAGCCTTATTTACTTTGCATTTAGTCAAAAAATTATCCATCCATCTAGGGACGACATACCCAGATCCAGGAGGTGCCTGTATTTACATGCCTACAAGCAGGTCTTGCTATCTCGGTGATTGGCCTTCAGCCTTCAACCTGACCTGTGTCTAATGGGTTCTACTGGTTTACTGTGGTTTCACTGTGCCAGACTGTGACTTGCCTTTCTACACACGTCTGCTGCTTGGAGCTGCCACTGATTGGGGTGGCTTGGCTCGTGAGCATTACAGTTCAGAAAGTGTCAACAGCTGTAGCATAAAACTGTCAGACTGCTCGTTTGGGAGAGTTAGACATCAAGTGGATGTCCGTGATGCCTAAATTAGATCTGATGAATAAGTTTCTTATGAAAGTGTTGATACAGCTGAGCTGATGGTTGTGGCCCATGGGCATCCGCTGTCTATGGCTGAAAGTGCTTTGAGAAAGGAACAAGATGGAGGTCGGAATCTAGCTCTGAATCTGATGCTCGTGGGAGTTTTACTTACACAAACATGCTCTGAGGGCAGAATGAAAATTTTTTGGTTCAGAGAGAGAACCAATTAGAGAAGGTGGTTCATGCAACTAGAGGAGGTGGGACCAAGACATCTGATTGGTTTGTCTGACATCTCACGCAAGGTCTGATTGGTTATCTCTCTAAACCAATTATTTTTCACTCTGCCCCCAGAACATGTTTGCATAAGTAAAACTACCATGAGCGAATCTGTCATGGTCTAAGAGAAATGGGTAAAATTACACACACAAAAGAATGCTAACACTGAGAGAGCCTTTGAGGGCTTCAGATGAAATAAGCCCCAAGCTCTGAATAGAGAGGAAGGGGAGAAAGGAGAAAAGAAAGCAAAAAAGAGGGAATCTCTCCTGTACAGTCTTATACCTGGTAGCTGGGCTTGCATCTGATTAGTAGAGTAGTTTATCAAACTGTTTATAGTGAAAATTATGCCTGGAGAATCTTTTTAAATCCATTATAGCAGGTTTTCTTTGTCACACACTAGCAGCACTTCCTACAGGACTGGGAAGAAGGCAGAGTTCATAGAAGCTAAAAATTACCGCACAGGGACAACACTTAAAGGAAGCATGCACTTTGCCTGCTCCACTGTTTCACTGTTTTATAGTACTTATTCTTTGGTGACATAGCTTGTGCTCCATTTAGTTCTTTTCATATTTTGCATTTCTGGCATATTTCTTAGTATTTCTTAATGCATTTTCCCAAATTTCCTGACACAAAGTGAAACATACTGTACTGGAAAGTCTTTGCTATAATGTGATTTCCCCTTAATGCAGCATGGCCTGGAACAACATGTTATTGGTGGCAGTGATTGAGCAAGGTGGGCCTTACCCACTTTGGGAAGCTGTAAGCCTGATGTAGCAGTTACACACTCAGAATTACATAAATATCTTGCATTCCCAGTCCCTGCATTTGTGTCTGCACCTCCACCAAACCCTCAGTCTTGGCAGGCTTAGCAGATTATAGTGCACTTACATCTTTTTGTTGACAGACCTACTTATGCAGCCTTGCCCATTTCTGCCGGTGGATACTGCAATAAAGCGATTTTTATTTAAACGGTTGAGACTGGCCCATAATAGCAAAAAACTGTGCATAATTCTACACACACATTTATTTATGCTCACTGTCATGACTCGCTTACTATCCAGTGCCTGTAAATGGATATACCCCACTGCCTCAGGGCTGCAGGTAGACAACCTACTTATTATGTTTTTTATTGTTCAGTTTTGAATTAACCTCCCTTGTTGTTTGGGGGAAATGTAATCGCTGTGTGTATGTATTTTTGCTAAGGTCAAACGGGGATCTTGTGGACTGACCCCATCGTGTCGCCTCTCTCCATTAGCGTTTGGCATAACTGCTGAGTCACCATTAGACACCTGATCATTGCGGTGTCCCACTCTTACTCTCCCTCTGGTGTGGGCCGCTGCTCCCCTTGCCCCCTGCTTCTGTCACCTCCCTTAATAGGAGTCAAGAGATGAAGGCGGCTAATCCTCCAAAAGTAGCGACAGGAGCTTGGGAAAGTAGCAACTCGCAGCACTCTGAAGCACGCAGTTCCTGAACATGTGACTCCTGTCGGGGAAATAGCCCCGCCCACCAGAGATTACTGCGCACACATGCACAGGGAATTAACACTTCTGCTGATGTTCTCCTACAATGCCCCCCTCCCCTCCCTGTCCAGGGTTCCAAGTTCCAGGAGGCATGCTCAGGACGGGACTGCAGTGGAGGTTGCCCGTGCATCTCGGAGAAAGGCAGCAGGGTAGGACTCTTAGCCAGTAGGGGGTTCATGTGTTATCAGTGTTTTCTCAACATGGAAAAGTGTAACTGTAGCGCTGACTGTGCTTATATGCTTGCACTACAAGTCTGCAGCTTTGCTTATCACTGTGACCCTTGGGACCTCTCTGGCCCAGTCATTTGAAGTCCTGAGTTCTTCAACTTGTATGAGCATGGGCCTGCATGGACCTGAAATGTCAATGTGAGCCCAGCCCAGGCCCAACTGACCCAAGCCCAAATATTTACGGAATTTCTCAGCTGAAAACATGCAGACCAATAGTATAAGAGACTCAGGGTACCAGGATACCCTCTTCCTATATTACCTTCTGCAGTTTATCAGACCACTGTGTGCATACTAGACAGCAGAAACCTCCTGACCTTCAAACATGCAGGGGTAGCTGAACTCCCTTTGGCAGGTCAACTGTCCTTGCCAGCTGCACCGCAGCAGAAATTTTGGCACGGCTCATCCGGATGTGTTATTCACTGGGGTGAGGGGGGGGATTCCCGAGACCGTGGTGTGAGCCAATGAGTAGCCCCCCAGCAAGCACGCTCAATAAGGCCTAAGCACCCACCAGAAGCTGTCTGCCCAGCCATCCACCCTGCTCCTCAATTATAGGCTGGGCTTCTTCAATGCTCGTAGGCAAGACGCTCCAAGGCAGCAGATAAGTACTGTGCAGACCCGGTGCTGTTGAACTGACAACAAAATGACAGCTTTGCGAAATGCCATAAATACTTATACTTCCAGATTGCTCTTGTGGAGCAGGGCTGGGGCTGATGACTCACTATGGTGTTCACAAGTATCTTTTTATGTTCAACTTTCCCCTGGAGGAGCCTGCAGAGCAAACGGCTTGCTGAGGTTGGGGTGGGAGCAAGGAAGATAAGGATAATAGGAAGATGAATGGGGGGGTATTCAGTGCAGCTGTGAACACAGGGTTATAGCCCATTGTTATGAGTGAGGGGTTTGCCTAATAGACGGAAATAACTGCGTTTGTCCGTGTAACATATATCATAACCCTCCTGTAGAGCTCCTGTCAAGGAGGTGCATGTTTTATACCTTCGTGTTGCAGCCATGCAATCTTACAGACATAGATGTCTAAAGGCACATCGCAGGGTTTTCGGGAAGAACTTTCAGATATTGAATTTCAATTACTGTATTTGTTTTATGCTGTTGAGAAGGAATTTTATTTGGGAACAGACTAAAATGTCTAAAGCCTACAGTGTCCTCTGGTTGGCAAAGTGATTTTTTCCTGAGTCTTGTGCCTGTGAAAGCTGAGTACCTATGACCTATAAAGCTACCAATCACAGCCTCTGATCTGTCCCTCATACGCCAATCACAGCCTCTGATCTGTCCCTCATACGCCAAACACAGCCTCTGATCTGTTACTCAGACACCAATCGTAGCTGACCCAAGGCAAACTGTGCTGCTAGTTAAGTACCCCCTTCTTCACCCACCACACGCACATTTAGGTCTCTGTTTAACCATAACACAAATAATTTGACTTCACTGAAATGAACAAGCTGCCGGGTTTCCTGCACTTAACCTCTGCAGGAAAGACATGGGACAATCTACTGTTTCCTTTCCCTTGTTTGTGGGCTGGGACCAGCAAGGAATTATGGGAGTCACCAGGAACAAAGCTGTACTCTGTCCATCCTGCGTATGTAAAGGCAGGAGCAGCTTCCTGCATTGGGTGATTGTGTCTATAGACTTTTCTATAGAAATCACTCACTTTCCATTTCATCAACACAGCCTTCTTTGCAGTGTAATCCAGTTAGCAGAGATGAAGTCAAGCCCAAATGCAATGAATTTATTCAGTTGTTTTCACAAGCTTAAAACAATTGTTTAGTTCAGTCTGATCACCTTTAAGACTTCATTGGCTCATCAGTAATCAATAAGGGTGAAGCCTCTGTTATATTGGTGTTTGTATCTGTATAGTTCTCAGTGCATATGCAGTAGCTGTTTGCCAGTAGTTGCGACTCCCTGCTAGTAGTAGGTCCAAATGTTGCTGTTGTTTCTTTGAGTGGTTTTTCATCTGTGTGTGTAGTTTTATTTGCCGCTTTGCCAGAGTAGTCGTCTTTCTGTATATGCGAGGCTCTTTATGTATGTTTTTCTGTGCATGCCTACATGCATGTGTGCCCCAGCTCGATGGCAGGACGCAGGATATGCCAGCAGTCTTTATTTATGTCTCATGACCCTGGACCTATAACTAAAACAACGATTAGAGGTGCTGCCTCTACCTAGAAGGTGCCCCTTACAGCCCGCCCTGCAGTAAATCACATGGTGGATCGCATATTACACACCTTGTTCCATTCGCGTTCAGGCTTAAGGGCTGGGTTGTAATTTGCCCTCGTTCGGTTTCCCTTGTTCTAAGGGCTGTCTTTTGCAGCTCTGCTCTTTGCGGGTGCAAGGTTGCAGGACAATGGGCAAATACGCGGAGAGCAAGCCGTGTCAGCCCGGGTGGCTCAGATATTGTAGATTTTTCTAACCCTTTGCTTTAAACTTGTCTTCTTCTGATTTGTCTTGAGATGATTGCAAATTATGTGCCGTTCAGACTGTTTCTGAGAGAACTCAAGGCTGACACATAAACAGACTCTTGTGGAAATTAGCGGGAGAACATTGTAAGCTGGATTTGAGGAAGCACTTCTTTACACAGCGAGTTGTTAGAGTACGGAATAGTCTTCCTGTTAGTGTAGTGCAGGCTAAAACCTTGGGTTCCTTTAAATCAGAGCTAGATAATATTTTAACAACTCTGAGCTATTAGTTGAGTTCTCCCCAAATGAGCTTGATGGGCCGAATGTCCTCCTCTCATTTGTATATTTCTTATGTTCTAAGACATCTCTTGTATCTCCCGGAGTCACGGTTTATTGAGGACATTTTGGAGCAGTCACTGTCAGTAGACACTCAGCACATGTATATCAGTTTATAGACTGCCAATGTGACTCCTAAGACAAATGTATTGCTCCATCTTCTATCTAACCTTTCACCACTACTCCTATCTTTATGGCCTGAGTTATCCCAGATTCTCATTTGCAAACACCAGGCAGAGGATGAAACTGCAGACTAGAGAGATTAAAGGAGAAATAATGATCATCCTTCATCTTCATGTAAACGTTCCATATTAATACCATCTGGTTTAAAACACAGCTGCATCAGTGGGCCAGGGGTTTGTGGGGGTCAGGGGGAAGTCTGAGACACCGACAAGATTGTTTGTGCTCGGCCCTGCAAAATCAACATGGCATTTATTTCTTAAAGCTGGGGACCACACAGCAGGTTGGGGAACATGGCTGTGTTTGGCTCCGGGTTGGCCCCCTCTGAGGTTGTGTCATGGGCTGCCTGGCAGGCTGCCTCTGTCTCTGAGAAGGTGAGCTGGGACCGCAGAGATGTACCAATTCCCAGAGAGAACTCCTCTTTTGTTTGCTGTACAGCCAATTGATAATGAAGTTATGTGTGGGAAATGCACGTGGTTATGTCTGGATTGTTCTATCAAGAGAACGCCTCACAACCAGATCGAACCTTGCATATCCTCACAGTAAACTTAGTATTTTTGTGACTTTTCACTTCCTATGACAGGTTTGAAGGAGATCTTTGTTATCTGTTTACTTATGCATACCTTCATTTGCACCCTTACAGTATGTACAAGTACTCTCTTCATCATCCTGGACCCCTCTGAATAATGTCCAAGTGCCCCTGTACGGGACTGCTAATTCTGGTATTTTTTGTCTCAACCTCCCATCTGTGACCAGAAAGGGCTCCTCATTGCATTAACATTAGCTATGTATGTAGCACTTCTATGTAGCTATAAAATTTGTCAGACTAAAGGTACCCTAGTTTAAATCATCTTCATTGACTATATTTAGTCCAGACTACCTTAAGTCCCACAAGTTATCTTACTAACCCAAAAATCCAGCTTTGTGATATGGGCCCTTGATCCAGCTGTTTGAAATAAATAAAATATTTACATTTGTTTAGCTTGGCATGGGCTAAACCAAATGTTGGGTTTAACTTGTTGCAAGTTGTATGTCATGACATCTACCTGCCACAAGACAGCTAATGTAAAGATGGGGTGCTGCTGGCAGGAAACATAAAGACAAGGTTGATGTGGGGAGTCTGTGATGGTAGGACTGCAGGAGGTGCTGGGAGAGAGGAACTCTCAAGGTGTTATGCTGTTTGCTAGATCTCTCCCAGTTCTGTAAGGAATACATTGATACAAATTGCCCTATAAAGATAGTTCAGGCATACATCTGGCTAAATTTGGACACTATGGTTAAACCAACCTAAAAATGTTCACTTGGAGTATTAGCCTCAGCCCAGTGTAATCCATAATTTACTTGTTTGTTGTTCTGTTTTGACTATTGACGTTGTGTATTCATTTTGTTAAGTGCTGCAATATAAAATCAATTCAGTCCAGGTCAGCGAGTTCAGACAAAGGAAAAACATCCATTCGTCTCAGAGAACTTTGGTTTCCTGAAACTGCCTGTTTATCTTTCTGTTTTGTTCCATTTTTGTGTGTTTTCATTCCGTGCATCAGGGGCACTGTGGGAAACTGCAGCAGCCTTGGTCTATCTCTGCACTGTTTCTCATTCAGCTGTGCAGTCTGACGCACAGGTGTTGCTGCTGGGCGCACAAAAAAGCTTTGGACTGCAACCTTTGCGTTCTATAACAAGCGTAACCTTTAGTCTGGTGGGCCATGTTAGGAAGAGCTTATGTTGCCTGTCATTGGGCCCATGAAGGTATGGAGAGCATTGGAAAATGAATAACATCCTTTCCCTGTTTTCCTTTTGTTTTTGTATCTTTCTTTTGCCTTTTATCTTCGGTGGACTGCATGTGGTGATTAGCAGAGTGGTTTATTTGAACGCAGTGCTGCCCCCTGTCAGTGTAATGAGTGTATATCACACGCTCCGCTGCACTCGGGGAGAGAGCTTGTCTTGTTCTTTGTTCATGTTCCAGAACTCTGAGATTCAATCCCTCCGAAATTTGGTCGTAAAAGTCACAGCCAGCTAGACTTCACATTCATTGATTTATAACTGTATGGTTATAAGTGTGTGGTCTTAGTTTCTGAATGGATGCATGCATTTTAATCTTTATCTCAGGGCAATCATTTGATCTGCTTGGATGTGAGTTGAGCAGTGCCATGAGAAACGATGCAGATGCTCCAGCAGATATAACTTCTCTTTAAATATGAATGAAGCATACATCAGCTCCACATTACCTTCATCATCAGAGCCGTCCAGTAGGTCATTTGTAGGACCTTGGTCACTTCAGAGTTTGAAGTGTTTAAAAATAGGAAATAGATTATGCCTAACTGCCAGTGTTCATGGTATGCAGTGTTCATATTTCATATTATCAAATCAAAAGTCATGACAAATCTTTTTCTTTTCTTAAGATTTATGCTACAGTGCCAGCAGGTGGTGCAGGTTCAAGGCCAGGAGGGGGCTCTGCTGTTTTAGCATTGAGAGGCTATTAAACCGGACTGTTTATGTAAAACGATCCAGCTGTGTAAATGAACAGCAGTGCAGATGTGTGACCGCATGGGTCTTCTTGGAAGTATGATGTAGGACGTGATGTGACAATGTGATTGTCTGCCAAGGCGTCTGCCAGTTGGGCCAGTTGGTTGCTGACCGGTGTTGATTTGAGGTGACAGCTCTGGCGGGGGTGCAGGGTGGACTTTCATGCTTAGTCAGTCTGCTTGCCAGCCAGCTGAACAACCTGTAACCCCCCCGTATCCCCTAACCACAGCTGTACTAACCCACCAACACCATCTGGGACATGCATAGCTGAGACAACGATTGTGGGATATTTCAAGTGTGAAACACTGGAAGACACTGTCACTAAAATGTTTACAATTAATTCAGAGAGAAAGTGTCGTTAACAGCTGGATAATTCTAGAATGATGGCCGTTTGAAGTATCCATTTCCTTCACTATAGTTGGCTATGCTACTTTTAGAATAATGTCATCTGCTCAGTTAGACAGGGACACTATAGTGATGGATCCTTTTTGGCCATCTGGGAGGTTTTTGATATCAGCCAGGGCATACAAGTGCAGATATAAGGCCTGCTGGGGCCTTTTTGCCTGAATTCAGGACTGAAGACTGTTGTGCTTCCATCTGGAAAAGATCTGAAAAGTAAATTGATGAATGACACACTCATAATCACAAGGAATTGTAATGGTATGACTAAAGCAACATTTACAAACCTCGCAAGGCTAAAATATTTTGCTGGGTATGACGTTCAACTGCATCTGGCTCTGCAATCAGTCCTCTAACTTGCAGGGGAAAGTTTGGGGGTTGGTGGCGGGATTGGCAATCAAGCCTTTGTAAAAAAATTACCCAACTCAGACGAAGCAGACAGGACTTTTTCTCCCATTCCACAGGGGATCCAGCCGGGGGTCTCAGGGTGTTGTGCCATGCGGTGGGTGTGACATGACTATTCATGCCATGCTGTAATGAAAACCCTGTGGGCATTATGGTGAATTTGGTGTCAAAACTGCTTGTTGATCTGAAACCAAAGGATTTGTTCCATTTGAAAGCTTACAGGAAGATAAATTACAAGGGAGAAGTTTGGGCTTGATAATTCCCTGAAGGTTTTATGCTCCTTTTTCTTTTGGATCTCTCTGTCCAACCCCATCCTGGGTATATTTGTTATAGCAGCCCCCAGTTAGTACCATGCACATTTCTTAATGATTTTAAATAGCTACTCATTAGCAGATGCTACTAACTACAGTATGTGGCTTAAATAACTGAGTATTGCATCAGAAAGTCCTAGTGCATCCATCGCTTTTATCCGTCATGTCAGCTGGATGTATCAGCGACGATACAGATTTTAAGCAGCAGCACCCAGTACCACCCCATTGCATAAGCGCTGCCCACCTTCATTCCACTGAGCCAGCTCTGGCTGAGAGTGACATAGTTTGTTTAGCCTGCTATCTTTCCCCCCTGCTTGTCTGTGAGTTTTTGGACAGGGTCTGCAGTAGTAGGGGGCTGGGGCTATCAAATCTGAATCAACTGTTCATCCACGTCCACCCATCTGAATGTTTCCTTGTGTGCTCCCATCAGTGTGCTGACTGGCCATGCGGTGCGACAGGTAAAACCACCCCCAGAGCTTCACTACATTAGAACAATGGGTACCTCTAAATCCCTGGGCCTAATGAACTAAGATGGGCTGAGCTGGGGAATCTGTCTGCTCATGGATTCTCTCGGCCATGCCAACAGGAAGTGGGGTGCATTGTGGGTAGCCGTTCTTATGGGGTCATTTGGTTTAAAAAAGCGGAATAGTCTCTTTTGTGCCCTTTGTCGGGGAGGGGATTTGCTATAAAAGCGATAGAGTCTGCTACAGATTAGTCTGGCTGGAAACCTTCTTCCAACAGACTTAAAAATATGAAAATATCAGCAGCAAAACGAAGCATGCTTGTTTTTGGCATGGGATAGGTGGGACAGGAGGGTAAATCACTGTATCAGGCAGTGAAAATTGTGACATATTTCTGTCTTTTGTAGTTAGTCTCAATAGCATAGTCACAATGAACCACACTGGCCATAGATGACTGGTTCATAAATTCAGACATAATTAGTGACGTGTTTAGGGAAAAGGTGTGTTGATCTTATTGCAGCTGTCCCACTGGAGATCTATATTCTTTTCAGCTTGTGGAAATAACCTGTATCCACAACAAGATAAGTTTCTTTGATATTTATGGCCAATGCAAATGACCAAGATTCTATTTTTAACTTAAATGAAGTTTCTGAACACTTCAGCACATGGATGTGTTTTTCGTTATTTTTTGACTGAGCATTCTTCAAGTAGCCAGATGTGGCAACACCACCAAGTGACAGCCAACATCAGCTAAACAGTAACTTGTCCAGTATATGCCATTCTTGGGTCAGTCGACTTTGGGGTGAATTAGCTGAATATCTTTTGTCAGTTAATCAATACATTTTTGTTGCAAAAATATTTTCCAGAGGGACTCAAAAAGAAAAATTCACGTAGTCTGTTTAACAGAAGTCCTCTAGACCTGCCTTTACCATGAGATGTGGTCCTACATAGCAGGTACCCAGGTTGTTGTTAAATTCTGATTAAGTGGGATGTGTATGTCCCAAGCATTGTGAACAGCACTATATCCCAGCTCCAGTGTATAAAAAATGCATCTTTTTGCTAACATGTTGGTGTTCTCTGAATGCCCTGTGCCATCTTACGGTGGTACGTGTTGGGCTGCACATTCTGTCCCTGGTGTGTAATCCAGTAGTTAGACTGGGTGGAAGCTGCGTTTGTTACCTGTTACTTTTGTTTTCAGAGGAGATGAGTCTCCTTGAACAGCCAGGCCAGATGTCACATAGCTTCATGTTTGTTGATCTTGTCTGAAAAATTTCCAGATGTTTGGTCATGTTTCTGCGGGCAGCTGCTTCACACTGATAACTGCCTGTTTTTGACTTGCCCTGTCATATTTAGGTGATATTAGGAATCTATAAAGACAGGCATATTTCGCAGTCATCATGAACATGGTACAGGTGTCATCATGCTCTTGTTTTGCAGGGAGCAAATATTTAGCATGAGAAGCATTTTGGGGGCAGATTCTTTTCAGTAAAAAATTTGAAAGTAATTTTACAGTCATCATATTTGCATTGACAAAGACATGAGATGTTACTGCCCTGGGATGCAGGTGATACGGACCTTTACAGGACATATTATTTGTACATCCTGCAGCAGTGTAACACTGCATACAAAACTCCATCCTGTTCCATTTAACTGTGTTTTTTGCTTCATGCAGGGCCAGCCAGGGCCCCTGGGTCCAACAGGGCCAAACGGGTCTAAGGGCTCTGTGGGAGACCAGGGCCCATCAGGCCCAAAAGGTGAGAAGGGTCATCCAGGAATTACAGGTCCATCTGGTGCAAATGGAGACAAAGTAAGTTCTTAGACTTCTTAGCATTTTTAGCTCTTGTCTTTATTTTCTGACAAAGATATGTGGTTCAGGTGAATTAGTACCTCTAAATGAAAGTTGCTGATTGTACTGGGACTCTGGAATGAAGTGACATTTTGTCAGTGTCCTTCCGGATCACTAGGTTTCTAACAGAACGTTTTCATAATAGGTTGGTAGATGTAGGCATATGTAGAATACTTTACATGCAGTTTGTGACTTTATGGTTTTTATAGGGAATGTAAAACACCAGCATTCTGTTCCTCTATGGTTGTTCATCCTTTGCCTGTAGTGTCTCTCCTCAGTGTGTGTACCGACTTGTCTCCATGATCACGTGTCCATGTGTTCACAGGGACCAATGAGTGTGCCAGGGTTCCCCGGGACAGACGGCGTCCCTGTGAGTACCAGTCTCGGCTCACCCCTGGAATTTACACTGGACACTTGTCTCATTTACACCCTTGTCACCTCTTCACCCATATCCTATATCTTTCTCCCCCCACCCCCCGCCCACTGGTGGACCCTGTGACTCTGCTTAGGGAGGAAGTTTAATGAGATGATTGTACAACCCCGTTTCCAAAAAAGTTGGGACACTGTGCAAAATGTAAAAAAATGCAATTATTTGCAAATCAGCTCAAGCCATTTGAACTGAAACAGAACAAAGACAGCATATCGAACGCTGAAACAGGAGCATTGTATTGCTTTATGGCAAATATATGTCCAGTTTGAGTTTGATGCCAGGAAAGGGGCAATATAATAACATTTCTCAGGTTCGACCTTTGATTCCAGCCGTTTTTGGAAACGGGGTTGTAGAACTCCTCCTAGTGGTGATGACATGTTCATGCCATGGCAGGGTCATCCTGGCCTGGATGGGGGCAGGGGACCCCCAGGCCGTGACGGCTGCAATGGCTCTGTGGGGGATGTAGGTCCCAGTGGGCTAGACGGACCAGAAGGACCTGTAGGACTGCCGGTAAGTTGGTTGGAGAGAGTTAATTATCTGGTCAGGCTTCAATGAGACAAGACACAGCTTTACTTACTAGCTTTTCTACCATCTGCTTCCTGTTTTAGGGACCAAAAGGGCCAAAAGGACAGAAAGGGGACCCTGTGTACTCTGAACACCCAAGCATTGGGCTCAAGGTAGCATGTCATTTTTACATTTATGATAAATATCCCCCATACGCATATGTTAGATTTCTCACATACTACCCATTACTGGTCAGCAAAGGCTTGGCTGTAGCTTAAATTGGCTGGAATAAACGTACACAACTGTAACCACAGCACTCCCCAAGCCAAATGGGTCGGCTTTGTCTTGTTGCCGTCACAGACCCAACGGCCAATCCTTAAGGCACCAACTTGAAACTCTGATGCTGAATATATGATTGACATCTAACTTAGCGTTATATGTACAAATTTGACTGTTTTTTTTGTAGGGGGAGCCAGGCCTGCCGGGATTGGATGGACTGACTGTAAGTGTTTTACCTGAAAGGAATGACATACCTACTATTGCTATTCAACCGAGTATGACTGGAACCAGTTGTGCAATTATAGATATCAGTATATTGATGATAGTTACTGAGAATCAATCATTCGTACGACAGGTCAGGGTGCTGCCGTGACATGTGTATGGCAGTTCCTACATATGAACTGTGATTTGTTTGCCCTTTAATAACCCTTGTTTACTTCTTCCAGGGCCCACGTGGTGCAGTTGGGTTCCCTGGCATGACTGGTCACAGGGGTCCCGATGGCATTCCTGTATGTATTAGAAGGATATCCTCTTCTGTTTCTTGCTGACTTTCATCTTTACACATGGAATTTATATCATACACCCTGATTTTTTTAAATATGATTCGCATTGCATTGTCTATCTTGAAGGGGAATAAATTGTTGATGTCTATGGAGTGAAATGGAGGTTTCTCACATCTGCTGTCCTACTCTTATTCTTATCTCCTGCAGGGTCGTCTCGGTCCACCTGGTTTACCAGGCCCAGCAGTAAGTTGTGCAAAAGGGGAACATAAATTCTGATTGGCAGTTGTAGTTTTAGCTGCCCACAGCTCTCAGTTGATCTGTGATCTCTGGTCTTTTCAGGGCAGTCCAGGACTTGGCTTAAAGGGGGAAAGGGGAGACAAGGTAAGAAGTTTCCCCGAACAGGCAGCAACTTTGCCTGGTGAAGCTGAGCATCTCCCCATTGGATGGACTGCACTGAGTCTCTGGACCCCCACTTCTCTCATATATACCAGAGGGATACCAACTCTCCCACATTTGGCGTGACACTCACGCTTTCTGACTCTCATGCTCACGCAAGAAATCTTACACACAATCTATAATATTCCATTATGAACAAAAGATTAGCTACATCAAAAGCCTTGCACAGTTTGCAAACCCTAGAGACTATTTACCAGGTAATAAAACTGTTACATACATGTAAATGTGTGCACAGACTTGTCTCAAATTGAAAATCTCATGCCAGCCAGCTGATCAACGTAGGCAACTCTGATACCATCTTTCTCTCTACCTTTATTAGCCGGTTCTAGCTTTTGTTTCTTATTTATACCCTTCGCCAATAATAGAATGTAATAATGATGTTCCTCCATGAGACACACAGAAGGTTGAGAGCTACCTTACAGATCACAATGCAGGGTCAGCAGTGTGCAGCATAGCTGGAGCTGGATCTTAAAGGCCTTGCTTAGGGATACAATGATTGTATCAGTCTTTCAGCCCTGGGATTCAAACCTGCAATTTTACAAAACTGGGCACAGTCCTAAACACTGAGCCACACAGCGTTCCCTTGTGCACTGTCCTGTAGCCCTTTTGGAACCTGCATTTCCAGCCCGTATCCATTCCCTGCCTCATCCCTTTCTGGCCCCTGTACACTGGCCATGTCACCTACCCTCTAGCTATCTTCTTTCACCATGCAAGCACAATATTTGTCTCATTTAATCATAAAACCACGCCACACTGTTGACTCCCATGTGAAGTACATCTGAAATGTTTGATTTTGTTCTTTATTTTCCAAGTGCATTACTGTATATACTATATTTACTGGAGATCTTAGAACTCATGCCCAGATTTGGGCACTGCTGTTGTACTGGGGTTCTCATGTCCCAACAGCAGCACATACACCCAACAACAAGCACAAATGTCTACTGGCCATGGCAATGAAGATTCCAAGTGCCTAGTGTGGGATATAGTGTTGAGTTTGAGGTGTAATATTGGAACCATCCACAGGGTGGCAGCACATGATGCATGGCCGTGCAGGACACAGTAGACAGGGTTGTTCAGCTTTTTTTGCAGTTTGCAGGTCAGGTCGGGTCAGACCTAATGCTGACATAGACCAGCTTCCCCCACCCAGCTCATGGTTATCCCTGGGAATCACACAGTGCCCCTCCACCCAGCAGCCCCCCGCCCTGTGCCACGTAAAAATTTTTCTTCATTTACTGTTCAGGGAGACGTGGGTCCACCTGGTGACCCCGGCAGTCCACTCATCAATACAGTTGTGGAGTTTATGGGCTTCCCTAAAGGAGACAAAGGATCTAAGGTTTGTGAGAGGCTGGTCCAAGTTCCTGGGTGCATGTCAAACACAAGCAGTTCTGCCTGTTACTCGATGGAGCCCCCCTCTGGCTGGGCATGTTCCCCTGTCATTGTCTCTATTAACACCTATTGTTTTACTGTAGTACTATTGATTAAATCTGATGCTTTCCTAGCAACTCAACAATTAATAACAAGTGCTATTCGTAGGGTAAAGTATGAAGACGGACATACACGGGCTTCTTTCCCTACTAATGAAGAACCTCATTTCTCAAATGGGGGCTCCTCCAAAACACACAACTCATAGACCAACAGAGTCATAGAATGCTTACTGTAAATTCAAGTTCTGTCTATGTGTAGGTTTTTGCTTATGACAGTTGCGCAAACTGGATGGGTTATGCCCAGGGAAGGTGTCTCAGTGGCCTATGGGTAAAAGAATCTGCATGCAGTTCTTTTATTTTAAATTGTAAAGAAATCAGAAATAATTATGTGTCCAAGACAAGATTTTCATATTTCATTTTGCCACCTGGCTATTGACTGTTGCACACTCTGTCCTCACTGATTTTCTCTTTCAGGGTGATGATGGGTTCAAAGGCATTCAAGGCCAGCCTGGGTTACCTGGAGCTCCAGTAAGAGCCCGTGCCTTTGTGAATGCACTCTCTTTAGTGTTCAGTTACCAAGGAGATGCATTAGGTCCAGCACCTAGGAGAGATTGCTGGTGTTTAATCAGGTTCTCTGACTGTCGGTCATGGGGTCCGGGAGCCTGAGCATTGACTGGCATTTCTAAGTTGAACCATAACACAGCAACAAAATCTTCAGTCTTATAGGATTTACGATCTATTTTTATAAAGGCCAGAATGACACCAAACGGCCGTGCAAAGAACATCATTGCACCTACCTGCACCACGCCAGAAGGACTACTGATTGTTAAACATGATAGCCATTCATTCTGAAACATGTTATGTTGTCTTACTATTTGTATAAGCATAGTATAATCTGAGTACATGCTCATACACCAAGTAGGGGTATGGGGTTCTGAGGAATTGTTATCCTTCCCAGGCGACTTTTGGGTTCCCAGGCGAGGTGGGCGAGAAGGGGATCATTGGCCTGCCTGGAGGACGGGTACGTTACTGCCTCTTTACATCCCAGAGCACTCTGCAGTGCTACGGGGGTGGAGTCCACAGGGCACACATTTTACATGTCCAGGTTGCACGTACAGCTGCAATGTGTTGCATGTGTAGGAGGAATGCGTGTGACACTTGCTGACATTTTGGCCTGCAGGGTGTTCCGGGTCTGAATGAACCTCGTGGGCCTCCTGGCAGACCAGTAAGTACACCTTGATGAATTCCTAGGCCGCTTTTTCTTTGCCTTTCTTGGTATTGTCTAACCTCTGTGGTTCCTTGGTTCCTTCTCTGCAGGGTCTTGTCGGGAGCCTCGGGGCCCCAGGCAGGCCTGGACTCTTTGGCCTCAAGGTAACTGTGGATTGCCAATGTTGCACCTATCTAAATGTCGCATCTGGGCCTACCAGTGTGCTCAACTACGAGTAGGGATAGGAAATGCATGTCATTGGTGAGGATGACCTCAATTTTTCTGTCTTTAGGGTTATCCAGGAGATCCAGGCCCTCCAGGACCTACTATTTACAATGATGGCCAAGGGCACTATGTGCAAGGTAACAATCTTTTCAAAACAACTTCCTCAAAAGTAACTTAACAAATGTATTATTATTGTATTATAATATATACAATATAACCTCTAACCTACTGCAGGCCCCATGGGGGAGCCAGGTGCTGATGGTCTACCTGGGCCCCCTGGAGATCAAGGGCCAGAGGGTTTCCCAGGGCGGTCTGGGCCCCCAGGGGTCCCATCCTATATTCCAGGTTGGATAGCCACTTATGGTGTAGTCACACTTGGCCCGGTTGCCTTGTACCATGCCTGAGCACAATCGTCCCCCCACCCCACTCCCCTGCTGGTCTGTGCTGGAATTGGGCTTAACATTCCGGGCCCGGGCATGCTTTCATCACCATGCAAAGTTTTGTGTTGCAGAGAACATAGGAAGAAAAACGATATCGCACAGCACAATGGAGTTATTATCATTATTTTCTGGGTGCAGTGACACACGGCATTCTTATAGATTTATTGAGTGTGCAACGCAGCAATTTTCATTTAATTGTGTTCCACATGTAAGAACATAGTCCCGTATTTTACCCAATATTTCTGAGATTTTGTATGTTGTATCCAGTTTTTCCTGGATACTCTCATCAGCCCAAATTTCCAGCTAACAATGCACCTCTACTGTAGACCAAAGTGATCTATTTACCACCATGCTTGTTAAATGTTTTTCGTTACCCAATCTTTACAGCCTCCCAGATCTGTTCCTTCTGGGTCCACTTCAAGTGTACATGTATGCATGTGTGTGCCAGTTGCGTCATTGACATTATGTCTGTATTCCATGCCTGGTCGGCTATGGCGCGATCACACTAGTCAAATGAACTAGACTTTGGGGTCAAATGTATTTGGCCATAGTACGGATCGCCCAGTGTGACTATGCCCTTATTGTTCCATGGACTCAAGCCACATGAGTGAGATTCTTCTCCTCCATCTCATCCCTGACGTTCCTAGGTGAGCCGGGGGCTAACGGTTTTCCAGGGCCTCCAGGACTCAAGGGAGAGAAGGGGAACCCTGGCCCACCAAGTTCCAGGCTGGAAGGGTTTCCAGGAATTTCAGGTCCCCCAGGTCCCCCAGGACCCCCTGGCCCTAAAGGGACACCCAGTAAGTGTATCTTAAAACTTTATGCTGTAATAAGCAGCCTTTGAGCTTTGTGTCACTCCTACTGACAAAAATGAAGTCTAAATCTAAGATCGATCCCAACTATCTGGACTATGCATGTTTCTCAGTCTGTTGTATTCCTGAGGGAGCTTTCTTCAGATACCCAGATGATGAGTATACTTTTGGATGATAAGTATAGAATTCAGGGAATGGTTCTGGTGCTCTCACAATATTTACTTACAGAGATCCCCAAAACATGCTTTGCAGAAATGAGACTGGTTTAGTTTCAGGACCCACATTACTCCTTGGTCATGACCCAATTTCATCATAAAAGTGACAGTAAAAAGTTGTCAGTGGAGGGGGGCAATATATTTTTAAATAACTTTTTAATTTGCAAATAAATGCACCTACAAAAGAAATATCACTTGTTTCATTTATGTAGACAACGTCTCTGAGAGACATGGACCACCAGGACCACAGGGACAGAGGGGGCCCCCTGGGGGCCCTGGGATCAAAGGAGGGAAAGGTACCCACTGTGCCAGTGTCTGAGAATGTGAATCAAACCTTGTGATGTCAAGGAAAATCAAGTCATGATCGCCTACTGAGGGGCCCTAGTTAAATAAGGAGCCTGAATTCTGTCATTACTCTGATTGTGATTGGAAATCTGTCCGAATGGCAGATTGGTATTGTCCTGGCAGGTCAGTATGATCAACTGTAGGACTTTTTGTATGATTTTCTTCCCTCAGCCCTCCATGTCTGATTTTCTCAGGAGACGATGGGGCCTGCCAGTGCCTAGGGGATGAAGGGGTAGGGTGGCAAGGTCCTGAGGGCCCAGAGGGCTCTCCTGGCATGTCCGGACTAGATGGCCGGAAGGGTGAGGTTGGTGACCAAGGGCCACAGGGCTTCACTGGTGCTCCAGGTCCCAGGGTGAGTCATATAAAGCAAGTAGGGTCACATGGACCTGTGTGCCAGTAATATTTGGTTTATTGTTGAATGAAGTGCAGTGAAAAGCAGTTGATTGCATGCTAATACAATTTCAGAGTTATCTAGTAAGAGACTTGTCTCCTCAGGGGACCAAAGGTGAACCAGGCTTGCCTGGGCCAAAGGGAATCAAGGGTGATATATTCATCCCAGTGGGACTGAAAGGTGTGAAGGGTGACATGGGTGATCAGGGCCTAGAAGGTCCCCCAGGGGATATTGGTCGGCCAGGAATAGATGGACTCCCCGGCTTCTCTGGGCTGCCTGGACCTCCTGTGAGTAACTGTCCTCTATCTCATGTCTACAAATGCATGATTCCTCCTTCTTTCCTTATACATCTTGGGATGTTGATGGTCACATATTCTTCAAAACCTCTTATTCTGCAGGGTGACAGTGATGCTGCTGGGCTCCCCGGAGAGCCTGGCATCCTGGGCCCACCTGGACTCAAAGGTCGACCAGGCAGAGTGGGAGAGCCTGGGTTTGGGTACCCAGGTTATACTGGCATTCGTGGTCCACCTGGAGAACCAGGTGTTGATGGCCTTCTTGGCCAGCCTGGTTTACCTGGCCCTCCAGGTAAGGGCTTTTTAACCAGTTGGGTTAAATTATGTACATGCAATAGATAATATGAATCAAGCTGTCTGTCTCAATCATAGAACTGATACGTCTTCTAACAACAGTTCAAGCAGTGCAAGCCAATCAACATGTTTTTTTTAATCTCTAATGGGTTTACTAGTTTTCTTATTCTTCTGTTGAAGAATGGCATGGAAAACAGCATGGTTTGAATAATAAGAAATTTAAAATGTTTTTACAATCAAAATCAGACTTTATTCGTGAGGATGTCAGAGGATGTCCACTATGTCAGAGGAATTTGTTGTAGTGAATTGATCACATTGTTGACTGAGTGAGGGCAGTCAGCAGTAATCCAGACACTGTACTATCCTATCGTTGTAAAGAGGGAGCTGAGCCGGAAAGCAAAGCATTTGATTTACCAGTCAATCTAGCCACTAATTCCTACCCTCACCTATGGTCACAAGCTCTGGGTAATGACTGAAAGAATGAGACTGTGGATAAAGCGGCAAAAATGGGTTTTCACCGCAGGGTGTCTAGGCTCAGCCTTAGATTTAGGGTGAGGAGCTTGGACATTTGGGAGAGCTGCTGCTTCTCTGCATTGAAAGGAGCTAGTTGAGGTGGTTCAGGCATCTATCTAGGATGCCTCCTGAATGGCTCCCTGGGGAGGTGTTTAGAGCATGTCCAGCCCGGGGCAGACCCAGGGCAAGCTGGAGAGATTATATGTCTGAGCCGGCCTGGGAACAGCACACTTGACATATAATTAACACAGAACCACACAGAGACACACTATACAGGATATACAAGACTCAGACTGTACAATATAATTTGTGGGGGTTGTACTTCTGATGCTCAGAAACACTTCCCTTGAGTAAAAAACCCTATGACACCTAATATGAGAAAAACACAAACAAAACACAGGATGCCAAAAGACCGTGGGTGCCATCTTACTCAGATTATTATGTATGTCATTGCAAGTCAAAATCATATATCCAGCTTCACATCAGTGGGAGCAGCTAGTCAGGAAATAAGGGGAAATGCCTGCTCTGTTTCCTAATAGTAGGGTAGTGTATGTCATCCTTAAGAGGCCTGCACTAACCCCTTTCCTCTCCTTTGCTCTGTCTGAAGATGCCCTCGTCATATGGTTTGGATCGTTGTGATAGGGTAACTGCATGAGCCAATGGTGTGCTCTTGTTCCGGCTTGAAAAACTTGTGAAAAAAGCTTGTATAGACCGTTAAATGTCCCTGAATCAGTTTCCTCTGAGCTATAAAACAGTATAACCCTTTGCAGCAAAAAAAAATGTGCATGGCCTTGTGTTGATGTGATTGAATGTAGGTAGCTGGAATTCCAGGGTTAATAAGTCTGGCCTGTTTTTTCTGTATTTGGTAAAATGTTTCCATTCTGACCTGGGGGAACATAGAATGCATGTACAAAGGGTACTACATCATCCTGTATTGTGATGGAAGCATTTCGATTAAATTTTGCTTTCGAGAATGAGCCTGGTGAATTTCTTCCTCATCATTTGCTTTACATTTATTTGGCTATATCCTCACAACATGCCCCAACAGGGAGTCTTGCCTACCTTGTTATCCCTCGGTTTCTCTGACCATCCTGTGCATGTTGATAGACAAGATGACTGTTGCAATGACGATGCAGATGTTAATAAGGGCTCTGTCGCAGAAGGTGGTCAGATTCTGCTGACCATTGTTGTTTCAGATTTTGCTCACCTGGTCCCTGATACTGCAGGAAGGATGTTGTAGTGCTGCCATGGTTTCAGTTCCCACTGGACTGATCTGGTGATGCCCATTTTGGTCTACATCAGCCCTGCTGCATGCAGTCTCAGCTTTCCTGCTGAGTGCTTTAAGAAACAGTGATGGGCTTAACAATCTGTTGTGGGACACTTTGTGAAATGCCACAAACATCCCTGCTGCAAACATCCCTAAAAACATGTTTTCCTCATACTGATACGTTCAAAAACAAAACCTAATTTAAACTAAATGAAAATGATGGCAAATTTTTGGACTTTGTGCTACAGTACTAGAAGGATGATTCAGATAATCATCAAACTCATGTTACCCTGGTGACCCCTCTATGTTGTCTGTAGGAAACACGCTATCCTGTCAAACCTTGGGTGAAGATGGAGACCCCGGGCCCCTTGGTTTGCCAGGTCCCCCAGGTAACATTTGAAGCCCTACAGTAGACTCACAGAACTCTCTAATCATGTTTAGTCATTTTCAAAAAGAACCATTCAACTGAATTCATCTGAATTCAAAATCAGAATTGCCTTTAATGATTAGCAATATCATTGTTGTCCTGGATATGTCATTACACTGTATCCAGCCCTAAAAGCAGACCTCCAACTTGCATGGAAAAAAATGGGGGTTGGTAGTGGGTTTGGCACTTCAGCCACTGTAAAAGCTTCACACAGCTCCGACAGAGCAGTCAGAATTCTTTTTTGAAGGCTACATGCATGATGAAGGGGATGGGGAACGCCCTCGGGAGCCTCATTCCCGAAAGGGTCGAAACTGCTGGAGAGCCAGTGCGGTCACTCTCTGAGGCTTGCAAACCGGGGAGATCTGTAAGTTGGTACACCTATCATTGATCTGGTAGCTCTGATGACTGCCATACTCAGTGAGTAGCGGTTGCCGTGGCATATTGGCTCCTCCCAGTGGTGTCCGATGTTACTCCTTTCATCTCGTGTCTTATGAGACTCAGGCTAAGGCTCTTTCTGGGTGTCCTATTTGCTGTCTCAGTGCATACTCAGACCGTGCTGAGTGATGTCTCGGTGAGGGAGACATTTTATTTTCAAGTCTGCTTGGTGTTTGATGGGTGCCCACGAGGTGATACTCCTCTGCTCATGGGTGATTTCAGTGCAACCACTGGCACTGACAAGACTGACTATGAGGATTGTATGGGTCTGGCAACCATGGTGAAAGTGGCTCCATGTCCCTTGAATTTTCAAAAGGTCAGGGTTGCTGAATCCTGAGTGCCCTGAGTCGCATCATTGAACTTAGTGGTCCAATACTGGTAATACCGCGAAGGAGATTGATCCTCATGGGCAGACCCTGGAGGTTCCTACAGAACTGCAGGGTCTACAAAAGTGCCCAGTTTGTGAATTCTAGCCACAAACTTGTTGTTGCTATTCTGAAGATTCAGCTTAAGTCCAGTAGGCTACTACCTACTAGGAGAATGAGGATGGACCTAGCCAGGCTGTTTCTAATGAGTCTGCATGCAGTTCCGTGCTAATTTGCGTATTGATGACATCATCACATACTGTAGTATTCACGTTCACTCAAGTGCCATCGCGTTTGCTTTTCTCCTACTCTGTACCTAATACGCATATGGGCTACTTTATTTTAACACAGCTAAATCATATATTCTATTTATGTTCATTTATATTATTTACCACTGCTCTGGAAAATCACAGGCTATTAACATATTAATATGTTATCTTATGAAGCTATTAACACACAAAACCATTTAAAATTGCAGTTACCTTTTAAACTATGT